>CM024240.1:2588035-2853139 GCA_013421045.1 Propylea japonica
CTTTTACATGGCTAATTCCGATATTCTGGAAAATATTGCCGATGCTTCAGATCAGTTACGTAAATTCAAACCTGTAGGTTCTGAAGTAGATAGCATAAGAGCTCAACAACAAGATTTTAAGAGTTTTATGGGTAAAGTCATTGATCCTCTGGGGAAAAATGTTGATACATGGAATAAGTTTGGTCATGGACTAATTCAGTCAGCTTCACCTGGTGTTAGCACGGTTGTATTAGAAAAAGATCTTGAAAAGATGAATGAACAGTGGAATGCTCTCAAGGACAAGGTAAAAATATTAAAAATTCTTATTAAATGTTTTTTAGATTTCACTAGTGAAAATGTTTCACTTAAATTTCATCTAAATCATAGTTATTCAAAGGGGAACAAACTATCAGTTAATGAAAAATCTTTCAGGGATCATTGGTCAAAGGTTTTTCCCTCAATTATTTAATCATTTTCTTCTACTACTCATGAAAAAGTTTAAATTACCACCTGAAAGATGTAGTTAGTATTTCTACACTCAAAATATTACCTCAATAAAAATATTCCGTTTTTCTCCCATTCAACGTCTGAACTTCTCACACATTCATACAGCTGTCCTAATATAAACGATTTTAACCGTTCACCGATCCATCATATTTGTTCTTGTGCTGCCATATAATTTATTAAATGATGCTTTATTTTCTCAACAACTACTTGTTTTCACTGTTATTTTCACAATGAATATTTTCAGATTAATGATAGAGAAAGAAAATTAGATGTTGCCTTATTGCAATCAGGCAAGTTCCAAGAAGCTCTTGATGGCCTTGACAAATGGCTAACTGATACCGAAGATCTTGTAGCAAATCAAAAGCCACCATCTGCGGATTACAAAGTGGTGAAAGCCCAACTTCAAGAACAAAAATTTTTGAAGAAAATGTTATTGGACCGCCAACCATCTATGTCTTCGCTATTCAATATGGGTAACGATATTGCAAAGGAAGCTGACACAGCCGAAAGGAAAGCCATCGAAAAACAACTCAAAAATTTGATGGGAAGATTCGATAATCTTACTCAAGGAGCACAACAAAGAACTTTAGATCTTGAACAAGCCATGAAAGTAGCTAAAGAATTCCAAGATAAGCTGATTCCATTACAAGAATGGTTGGATCGAAGCGAGAAAAAAATTAAAGACATGGAAATTATTCCAACCGATGAAGAAAAAATACAACAGAGAATAAGGGAACATGACATTCTTCACGATGATATTTTAAACAAGAAACCTGATTTCAGGGAACTCACTGATATCGCCTCTAATCTCATGTCATTGGTTGGAGAAGATGAGGCTTCTACTTTAGCAGATAAACTTCAAGAGGTAACAGATAGATACGGCAATCTTGTGGAAGCTAGTGATCATATTGGAGAATTACTTACTGCTTCAAGACAAGGTTTACGTCACTTGGTATTGACCTATCAGGACTTAGCAGCCTGGATGGATTCCTTAGAACACAGGCTGAGACGTTATAAAGTTCTTGCAGTACACAAAGATAAGCTTTTAGAACAAATGGATGATTTAACAGGTCTCTCTGAAGAGCTTGCCAGCAGGCAACAAGATGTAGATGGAACTGTAGATGCAGGTGTCGAACTTATGCGTCATATTTCATCTGATGAAGCTCTCCAACTGAAAGACAAGCTAGACTCACTTCAGAGGCGATACAATGATCTGACATCTCGTGGAGCAGAACTTCTTAAACACGCTCAAGAAATGCTTCCCCTCGTCCAACAGTTCCACGATAATCACAATCGTTTGGTTGACTGGATGCAAAGCGCAGAAGTAATCCTACAATCAGCGGAACCCAATGAAGATGAAATTGCCCGACTAGAGTTCGATCTTCAGGAGTTGAAACCAGTACTTGAACATATCAATTTAATTGGACCCCAGTTGTGTCAGACTAGTCCAGGAGAGGGCGCAGCCACAATTGAAGGATTGGTAACTAGAGATAACAGAAGATTCGATGCTATTGCGGAGCAAATTCAAAGAAGAGCAGAAAGAATACATCTTGGTAAACAGCGTGCTCTTGAAGTTACCAGTGATATAGATGAACTACTTGAGTGGTTCAGAGAAGTCGAAGGACAAATAAAGGACGCAGAAAAACCGTCTGCAGAACCTGATTTGATAAGAGTACAATTAAAGGAACACAAAGCTTTGAATGACGATATTTCTAGTCAAAAAAGTAGGGTACGAGACGTACTATCGACTGCGAAGAAAGTTCTCAGAGAAACTCCGCCAAATGAAGATACCTCTTTAATTAGAGAAAAAATGGATGACCTAAGAGAAGCAATGGATACTGTTTCAGCATTAAGTACAGACCGTTTAGGAATATTAGAACAAGCATTACCTCTAGCAGAACATTTCCATGATACACATAATATGTTGGCAAACTGGCTGAACGACATGGAAGAGCAAGTATCAATGCTATCTATGCCAGCTCTTAGGCCCGATTTAATTGCCCAACAACAAGATAGGAACGAAATGTTCATTCAGAGCATCAACGAACACAAACCATTAGTAGATAAATTGAATAAAACTGGAGAAGCGCTAACCAGACTTTGCAATGAAGATGATGGTGCTAAAGTGCAAGAAATACTTGACAGTGACAATGATAGGTACGCTGCTCTTAAATTAGAGTTACGACAACGTCAACAGGCTCTTGAAGAAGCTCTACAAGAAAGTTCTCAGTTCAGTGATAAACTAGAAGGCATGCTTCGCGCACTTTCTAACACTGCTGATCAAGTGAACAACTTAGAACCTATTTCTGCTCATCCTCCCAAAATAAAGGATCAAATTGAAGATAATGATAGCCTGATGGGTGATTTGGATAAACGCAAGGAAGCATATGCGGCAGTTCAAAGAGCGGCTGATGATGTGATCAATAAAGCTGCCAACAGAGCTGACCCTGCTATCAAAGAAATCAAGCGTAAGTTGGAAAAGTTGAATAAACTTTGGGATGATGTACAGAAAGCATCAAACAAACGCGGTAATTCTCTGGAAGAAGCTCTGGGCGCTGCTCAGAAGTTCTGGAAAGAACTTCACGCCATTATGTCGACTCTTAAAGAATTGGAAGATTCTCTTATTAGTCAAGAACCACCAGCTGTAGAACCGAAAGCTATCCAAGAACAGCAGGTAGCACTGCAAGAAATAAGGCAGGAAATCGATCAGACTAAACCTGAGGTTGATCAAGTGAGGAATTCTGGACAGAAATTGATGAAATTATGTGGAGAACCTGATAAACCAGAAGTGAAGAAACACATAGAAGATTTGGATCATGCCTGGGATAATATCACAGCGTTGTATGCCAAACGTGAGGAAAATTTAATAGATGCAATGGAAAAAGCTATGGAATTCCACGAAACTTTGGACAACTTACTCAACTTCCTCGAAAGGGCAGAAAACAAATTTTCTAAAATGGGTCCTCTTGGTACCGATATTGATGCCGTTAAAAAACAAATCAATCAGCTCAAGGACTTCAAAGCTGAAGTTGATCCGCACATGGTTAAAGTTGAAGCTCTGAATAGGTCAGTATTAAAACTAAAATAATAATAAATCAAATTATGAATAAGGACCTTTTAAAAAGGGCCGAACTTCTTTATACGAAATGGAACATAGATTTATCCTAGTTACCAATGACTTCTAATTGTTACTTTCATGTATGTAGATATTCATCGCTGAATTCTTAATATATTACCTATAATTTTGAAATTTCTCATGGGAATGCTTGGGTGAAATTATTTTGATTTCATTATACCATATATACAAAAAGTTCGGTAATGGGCGATATTGTACTAGATTCATATATTTCTATTTATTTAGTGAGCTAATTGATATCCAAACCATTATTAACAATTTATTTTTTTATTTGTTATGTATCAACGGACAACAGGAGTCTCATCAGGCAAGACAATTTTACGTTTTGTGGGGTGCAATGCCTATGTGATAACGCAAAATAAAATTAAAGCATGCAAATATTTTACTGTATTTTTCAGAGCATGTTCCATCTAGAAAGATTTAATTTCATCAGTTTGTTCATTGAGTTTCCAACTGTTTTTCAACACTCACTGAATTCAATTTTCATTATGCTGCGCTTTATTCGTTCTAATGAAAAATCTATATCTTCGTTCAAGTTATGAAGAAGCTTTTTCAATATGGATTTTTCATTGTATGGATATTGGGGCTTGATTCAAAATGCAGTCAAAATTTTCATTAACGCGTGAAGAGTTGTGCTTTTATAGCTTTAGCATTGCTTCACTGAAAGGTATTAGTATAAGAAATATGTCTCACCTTTTTTTGTTTTCATAGACAAGCCCAAGAGCTTACTGAACGGACTTCAGCTGATCAGGCAGCAGCCATTAAAATACCACTGACTGCTGTCAACAAGCGTTGGGATGATTTGCTCAGGGGTATCGTGGAAAGACAGCGGCAATTGGAAAATGCTCTTCTTAGGTTAGGACAATTCCAACATGCGCTGAGCGAATTGCTTATTTGGATCAAGAAGACTGACAACACCTTAGATGAACTGAAGCCAGTTGCTGGAGACGCTCAAATTTTGGAAGTTGAACTTGCCAAGTTGAAGGTACTGATAAATGATATACAGGCTCACCAAACAAGCATTGACACTCTGAATGACGCTGGACGTCAAATTATTGAAAGTGGAGAAGGTAAGCAGATAAACTTGAACTCATATCTTCAGAATGACACTATTCTGTTCTTGTGGTAGTAAGGTATTCACAATAAAATCTTTTTGTTATAGATGAAGCTTCTGCAACACAAGACAAATTGAATACTCTCAATACCGAATGGAGAGCTTTGATGCGTAAAGCAGCTGACAGACAGAGGGAGTTGGAAGATGCACTTTCAGATGCTCAGAAATTCAACGCAGAAATACAAGATCTTCTCGCATGGCTGGGTGATGTTGATGGTATCATTGCTGCTAGCAAGCCAGTAGGAGGTCTACCAGAAACAGCGACAGAACAACTCGAACGATTCATGGAAATTTATAATGAAATTGAAGACAATAGACCTAAAGTCGAAACTGTACTTGCTCAAGGTCAGGAATATTTGAGGAGAGGTGCAAACACGGCTTCCAATCTTCAGCATAACTTGAAAACTCTGAAGCAACGCTGGGACTCAGTTACAGCTAGAGCAAATGATAAGAAAATCAAACTAGAAATAGCCCTCAAAGAGGCAACAGAATTCCACGAAGCTCTTCAGAATTTTGTCAATTGGTTAACTAACGCAGAAAAAATTCTTACCAGCTTGAAGCCTGTGTCCAGGGTTCTGGAGACTATTCAACTGCAAATTGAAGAGCACAAAATATTCCAAAAAGACGTAGCAGCCCATCGAGAAATAATGTTACAGTTAGACAAGAAAGGAACCCATTTGAAATACTTCAGTCAAAAACAAGATGTTATATTAATCAAAAATCTGCTTATAAGTGTTCAACATCGATGGGAACGTGTAGCTTCAAAATCGGGCGAAAGGACTAGAGCCCTAGATTTGGGTTATAAAGAGGCTAGGGACTTCCATGATTCCTGGTCAGCCTTGATCACATGGCTGGAAGATACTGAACGCAATTTGGATAAACTCCTAAGCACAGCTGTTGGAAATGAGCCTGAGCAAATTAAACTGAAAATAGCCAAGCACTTAGAGTTCCAAAGAGTATTATCTGGTAAACAAGCAACATATGATAATGTAATGAAGAGTGGAAAGTCTCTGAAAGATAAAGCGCCGAAGAACGATGAACCAATTCTGAAGAATATGTTGATAGAACTAAAGAATAAATGGACAAGTGTTTGTAATAAGAGTGTGGACCGCCAACGAAAATTAGAAGAAGCTCTGCTTTATTCAGGACAGTTTAAGGATGCCCTAGCTGCTCTGTTGCTATGGTTGAAGAAAGTCGAGCGAGAATTATCAGAAGACGTTCCCCTCTCTGGTGATCTAGACACAGTGAATCATCTGGTAGAACAACATAGATTGTTTGAGAAAGAATTAGAAAGAAGAAATGAACAAATGGAATCAGTAATGAGAACTGGTCAAGAATTAGAAAGAAAAGCTAGTAAAGATGATGCTAATCAGCTAAGGGAACAACTGGTAGATCTCAATAATCTCTGGGATAGTGTATCTAAACTAACACATAAAAAATCCGATAAACTCCGAGAAGCTCTGAGAGAAGCCGAAAAACTACACATGTCTGTTAATATGCTTTTAGATTGGTTATCTGAAGCAGAAAGAAAATTGAGATTATTGGGTAATGTTCCTGAAGACGAATCGGCTGCTCTTGAACAGTTACGTTATATTGAAAACTTCAGAGCACAGATAGCTGATAAAGAGCCTGAGAAGGATCAAACACTTGAGCTAGCTCATAATGTGTTGGCTAAATCGCATCCAGATAGCATAAACGTTATCAAGAATTGGATTAAAATCATCCAAACAAGATGGGAAGAAATATCATCTTGGTCCTTACAGAGATATCAAAAGCTAAACAGCCATCTGCAAACACTGAAAACTTTGGATGATAGTTTAGAGGAACTCATTCAATGGCTTTTGGGATTAGAGAACACTCTTATTGCCCTCAAACGTGAGGAATTACCTCTAGATATTCCTGCCACTGAAAAATTGATTGCTGATCATAAGGAATTCATGGAAAACACTCAAAGAAGACAGGTGGAAGTTGACAAGATATGTAAAGCTAAGCAGGTAAAAGCATCACAAGCTTCAAAAGATGTCAAGAAATTCGCAAAAGGAAAGGGAGCCTTGTAAGTTATTATCTATAATTTTCTTGGTATATTTTGATTTCATTTGTTTAGTTTTTTCTTTTACTGTTTGAAATGTCCTCACATTACCCAGGGAAATCATGGCTTTCTTAGAGTTTTATATGTATCTTTTATGTATGTTTTTGTTTTTTTGATGTATGCATGTTTTCATTTGTGCTTATCTCTTCAGCCGTGGATCACAGCATGATATTCGTGAGCCTGATAACTATGGCACACTTGGGCACAAACAAAGGTAGGTAGCATCAATGTTGCACAACATCTAACATTTGTGTTTTCACTTGTGCACTTGTTACAAATATTTTGTGATGCTTTGAATTCTCACCAATTTTCATGTGGAATTTTTAGATATTGTTACTGTGCATGTGGACCAAAGTCTTGATGTTACATAATTGTGTTATTTTTCTTTGAAAACCGTTTGTGAAAGATTACATTCTCATTTCAGCTTCAAAGGATCCAAAGACTTCCTTGCACACAGAGGAAGGTTAGCACTTTTAATTACATTTACAAATATTGCATGATTAGATTAACCACTTTGTCCGAAGAACAATTGATTTCATATTTAAGTTATATACTTACCTAAAAATATTGGTAAACCTATATCAAAATGTGTTCAAATTCTTATTTTTCATATTCAAAACTTTGGAAAGACATCTTTATGACTCTACACATTTGATTTGTATTATTTTTCAAAGAAACTATTCTGTTTCTATCTTTAATTTTTTTACGCGCAGTTTTTAACAATTTTTTTTACGAAAATAGTATGTAAGATGTTATGGCTAGTTAATTAGACAATTGGTGAGTCGTGGTTTGTTGATAGTTTTAGTTATGTTTTGTTACTTAACATTTTGTTTATTTAATGATTTCATAAGCTAGATTAGTAATGTGGTGTTTGCATGTGCTTTGTCTACAGCCGGTCCAGTCCCGGCCGGGAACTCAGTCCAGATCCAAATATCCTCACTTTGGACCTCGATTCATACCTGGAAGGTACTTATTTTTTAATTCATTATTATAGGAAACTCCTTTCCTAATATTCCCTGTTTGTAAACGATAGTATTCAGAGTTGCATCGAATGTTTTTTTGTTTTGTTCTATTATTTGGAAATCTTTGCATGCATTTTATTCTCGAGTCTTATAAATTATTCGTAAAATGAAAAATGCCCAAATATTTCCATCGATCTTTACAACAACAAATTTCTTCAAAACACTTTTTTGTATAGTGAACCAGAATTCAAGGCTCCGAGGGTTAAATTCTTATATGACAAATGGAGACATGTATGGATGCTTTCATGGGAACGTCAACGAGAACTTTATGAGCATCTTGCTTACCTTAAGAAAAAGAAAGGCAGACAACTTCTCTTGGGACGACTGGAGAAAGAGGTTCTTGAAATTCATGAACTACAAGAAGTCGAGGTTAACAGATCTGTTCAGAAAGATGGATAGAGATAACAACGAACTCATTCCAAGAGAGGAATTCATAGATGGAATAATGAGGACAAGTGAGTAGAGTTATTTGATAAGACTTTGATTATGCAATTCAATATTTGCCAAAATAAGCACTGCGAAAAATGCATCATTCGGATATATGTTTATTTCTCGAAAGTGCCACTTTATACAGGGTGTCTGGTGAGGAATGGGACAACGTTTAGGTGGTGATGAGGGATGTCTCAAGGAGTGAGAAAATGCCATTTGAAATCATCTGAGGTACATGGTTCCTGATATACAGGGGTAAAAAATTAGGAATTTCAAATGACCATAATTCAGGAAATATGAGAGCTAATCCGATGATAGATGAGTACGAATACGAATCTGTTTGAACGAAAAATTCGAAATAAAATCAGATCCGGATCAGAATTTTCATTTTTTCTGAAATTAGGTAAAAACAACACCCTGTATGCGGTTTTCAATTTTTTTGACTTCATATTCTGAGAGAGCAGAAAAAATACATTCAAACTCAACTGTCATCTCGAATGGCACAAATTTTCCCTGCTTTCTATGACCCTTCGAATGTCAATCTTCCGATTTTCGCTCCTTACATATTATTTTCTCGACATTTCAAATGGCCATAATTCAGAAATATACGAGCTAATCCGATGATTTTTCGTATGAACAATGATAAGTGAGTACGAATCTGTTTGAACGAAAAATTCGAAATCAAATCAGATCCGGACTCAGAAATTTTAGTTCTTCTGAAATTAGGTAAAAACAACACCCTGTATGCGGTTTTCAATTTTTTTGACTTCAGATTCTGAGAGAGCAGGAAAAATACATTCAAACTCAACTCTCATCCCGAATGGCACAAATTTTCCCTGCTTCTATGACCATTCGAATGTCAATCTTCCGATTTTCGCTCCTTACATATTATTTTCTCGACATTTCAGAAACATGAGATCTCAGATAGTTACTAATAAGTAAAAAAAGATCATAAACGAATCAAAATTTTCATAAAAATTATCAAAAATGCGAATTTCGAAAATTAATAATAATTCTTCAAATATCGATCAAAATGAAAACCACCAACTTCTACACATTTATCTGCTCTTTTCATTAAGTTCAAAACTGATTTCCTTATCACATTCGAGTTGTTTGGTATTTCGTCACATGCGTCTATTATGCGCTGAATTAATTGTTTCCTTGTATTTATTTCTCGCCCGTACACCAAAGTTTTAAAGTGTCCCCAAAGGAAATAATCTAACGGTGTCATGTCGGGGGACCGAGGTGGCCATATGCTCTTGGACCACCACGACCTATCCATCTATTTGGATAGACCTCGTTCAAATGATTTCTCACTAAAATTGAGAAATGTGGGGGTGCTCCATCATGCTGGAAGATAAGTCCTCTTTGATTAATATTCCCTAATAAATTAGGAAGAACATTCATAAGGAAATCTCTATAAGTTTCTCCGGTGAGTCTTTCTTCGAAAAAATGAGGACCTATTAAATTATTATCATAAACTGCGCACCACACATTAACACTGAAACGTCTCTGTGATTGTCTTTGTACGACAGCGAAAATCGAAAGATTGACATTCGAAGGACCATAGAAAGGAGGGAAAATTTGTATCATTCGGGATGACAGTTGAGTTCGAGATTATTTTTCATGCTCTCTCAGAATCTGAAGTCAAAAAATTTGGAAACCGCATACAGGGTGTTGTTTTTACCTAATTTCAGAAAAACTGAAAATTCTGAGTCCGGATCTGATTTTATTTCGAATTTTTCGTTCAAACAGATTCGTAATCACTCTATCATTGTTCATACGAAAAATCATCGGATTAGCTCTCATATTTCCTGAATTATGGCCATTTGAACTGTCGAGAAAATAAAGTAAGGAGCGAAAATCGGAAGATTGATATTCGAAGGGTCATAGAAGCAGGGAAAATTTGTGCCATTCGGGTGACAGTTGAGTTCGAAAGTATTTTTCCTGATCTCTCAGAATCTGAAGTCAAAAAATTGAAAACCGCATACAGGGTGTTGTTTTTACCTAAATCAGAACAAAACTGAAATTTCTGAGTCCGGATCTGATTTTATTTCGAATTTTTCATTCAAACAGATTCGTACTCACTCTATCATTGTTTCATACGAAAAATCATCGGATTAGCTCTTTTATTTCCTGAATTATGGTCATTTGAAATTTCCTAATTTTTTCTAAAACCCCTGTATATCAGGAACCATGTACCTCAGATGATTTCGAATGGCATTTTCTCACCTTGAGACATCCCTCATCACCACCTAAACGTTGTCCATTCCTCACCAGACACACCTGTATATCTAGATTGGGAATTATATCTGAGTCTTTTTTATCAATTCAGTATTTGTATGCTTCTATATTCATACTTGATTTTCGTAAATTATTTACAATCTACACATTAATTAAACCTGTTATATGTCAATTTGGCTGTTGAATTGACTTTAAGAATATCTACTCTAGAGAAAATATAGATGAACGATCAAAATAATGAAACAGAGAAGATTGAATATCGAAATCTTACAGATTCTCTTAAATTTATTCTGTTTGATAAAATATACTTTGTCAATTTTTTTCATGACGTTTATTGAAAAATTACAATCTACTAATATTATACTATTAAGTAAATATTATTTGTCAATTGAAATTATTTATTTGCTTTGGAGTTCTTTGGAATCTGAAATCTATGTTAAATTTTTTCTATGTTTTATTCTATTTTATTGTAGATTTGTTTTGACCCCAGAATAGACAACAAATACATTTGAGTTATTCAGATTATTATTATGTTTTTACTTCTGGGTCTGAAACTAAATAAATGTTCGAATGTTTGAAATAATACAGTCACAATTCATATGTTTCTAATTTTTTTCATGGTTTCGTTCAAACATGAAATTTTTCAAATATTCCTACAGTAGTAGAAACTGCTAGGCGATTTTTATTCATCGTTCATGAATTCCTGAATGTATGTTGGTCAATATTTCATTCTCCATAAGTAAAATGTATTTAATCAAAATAAACATCGATTCTATTGAATTATGTATTTATCGTCATCTGTAGAATTATATCGTTATAAAATCTTCTTTTTCCCCAGAGTTTGATACGTCTAGATTAGAAATGAAGCATGTAGCAGACATGTTTGACTTGGACAACAGGGGATACATTGACTGGAAAAAATTCATAGCAGCTCTCAGACCGGATTGGGAAGAAAAAGCGCCAAATGATTCTCAGAAGATTCATGATGAAGTTAAACGTTTGGTAATGCTTTGCACCTGTCGACAGAAATTCAGAGTATTCCAAGTTGGGGAAGGAAAATATAGGGTAGGTTATTCTATTATTGGTGAAATTTTTCTTTCAGAGAGGCTTAAAAGAGCTATTCTACATTTCTTTAATGATTAGTAGAATTTAGAGTCTTTTCACAGGCTTGTCAGTCAAATCAGTGCGTTAATAGGCCTATTCGTTTTGATCAGTGAGTTGCTCCTGAGCAACTCGAAAGCTCAAAATACTGGTCGCCATTGGTTGCGCAAAAGCACTGGAACAGCTCAGGAGCACGAAACTCCTCAAAACGAATACTATAAACATTGTTCTCCTTAAACAATGCTATAAATATCTGCAAAATATATTTCTTGGTACTTTATAGCAAATTCCTAATACTGGAATTTCGGTTTCACCTCATTTAACCATGTGTTTTACTTATTTTTCAGTTTGGTGATAGCCAGAAACTGAGGCTTGTAAGGATCTTGAGAAGTACAGTAATGGTCAGGGTAGGGGGCGGTTGGGTCGCCTTAGATGAATTTTTAGTGAAAAATGATCCATGCAGAGGTGAGTCTCATTCTATTTCAAAATCATCACAATTGTCCTTTCGATTAATTGAATCAATAATAATTTTAAGGTTTTTAAAGTTATTCGATGATTAGAATTCAATTCTAAAATTATTATTGATTCGTTAAATTTTAAAAGATGTCAACTTAGAATACGATTCTGAATATAATGATTAAATCAACAAGAACTCCTTAATACCGACAACAATGCATATTGTGACCAACTGAATCTTTTAATATCTAAAGAATATACTGACTATATTAACTGTGTCTCCTGAGGAATTAATCCAAGGCATAATTTTTAAGCTTAATATTTTAGCTTTCCTTATATTTAAACTTCTACTTCATGTTAAACTCCATTTGCTGAAAGTACAAAGCTAATTCATGTCATTTTATCCATAATAATAAAATTAATTCGTTTGCATTACAACACTCGAATATATAATGGGAATCCATTTTAAGAACTAATAAGAGTGTTGTGGTGCACACCATTCGAAAATTACCATGATTCCAAAGCATTAATAATATTTTTTACTCTACCTTCCCTTATTTCCCATTCATCATTTAATTTTTAATTATGATCATTTTGCAATTTCGTTGCGCTTTACATGTTTTAATAATTTATAATATTCACCGTAATATTTTACCATCTTGTACATACATGTTTGATTGTTGGAAGTTATGCTAGTATTACCATTACCTCACCCAGACAAACCCGAAGAGCACGAACCCTGGTGCCCCCTTGGTAAGATAACGCATGAGGAAAAAAATGGTTTTTTCAGAGGAAATAATTTTTATTAAATTTTTGGAAGGAATAAATGTATAAACAACTGAAGAAATCATAGCTAGTTGGTTGTGGATTACTTAGTTATCATATTTTATTTTGCATGATAATAACATTCAATAAGTAGTTGGTTTTCGAATAATACCCTCACTAGAATGATATGCTCTTTAACACAGTTTATTTTATTTTATACATAGCTCTTGCGTTCTTGTTTTGAAGTTGTGTATTCTGTCGTTATAGTTTTAGCACTAGACATGATTTCACCATGAAGATGTCCAAGTCGTTTTTTCTAAACAAAAGCTAATTCAATTGATATCAAAAGTGATTAATTCAGTTATGAGTATTTAAGATCCATGAATTGAAAATGATTGTGGAAATACAAAATAAGAAATTTTGTAATATTGCCTTGGAAGAGATGTATCACCCAAATATTCCTGAAACTATTCATTATTGTAAATAGAAATATAATATGAATCAAAACATTTGCATCATTACTTAGTCACGTATATTAAAACAGGAAATTCTGTTTTTATGATTTGAATTGGATATTCACATAAAGAGTATAAAAAACCAATCGGATAACTGATTACTTCAATATGTCATATCGTAAAGGTGTTGATCGTTTGATCGAAATCTCACATATTGGTGCCAGTTCTTAGTTGAATTTAACTGAATCAATGATTTTCAATCTGTAATTATTGGCATACTTGTTATCTCCCATTCACGGTTGGTAGAATATTTTCGAAGTGAATTTAACAAAAACGAGAGTGCGAGTGATTCCAAAGCAAATAAAATTATAATGAGAATAATCTAATCAGTATGAAGTTCAATACATCTATTTCAGCATTTTGCGTGAAATTTTTAACAGGTGTAACAACCTGTAAAATAAGGTTCCTCGATGATAATAATAGTAAATGGGATAGTTTTGTTATGGATGTAGAATTTTATTATCTTGGGTTTCCACATTTCTTCTTGCTTCGTGGTGAAATCTTGATGCTGCATTTTATTTTATTACAAGGTACCAATATTTAGTTTTAATGCTTTTTTGTTTGTTTTTATCTTCCTTTCACGCCTTTTCTCCCTATATCCACTTTCCTTGAAACTTTTACATCTTCATATCATCATCCACTGCCCCACCATATTTCCAACACACAGCTAAGGGACGCACAAACATAGAACTCCGGGAACAGTTCATCTTGGCGGACGGTGTTTCCCAGAGTATGACCGCATTTAAGCCGAGAACTTCGGTCTCCAGTCCTGCCTCTGGTTCCTCTGCATCATCACTCCGCACCCCTCAGGGGCCAATCACGAAGGTATTGCACCGACTGCTCGCACCGTCTTGTGAACATGTTTTCTGAGTTACTCGCCAATTAATTTATTATTTTGCTAGAGTTGTTGCGATCGGCCTTTTATTAATGAAGGCTTCTCAACGTTTTGAAATTATTTTAGCCTACAAATAATATTGAACTCTTACATTTTTGATTTCGAGCGTATTATTCACATTCCTTTTGATTTCGCAGAGGTGGAAACAGAAGTGTTTCATTCACATGTGAAAAATTATTTTAAATGTCATGAAATACAATTTTTTTCACATATTTACATGGGTAGCTATTCCGGAAATGAAATAACTATATAGCCTAATTCGTTCTAAGAAATTAATTTAAATCTACGAAAACGGTTTATACGTACGTATTCAATAGTGGTTCCAGTTTTTTTAACATAATTCAACACGCCTTTTCTATTATCCTTGATGTGAAAATCATCTGCAAATTTCTAGATTAATGCACGTTGTTTTCGCTTATATCAAACAACTAGCCTTAACAACAAAAAATATATTTTTTTTAATGTTTGACAAATTCATGTATATCTTTATTGGTAGGAAATGCTGGAAGTAAGGAAACGAGAAAGTGAAATCCATACAACTTCTTTTCAGTATTATTGTTTTTTCTACATATTATTATTACTTAAAATGAGGTTTTAAAGTTTGAACCTAAAGTATACATATTTGCACGTTTACCAAGAACTTATTATTATTATGCTAATGAAATCTTGTAAATTACCATAAACATTTCATATCCAACCAGCGACCCGCCCCGGCTTCGCACGGTACGACATCACATTAGAAACCTCAAAAATAACAGTACTTCTCCACTGGATGTTATCATACATATAAACCTTCCTCTTGAATCACTCTATCTATTAAAAAAACGCATCAAAATCCGTTGCGTAGTTTCAAAGATTTTAGCATACAAAGGGACATAGGGACAGAGAAAGCGACTTTGTTTTATACTATGTAGTGATATATTTCGGATTTCCCAAGTAATCAGCCAATTAGATTTTTACATTCATCAGTAGTTATAACAAAAATATAACCTATCTATTTTTAATCATAAGCTCTGAAATTACGGTTAAAATTGGTAAGGTTATTACCTAACAGTTCTCTATTCATGAATATATTTTTTCAATTGAATATTTCTGAAATGAATGGAGTATGCATTATGCAATAGTAATACTCAGTAGTGGATTTTAAGGCGACTAAAAAAATTAATTTTATGTCTTTTTTTTGCTATTCATACAACCTCCAGATTGAATGCAGATTGCGAATCCACGCAAAAATGTATTTTTTTCTTGAAATAGTTATTATAAAAAAATTACTTCAACAGTATGGTTTAAAGTACTGTTATTTGATAATGTTTCACCTTTTTTAACTGCAGCTTATTGTTGAAGTGTGGGAACTTTTTATTATTCCATCAACTTTTATCCATACCCTACCCAAACGTTTTTATTCTAATTTGGCTGCTGAAAAATATCCTTAGAAGGAACCGTTCATTAAATGTAATAGCATTAATTGTTGAAATTTTATTACAGAAGTAGTAATTCAGTAGACATGTTCATTCAAGATGTAATATATGAACGAAATTGATTATTGTAAAGCAAAGCATGGTATTCTACATTTCTCCCTTTTGCAACTTTCGTTACTTTATTTCCATATCTATAAATTTCAACATTTGAAAAACCTGTATATTGATAACTTGAAAATACTTTACACCTTTTCCGTGATACCACTAAGCTAAAGTTGTGGTAAATGTAGATATTATTGCTTGTGTAGTTTGAAGTAAGTATGTTCCTCTGCATGTATAACGTTTTATACCCATCTGATTGGTAAGGTAGGTAAAAAATATTTGATTTTTGTACTGGATTATTTTGGAATACGTTAAATTTTTTGTTGCCTCAGGAGATTCAGGCGCTCAGTGACTTTCGCAACAGATGATACGAATATTAGAATTTGTGTCTGTTATAGAGTTCCTCGAATATTTTTGTGTTTAATTGGTACCTGGAATTTTTCTTGAATAGGAAATTTTTATAGTCCTTTTTCTAATTAGTTGGCACATGCTTTTATTATACAGATACACATCTCTTTCAAAATTAATTCTTTCAATGGTACCTCCAATTTTATAGATATGGTTGGGAGGTATTGTTGAGAGGATGACTGGCAGTTACTGCAGGTGATAAGTGTTGAGATTATCACTTTCGGTAACAATGTTCTTCCTCTTTAAAATAGTTGACCATTATAGATCATGTACATTGGCTTGAAATTTATGTGAACGGATTTTTTATCGATGTTTTTTGACACATAATTTTTGAACATTGTACATATAAATTGAAAACTGATTCATGTGGATATTATGATAGATAACTATAGAAAATCATTTCGTTGCAATTGAATCGGTAAATACCCATCAAAGATGAAGAAATGTGAAGTTTTTTGAAATTAGCTTCTTGTATTCATCAAATGATCGCGAAAACTCAACTTACTTGAATTGGATTGAGTGGACAATTAATTTAATCTAGAATCAATCTAGAATTTTTGAATTCTGAATAATATGTTTGTTATATTTTGAATTAAGTGATTTATGAGTTTTCCATATTTTTATTGAAAATTAGTTTTTTTTTGAATTGCAATATCCACATGAAAGGTTTATAGTAAAATTCTTTGTGTGAAAACCACGAATTTTTTTAAAACACCGTTTCTATCGAAAATTGCTGTTATGTTTGGCATGTGCTGTTTAGCTCACGAGCATATGGCGGAGCTGATGCCTATATTTGAGCAGCTTCGCGCAAAAGGAGAGATCGGCAATGCATATCCTTTGCATGTGGGTTCCACAGCTGGCCCCACTCTACACTGGACACAGGCCAATGCAAATTCTTTCCATTGGGTAATACACTCTTTCGTTTCTTTGTGTGATTACACAGGTTGGGGTTATTTTTGTTGTCTTTTATTGTGTGGTGTAGCTTTAAATGTGGAAGTATCGATTTTTGGTGATATGTTAAAAGTCAACATACGTGATTGTCTTTTTGGAAATTGAAAACAAACAGTACCTATTGTATGTCCAAATGCACTAATATATCTAAGCTCATTTCGAATCTTTATAGAGATAACAACAGAAATCCTATGTGCATTTCGTACAGATTCAAACCGAATTCTTCCTGATAATAGAGATTTCAATACTCTGTGGCAAACTATACCTATCGAAGGCGACAAAAGGTATTATGTATAGAGGGTGATTTTTTAAGTATTTTAATAGAGGTTTTCGAGGAAGGAATTGTAATACTAATTCAAAATTTTGTGTTTTCGTTTTTTAGAGTACATGAACTCAAATCATAAAATATTTTCAAGCGGAATCTACTTACGGTTCTTCCGGAAACGAATGTTAATTTTGTCATTTCAAATGTAATACCCTGTATATTTATACATATTCGAATTATACATTCAATTCTGCACTGATTTGATGAATAATATGCGCAACCACTTCAAGCGGTTGTTGAGTTATGGTCTGATTGTCAAATTTTTCGACAGAAAGATTGTCAGAAATTATATATTATTCATTGTAAAAAAAGATTTTCTGCAAAAAAGTACGCCGATACTGCTTCTTGTACAAATTATGAGGAAATATTATACAGAATGCCTGAAACAAGGCTTCGAAGTGACCCTCAATTGAACTATGAAATTACATTTTTTTTTTCAAATGGCAACCCTATAATTTTATAATTCCAATCGATTGCTCGGTAAAAATTAGTTAGAGTGTACCTAACATTCAATGTCTTTAAACTCACTAATTTAGCCGTTATCGAATAAAATTTGAATTTCACAGCTAGATTATTGAAACACTTAAAAAAATCACCCTGTATACCACGCTTCCACAATTCTGTACCTGTTAATATAGATTTCCAGATAATAAAAACTAGTAGTACATTCAAGATTAATTTTCGAAAAAAATTAATATTTTCAGATCGAATTTGCGGCATTAATATACAGGGTGATTGACCGCATGGGCTTATTGGACATTCTGAAAATTTGCATACAGTAGTGTTCGAGAATGAACTTTTCCCCTTAAATCTCCACAATTTTTATCGAGCCTTGCATGGCTTCTTTGGATTTTCAGACAACTAGAATTACTGAATAATGTTCTAAATCAAGGTTTTGAAATTTGTATAAATACTCACGGCAAAATAATCGATCCACTCAATAAATGGACTAAGTTTGTTTCTTCATAAATATGTTATTTTGAGTCCGATTTGATTGATTTTTTTTTCAATTGTAGTTATATTTATCCGAAATCAATCACCAGTTTGGAATTCCAAGGAAATTTTGCAATTCATCTTATTGATGGTATGCCAAGACAAATTACAGCTGTAATCCGTGCACTGGGGAAAACGCTTCTTATTAAGTGTTTTATGTTTTTTACTTAGTTTTCAGTTTATTTTCAATAGGTTCGGATTTATGGTTGAATTTGTAAAAGTACTGGTTTTGCTTTAGCGCAATTTTGAAATGGAATGTTTCACTGAAAAACCAGTATCTTCGACAAAAATTGAGCTTTTGTGATGAATGAAGAATGAATTTTTCAAGAGAAGATAAAATGATAAAACAAGAAATCATACAGTGATACAACTGGAGCACACCAGGAGTGGTTTCAAAAATATAGTAAAAAACAGATTTCGTTTCAACCTGTATGAAATGACGTATGCCAATTTTTCTTTACATTCAAAACTGGTGATTAATTAATGTTGAACATATAGTCCGTTCACGAAAATTTGAGCGAATATTAGGCGTTTGTTTATTCATCTGAAGTTGGCGGTATTTGCTGTCTTGACGTAAAATAAAGTCAACGTTGCCGAATGTACTCGGCCTCGTCCGAGGAGCTAGGGAGTTATCAGAGAACTCTATGCAATATTGACAACATTGCGTATCAATCTGACAAGAAAATAAATAGCATAACCTAAAATTTTAATATACACTATGGAATATGCCAAATTTCCATGGCCAACCGACGGCTCAACCTTTCGTGAACGGACCATACCTTCGATTGAAAAAAAACGATAAAATTGAACTCAAAATAACACATTTATGTATTAACAAACTTCATTGATTTATTGAGAGGATCGATTATTTTGCCGGTGAGTATATTTACATATGCGGCACAAAACACGGTTCTATATACATGTTTTTGGTTTCAATACAATGAACTGAAACAAATTGAGCCAATCATGTATTAGCTTCAGAATAATTCATTCAATAATGATAATTTGTTTCATTATTGATAAAATAATATATGCGTTCAGTAGAATACATTGAATTAAATGCGAAATCTTATCGTGTGTACAAAATACTCATGATATTACAGAGACAGACCTATGTTGATTATTGACATAAATATACTTCCAACACCTACATTTGGCACGCCAGAAGTGTAGGCACTTGAACTTGTCATTTTAGTGGTGTTTTCTGCATGAGCATGTATGTTTGGGTAGTTAATAGTTTCAACCTGAGTTTACAAGTAAGAGCAGTTTTTGAATGTTTGAGGTACCAATTACATACTCAAAATCAATCTTTTACACAAATTTTGAGTATTTAATTGTGTTGTTTTGATTGTTTTGCCATACAGTTGCTGTTATCGGACGAGAAACAGATCATCACAAACTCTTGTATTTATCCCAAGTACCAATGGTTGGTATACCGCAGGTAAGTTTCCCAGTAGGGAAATCCATATACTTAGAGCACCAAGAGTTAGGTAGAAAAATTTTTACTCAGAGTTGATTCAATAGGTATTTCATTGATAATCAGAAGAATTCGGTATTTTCGTAAAGAAATAATCATTGTCAATATAGTTTCTTTTAAGATCGTTGTATCATCTCTTGATAAGGTAAGGTTTCAAGTTGTAAGTAAGCTATAAAGCTTGTCTAGTAGTTCGAAGAGGTTCTCCTGTTGTGCAACTTTGTAGTGCTGTGTTTCACGATAGTCATTCTTGTATTTCTACTAATTAATCTTTAGTTTTATTCCAAAGTTCTTGATTTCTTGTAATTTCCATCAGGGAAGCAACGTCAATTTAGACAACCAATCATATACAGGGTGATTCCGGAGGAGACCGTCAGATTTCAGGAGAAGTTTACACTGGTCGAGGCAGTTCCGAAACAATGTTTGGTTTATGGTTGGGGGGCCTTTATTGACAATCTACAGGGTGATTTGTGCGATTTGTCCAATTTTTCTTTCATTCATAACTTTGGTATGGCTTGATCGATCTTGATGAAATTTTCAGTATGGAAAAATATGATTGTGTACTTTCATTCAAGAATACAGGGTGAGCATTATGACGAGTTCAGATCGATTTTGCAGGTTGAAAAAACACCCTATACATCACGTCTTCAAAAATCCGCTACCTGCTTCAGATTCTATCATAAGTTTACATTACTGGAGCGGTTTTAGTTTTCTTTGGCACTCGTCCAGTTTTCGCAGAAAATTTCTTTAAAGATGAACAGTACCGTAATTTCGCTCCTAGGCAGTGAAGATATATTCTGAACTGGGTAATAAAGATGTATCGTCCAATGATACGAAACTCAACCTGAGTCCTAAGGTAGGTTTTCCAATTTCGAAATTCATTTTTAATCTCTCATATTTTGATTTATAAAATCTTTAATTTTGTTTACGTATGAACGTATAAAGATATTTTCAGGATTAAATGATTTTATAAATCAGAATATAAGAAATTAAAAATGAATTTCGAATTTGGAAAACCTCCTTTAGGACTCAGGAAGAGTTTCGTATCATTCGACGTTCAGAATATCTCAACTAGGAGCGAAATTAGGATATTGTTCATCTTTAAAAAATTTTTCTGCGAAAACTGGACGTGAGTGAATTTTTGAAAACGGAATGTAAGGTTGTTTTTTCAACCTGCAAACTCGATCTGAACTCATAATGCTCACCCTGTATTTACGAAAAAGTGTTAGACTAAGTTCGCCTTGAGGGTGAGTGTGAGTGTCAGATCGCCCTTGAGTAGCTGTAGCCGTTTCATAAAGCATACTCAGTGAGTGGAGTGCGATTTTTGCCAGCCTCAACTTGAGGGGAGGCGCTAGCACCCACGAACTGAGTATGCTTCATGGAACGGCTACAGCTACTCAAGGTGATCTTACACTCACACTCACCCTCACTTCGAGGGATGACTATGAATACGGCCTAGGGTGAAAGTACACAATCATATTGTTTTACACTGAAAAATTCATCAAGATTCAAAAGCCATACCAAAGTTATGAATGAAAGAAAAATCGGACTTATCACCCTGTATACTTTCAATAAAGGCCCCCAACCATAAACCAAACATTGTTTCGGAACTGCCTTGACTAGTGTAAACTTCCCCTGAAATCTGATTGGCTATTCCGGAATCACCCTGTATAATATTCTCAAATTGAATTTGTGTTAGTAATAAAAAAAAAGTAGCTCTACTAATCACTGGGAATCCTTTTCGTAGCTTGCACGCTGCACTCTTTCGTTTCATGACCTTTTTTTCACGTATTCGTTTTTCTTGTTTAGGTAAGAGAGAGATCTGCAAGGTCAGTACCGATGGGAAGCTTACCGAGGACGTCAAAATCATCTTTGTCTGCTGGAACTCCAGATTCATTGTCAGATAACGAAAGTGCCACATTCCGGACACCTAGAAAGCCTTCCTATAAGTCCTCCTTAACTCCTGGAGGATCCAGATCTAACTCAAGGCCTGCGTCTAGAGCGGGAAGTAGGCCAAGTAGTAAACCTCCATCTCGGCATGGTTCTACTCTTTCTTTAGACAGCACAGGTTGGTATATTCAATATACCATATTCTATTCTATTATTCTATTCTATATACAGGGTGTTTCCTAAACAAGCGGCAAAAATTCAGGGGATTGTTCCTTGGACTATTCTAAGAATATTTTGTCCGTTGATGATTTTTGAAAAACCTCTTTGTTTCGAAGATACAGGGGAAACAAAATTTTAGATAATAACATTTTATTATGAAAAATTACATGAAAATTTAACTTAACCTAAAACTGTTGAAAATTATAGCGATTCATAATAGTCAAAGATAAAATGTTAATTGCTAATACATCACAAAACGAATTCAAATGAAAACCGTGTTTAATCTGTATTCATTTACCATCTGAACTTATCAAGTTTAAGTCAAAAAACTGGCCGTTTTTAGTAATTGGAATGTTGTTAAACAATTTAAAAATAAATTGTACCTACTTATCGTAGTAAACACAGTGCGGTACGCATTTTTATTTAAACTATTATTAATTTTAAAAATATGAAAAATGTTGTTCGCCCTGTATCTTCGAAACAAAGAGGTTTTTCAAAAATCATCAAAGGACAAAACATACTTAAAATAGTCCAAGGAACAACCCCCTGAATTTTTGCCGCATGTTTAGGAAACACCCTGTATATACAGGTTTGGAAATTCATATCGGAAACATACGAAAGTTAATGCATCTGAGAGAGGATTTTGCCGTACAGATGAAGAATGGTATAATCCGAGATTTACGTGGCACGTTTCGCGCAGGAATAAAATGGTTCTATGTGGATAGTGCAGGTGCTTTGTTTTATCGTTCGGTGTAGCTTCTATGAACCTGTATTGGTAGGAAACGTAAAATACTCGAATCGAGTGTTACACGCAGCCTGGTCCCGTATTCTCGACAAGTGATCTTTCAAAGCGAAGCCGAACTTGCACGGTGTGCATTTTTGCAGGTAAAAGAGGGAATCGCGCAATGAAGTTCGTATACGCTGTGAAAGATCACTTGTCAAGAATACGGCACCTGACGCATTAACTCAATGAATTGGACTGCCTGTGTTACTCAGTTTGAGAGAGACAACCATATTATTCGTTCATTCGGCCATCAATCGCGTCAAACGAAAGCGAAACATAGCACGTAAATCTGTGAGTATACCACTGTTCAACTTTACTGCAAAATAATCTCTTTAATGCATTGAATATCGAATGTTTCCGACGTGAATTTTCGTAACCTGTATAAGAAAATTCAATAGTAAAACTCCTTTAAAACGGGAAACAGAATTTAGGATTTCGACATTGTTTCTTGTCCTATGATGGAGAAATCATCATGAAATAGGTAATTCTAAAAGTGAAGAGGGCCAATAAGTAAACATTAAACAATAAGAGCGTATGCAAAGTTGATGTACGCTCTATGTAAATAATTGCCTTCACAGCCATTTGAATGTGCGTAGAATTCATTTTCTGAAGCAGTCGTGTAAAAAAAGCTCAATATTGTTTCTAACGTGCGTTAAAAAATTCTCGTCAAGTAGGGTATAAAACATAATATTTGTATTATTTAAAATTGACGTTCAAAATTTCATAGCGTAGGTACTTCGCGACGATATTTGCGAATGCATGTTATTTGCAATCATTTACGAGGTACTTTAATACTCGTCGGAAACGTTTGTGATTTGGATTATATTGTGTAGTGAACAATAGTTTTTAATGATACACTCGTCTCCATCATTGGTATATTCTATTATTCTAAGCGTATAAAGAAGGTAATTCTTTTATCGGTTGCGTAATATTTAACATAGACCAGGGCACCGTATTCTCGACAAGTGATCTTTCAACTTCATTGCACGGTTTGCATTTTTGCAGGTAAAAGAGGGACTCGTGCAATGAAGTTCATATACGCATTGAAAGATCACTTGTCCAGAATACGGGGCCTGTCTAACCAAACAGCTGATCACCTTTTTGAAGATGGCTGCTGGGGGCTGAAACATCGAAATTCGACGATCTGCTATTTCCAGAATTTATCTTTCGACAAGCAGCAGAACAATGGCATACATAAATCGAAAAAAGTGAATAAATTACTTCCAAATTCATGAATGAAATTTGTTTGTTTACCTTTCGTCTCAGCAGCCATATTGAAACAGCTGATCCTGACAGATAGTTGGACTGTCCTATGGTGGCGATAAAATTTGTATTTTTGTAGTTCTTCTGTTTAATAATTTCTACTAAACGCATTCTAAGCCGAAATAATTCGGTGGACTGCAGCTTATATACCAGACATACCCATACATGAGAATTGATAAATTAATTAAACTGTAACAGTGCAAGTTCGTTTATAAATTCAAAAACGAAGAACTAAAGAGTCCATGCTTACTACAGAGGGTACATAACATCACGAAATATAACATAAGAAACAAAAAGAAAAAAAAGAAACAAGAACACAGATTGGACGATCTGGACCTGTGTATTCTAGTCTTTCCACATTCAATAGCTTACCAATGTATTGATTTATAGTTGTAAATAAATAAATAAAATAAATATATTTAATACATTATTACGTTTTCTCCATCTCCAGATGACGGCACTCCTTCAAGAATTCCAAGGAGGACTCCTATCAGCGGAAGAACAGCCAGCACAACATCATCGACGTTAAGAAGAAACGTTAATGGCACAGCATCAGGCTCAAGAACTCCAAGCGGTTTGATCTCGCCTGCGAGTCCAGCGACGAAGTGAGTACTTTCAAATTTAAGAACAAACACTCAGCATCTTGGCAGGAAGAGATTTTCATCCTATTTTTTGTTTTCATACATGATAGGTTGAATATTCTGAAAAAGTAACGCTTGAGAGCTTCAATTAATAAATAAATTCAACATATTACTAATTAATTATAATGTTGTAACATTCGATAGGTCGGGAATACCCAGAGCATCAAGTATACCAATGTTAACAGCTATAACGCCAAAGTCAAGGTAAACCATAAGTTGAAAATTCGTGTGAATAATCTGGGCTTTGGTTACATGTTTGCCACTGAAAAATTAAGGTATACGGGAGCCAGCGAAAGTTTTCAAACTGGATGGTTTTGTAAATTCTTTCATAGGATGGTGTTAATTCAGTAACCATACTGCAGTATGATTGCGGTATTGATGATAATATCCTTTTTTATCCAGAAATCTTTCCGAGTTTCTGGTACTTAGTTGATTCATTAAATTAAGTTGGCAATATTTGTGATGCAATTTTTTGGTATATTTACACCGGTTTGGAAATTCACAGTGGAAACATACGATATTCAATGCATTAGGGAGTATATTTTGCCGTGCAGTTGGACAGTGCTATACTGGACAGATATACATGCTATGTTTATCTTTCGTTTGACGCGATGGATGGTCCGTTGAATTGAAGCATTCAGTAAATGCTTCAGGCTGCGCGTTATACTCGATTCGAGTACTACAGGTTCCCTACCACACTGCTCGATTAAGACACTCCCAACTATGATAGAGACACCAAACTACGTTATTCCAACAGGTCGTTTATTCAGAAAGTTAATAATCACGTGAACCTTTCCATTAATGCACTGGTCAACTGAACGGCAAAATTCTCTGATGCATTGAATTTCCTGTTCAGCTGTAAATTTCCAAACCTGTATATACAGGGCAACAAGGAAAGAAGTAACATGCATAGTCCATGCGACAGAAGGCCACAAAATATGAAAAAAAGTTCCCATGAATTTATGTCCCAAACTGCTTTCCTTTAAGAAATACAGTGTTAAAGTTTATTTTTTTATTTATTTTTTTCAATAACTTTGTACAAAGAGGTAAGAATTGGACAAAATGTGATATGCGGGGTTTTATATGATGCAGAATCCAAATATCCTATTAGTTTTTAGATTACAAATAGAGGGCGCCACATACCTGCAGGATTCCTCCACACTCAAATCAACGCTAACTTTTTCCTTACGCTGTATGTCATTCAGGACTAGAAAAAACGGTTCTCTATCTTTTTTCCTTTAAAAAGGTATACTTTGTTGAAGTCGCTAGGATCAATGGTTTCCGGTAAAAACGCATCGAAAAGCATGCAAATTGTCCAGAAGCGCCAAAGTAACCTACTTACAAGGACAAAACACTTCAATAATTAAATTTCAATAACAACAGCAATAGATTGATTAATTTTAACAAAAAATATTAAAGCCGGGTTTCATAAAACTTCAATCAGAAATGTTATCATTCTGTGCAATTTTCAGTTCATTCAAGCTTTGTGAAACCAACTGTCAGTATTCAGAATTGCTGGCCTTCTGCTTGAATGTACTTTTCCACTCTTTGCATCATCACTGATTGACAACATCTGTGAAATGACTTGAACTTGAACACCCTGTATTTCTTAAAGGAAGCCGTTTCGTATTAATGGACCTTTTTTTTCATATTTTATGGCCCTCTATCGCGTGGTACTATGCTTGGTACTTTTTTCCTTGACAGTCTGTAGAATACAGTATTCGATTTGATAATACGCTCAATTCCAAGAAAACGCATATCTTATTGAAGAATGTGAACTGTCCAGTTTAGTAGACTCTTTACAAATATATATCTCTTTCTCCAAGTATTTAGGATTTTCGTCACTTGAAACGCTTTTCTTATACTTGTAAATGTATTGTTCGTTCAACGTTGTCTTCTCTTATTAAAGCAAATCTCGAATACCTGTCTATAGAGGAAATGGGGATACAGATCCTGAGTCGCCTTCGACTTCAGAGTCTTGTTCGGTGTCTTTCTCTTCTGGGTAATAATAAGTATTTCTTTGCATGCCGATGTGTAGACTTATTAAAAGCTGTCGTGACTTTTTTACAGCCTTTTGCGTTGAATGATTTCAAGTTATTTATTTTGCTTTTTTATAATAAAATTTATTTTCTATTTCTTATATTTACAAGTTATTCAATTCAATATTTGTGCTTTTTGTTATCGTTTGCTCTGTATCTTTATTGTGAGGTGGTGGGAAGATCTATAACTAACAATGCTTTCTCTCTCTACTAACCAGAACCAAGTCTTCAGCGAGTAAATCTAGCAAATCCAAAATTCCTGTTTTGGATAGGTAAAATTATTGTTTATATGGAAATATGAGGCATGAATATACGCATGGGAAAAGTTGCATGTTGTGATAAAAATACTGTTTTGTGTAATTATAGGCCAATTTTTACATAACAAAATAAGGACCCAATTATGGATTAATGATTAATTGAAACAAACCATGTGATTATTAGTCAAGAGAAAAATGTATCCAACTGATATTTTACTCTTGAAATTTTAGTTAGTACTTGTGTGGCGTGTATTTTACCAGTCTCTGTAACTTTCACTAAAACTTCTGCTAACGGTCTCGAAGTAATAGATCGCGCTCAATGGTAGAATTGAGATAAAATGAATTACTTTGGTTTATCGAAATTTTGCAATAAGAAGATCTGGTTGTTATTTAAAATAGCTCCTGAGAAGTTTGGCATGTCATTAATTCCCTTTGAGTTTAGAATTAATTTTTACCTAAAGAATGATCCCACACAAGAAGGTAATCCCCATAGAAATTCAAGAATCTACGGTCGAATGAATTATTTGAATACTAATTCTGGCATCTAGCTTGTTAGATTTGATAGTTTTTGTATTGTTAATGAATGGCCCTTGCATTCATCTGTTTAAATAATGTTAAATATTGCATTTTCATATCAAAAGTTCTATAACTTGGTAAAAGTCAATGAGAATGGTTCGATTCTTACTTTGGTACTTAATGTATTGTAAAGAGCTGTCCAGCTGAAATAATGCATAATCCAACTAACTTGGCATGTCTATATTTTAACTAGGAGTGCAAGCAAGACCAGACCTGTGACAGTTGGTGTTGCACCCAACCTAAGGACATCAGCTAGGTAATAATAACAAACTCTAATATATTGAAACAAAAAAGAAATGCAGATTTGTTTAATTTTCCTAATTGCTAATTGAATGACTAAGCTGTATTTAAAATGCATAGCCGAATCGCTCTTCCCTTATCACATGAATTTCTAATTGATTTATCTATATAGGACAAGAACACCATCTGGTTCCAATACGCCAGTGCCACCAGGAACCACCACGGCAGTATCCAGGCTTCTTCGCAAGTCTTCAGGAGCATCGGACACTCCTACAGGACAAACAAAAAAGACAACTACAAGAGAACCCTTCAGATTATAAATGTATAATTTTTAATTCTAAATTCACCTTTTGACTGACTTATGATATAGCTCTGTTTTCGATAAAATTGTTCATATTTTTGTACAAAATATAAGTTGTATGTCTCAAGTCGTTGAAATGATCAGATCGCCAGCTGATCTTCTCAGGGATTTCAGAATATTATTGAAATACTAGCTAGCCTATTGCAATTTTCGATTTTTACCACATTGGGTGTGAAAATTCTGTAAGAAATTATTTTATGTTAATAAGTTGCCATATTGGAATAACGTTTTTTTGTGATCAACTGTATTGTTTTGAATCGAATGTATATTTTGATTTTTTTTATTTGGCTTACAGAGGGACCATTTATTAGTAATTTACTAATTTCCTAACATAGCTTGTAAATTTGTTTGAATCATCTTTATTTCTATCTGCTAGTTCTGTAAAACTGTGTGATTACCAAGTTGTGAAGAAACCTTACTTTTGTATTCGCCAGTATGAAAGGTTGGTGGAGTCAATTTATTATTTATATTATGTAATGCTTTTGTATTATTTAACTATTAAAAGTTGTTATTTAATAAACTAAATTTTATTAAATGCTTTGTTTTCTTGATTAATGCAGATTTAACAGATGCGTAAAATTTAATTCGTAATAATATTTGTGGCATAATTCTACAGTTATGGTGTGTAATCACTGAAGTGTTTTCGATTTATCTACCATACACCTGATTCTCCATATCATTTTTCACAGCTAATCGATTGGTAGGTATAATTCCAGGCAATACGAAGACCTCCCAAATACAGGGCAGCTTCTTCATTCCGAGCGATTGTGACACTCACTGCGAATTCTTTATGAGATCAGTGGAAGTGGTCCAAATGTCCGCCGCCCAGGATTTTCTCAATCACATCCGGAAGATATCTTACGGATATTCTCAAACTGCATCTTATTGGTCTTTTTCAGGAGGTTTCAAACGGCAACGAAAATGTAATCCTCGTTGCTATTAAACCTTTTTATGGGTTCTGAAGGTAACGACAACCTTCTAGTTGCAAACAAATGAAGGTTGAAAGTAGTATTATAAATAAGTCACCGACACCGTTACCCTAGGATTCTCTATGTGCTAAAGAGGTTTTATAAAAGTAACGAAAACGAACGATTGATAGGTTCCTAGGTTTTATGAAAAAAATTAGAAAAGCTCTGAGTAGGATCTTTTGGGCGCTCGTTCGTTGCTGGAGCGATAAGATTATTACAAATTTTTATATTGGACTTGGGATTGATACCAAATATATAATAGCAGAATCTCAGCACAATCGAAATTATATTCTTTGAATTATTTAGAAAATGGAATATGTAAAAAGTGAATAATTTAAAAAAATTAATTTCTTTGGTTCTGATGATGCGATCCTCTTGCAATTTTGCATAAACTTTCAGTATATCAGTCTTTATACATAAAATAAAGTTCAATTGAATCGGATATTCTGTTATGAACATATAAAGATTCTTCTTTTCAATATTCCAATTGAATTTTCTATGTTTCTGTTGGTACTATAGCCACAAAATTTTGCTTTAAAATTCAGTATATCCGTCTTCATTCACAAAAGAAATTTCACTCGAATCGTTTATCCTGTTATGGAAGTATAAAGATTCTCTTTTTCAATATTCCAATTGAATTTTCTACGGTTCTGTTTACACTATGGCCCCAAAATTTTTTATGAGGCTTATTATGAGCATGTGCATGTGCCGCAAAATTTCATTTCCATTGGTTTCGTTTTATCTGAGATATTGATTAGCAAAAATTTTTTGGCCATATTTTATGGTTCACTGTGTATGATCTGGCTGCTTAACGAGGCATTTGGCAACTCACCCAAAAATGTCAAGTCTCCAGGACAATCTCTTATCATGTTAACGGCCGGCCGGCCCCACGGACAGAATTGAAGATTATTTTCGGCTCAAAATTCGAAAATAACAGACATTTGGGCAAAACGATATAGCACTCGTTTAAGTAATGCTAGGAGTTTTTGAAAATTATTTTCGCTCATTCTCAAATAATTCATTAAATCCTCGTGATGTGATTGTCTCAGTTCACGAAGTAATGACATGTGAGAACTAGTGTCTATCTTGAAGCCACTTTTTCACTCAAAACCTTCTTCGAGGTGGATCCCCAAAAATTGAAAGTAGATATATCGCGCAACGTTTCCGAAGAAGCATAATGGAAAACCTTAGATTGAATAAAGAGTTTCCTTAGTCTAAGTGGAAAACTGTCTGGAAACTGCGGTTTGCCTACAGTCCTGATTTGAAGTCGACAATTCGCTTTCAGGCACTCTGCGCATGATGTATGGTAGAACTAATGTATGGTATATCATCAGGCAAGCATCTTTACGGACTATATGTAAATGTAATTCTGACGAAAATAAATTATTGGATTGTTGTATTCTCCTTGAAAAAGGCCATATTATACAGCCGAAACATATGTCGGAATGAAAATATAATTTATGGAAAAGTAAATAACTGTTTACTGGTCAAGAACTGAGTGCTAAAAACCCAAGAAACCTTACATTACACAACAATTTATAATTTGAAAAGCACAAGAAAATCAAACAACGAAAAATATCTAATATTTTTGCTTGAGGCCACCCAAAGCCGAATGAAAAACGAATGATTCATTAGAAATTTGGACCGAATGAATTCCAATAGAAGTCAATTTCAAAAACCTCTATAAGAAATAGAGCACGTAAAGGCAGAAATATCGAGCCTTATTCAATATGGTATCTTATATCTCCGCTAGATGCCACCCCACACCGAATGTAAAACGAATGATTCATTAGAAATTTGGACCGAATGAATTCCAATAGAAGTCAATTTCAAAAACCTCTATAAGAAATAGAGCACGTAAAGGCAGAAATATCGGGCCTTATTCAATATAGTATCTTATATCTCTGCTAGATGCCACCCCACATCGAATGTAAAACGAATGATTCATTCGAAATTTGGACAGAATGAATTCCAATAGAGTTCAATTTCAAAAACCTCCATAAGAAATAACACGCAAAGGCAGAGATATTGAGCTTGAATGATAGTATCTAATACTTCTACTAGATACCACCCCAAACCGAATGCAGAACGAATGATTCATTCGAAATTCGGAACGAATGAATTTCTATTGAGTTAAAAAATACCTAGAGGAACAACCGCCTTCATTCATTTGAAGCCCCTTTCGGTTGTAGTTCCTTCCCTGGTTCATAGGGGCGCAGTTGTGCATCGGAGAATCGAAATGTTTTCCTCTCGCATCTAGCTGTGCGAAGCTGAACTATAAATAGTACGGTGTTATTAACCTAAAAAGGCCTAACCTTGACATCCAAAGTAAAGTTTTATTCCAACTCCAAATTGTTCTATACAGGGTGTTTCATCATAAACTGGACAAACATATATTTTCGAGTAGAGGACATCGGGAGAATCATTTTTGCCTTATGCAATCCCTTTTTTCGAAGCATAAGCGAGATACAGGGTGTCAAACGTCATTTTTGAGCAAGATTCTTATGAGTGTGGTCAGTTATGTATAATACTTAACGTAACGGTTTTGGTCAAATCTCAGTATTTTTGGGTCCTCTATTCAGAAAAATTGACGAACTCCGAAAAAAAATTTACAAAATGGCGGAAAACCTGCAATGTTCCAAATTTTTTTTGGGGTTGTCAAATTGACTTTTGTTTTCTGAATGAACACAATTTTCTAAGACTTTCTGTGAAAAAATTTTTTCAAAAATCGAACACAAATTTTTTTTTACATGTCTACAGCGATGAAAAAATTTCACTCGAAATATATGAATTTTGTACAATTGTACTTCTTGAATTATCAATCACGAATATGAAAACAGAATCGTAAAATATCGAATGGTTTCGTTACTACAGTCATTCAAATGTTTCGTTCGGACCTCTGAATATTGAAAATAAAATTGTTTTGGGTTCTAAAATCAGAATAATTAAATTATTGGCATGTCTAAACATTTAGATGAATTTAAACGAAAAAATCAGTGAAACTTAGTTGGGACTCGAAACGACGTAGGTATTAAATAGGGAAATAGCACTGTTCTAAGGATATTAATATTCGTTGCCAGGCAACGGTAGTTCGTAGTTCATAGAGTTTAACTACTGGCTAAATTATATTCACTGAAATTAAAATACCAGTCCAACTCTATGAACTACGAACTACTGTTGCCCGGCAACGAATATTAATATCCTTAGAACAGTGCTATTTCCCTATTTAATACCTACGTCGTTTCGAGTCCCAACTAGTTTCACTGATTTTTTTCGTTTAAATTCATCTAAAATGTTTAGACATGCCAATAATAATTAATTATTCTGATTCTAGAACCCAAAACAATTTTATTTTCAATATTTCGGAGGTCCGAACGAAACATTTGAATGACTGTAGTAACGAAACCGTTCGATATTTTACGATTCTGTTTTCATATTCGTGATTGATAATTCAAGAAGTACAATTGTACAAAATTTCATAAATTTCGAGTGAATTTTTTCATCGCTGTAGACATGTAAAAAAAATTTGTGTTCGATTGCAGATTGCCACATTGCAGGTTTTCCGCCATTTTGTAAATTTTTTTTCGGAGTTCGTCAACTTTTCTGAATAGAGGACCCAAAAATACTGAGATTTGACCAAGAACCGTTACACCAAGTGTTATACATAACTGACCACACTCATAAGAATCTTGCTCAAAAATGACGTTTGACACCCTGTATCTCGCTTATGCTTCGAAAACGGGATATATTGTATAAGGCAAAAATGATTCTCCCGATGTCCTCTACACGAATATATGTTTGTCCAGTTTATGATGAAACACCCTGTATAACCCTCTTATTGTTTGGTAAAAAGTTACACCATTTTGAGCGTCGGGTTTGGGGGTGAGGGGGGTGGGAATTTGAAAAATCACTAGTTTTTTTAGTTTTTCGTAATATTTCAAAACTAAGCGGTTTTATCCCAAACATTGTTATACAGGGTGTCCGGTAAACCTTGTACAATATTGAAACTGGTGATAGACCAGGTCATGACTGTTCAGAATATCATAATTTCACATCAGTAAAAATCTCACTATTTTCGAGATAATGTGCATTTTTCTAAATATCTAGAAAATCGCTACCTCACCTTCGCTTCTTGATTTCTTGAAAAATGTATCAAGTTCTGAAAAAACTGATTTGTACGTCTGAAAGCATCACTCATCATTAATCTTCAGCAACAAAGATATTTGAATTAGTCTCAATTTGTAGACATAGCAATCGAAAAACGGAGGTGAGGTGTGAGGTAGTGATTTTCTAGATATTTAGAAAATGCCCATTATCTCGAAAATGGTGATATTTTTACTGAGGTGAAATTCTGATATTCTGAACATTCATGACCTGGTCTATCACAAGTTTAAATATTGTACAAGGTTTACCGGACACCCTGTATACAAAAATGTTCTACGTTAATTTTAAATAAGAATGGTCCTTGTCATAATCACTCTAAATTGTACGGTTCAAGAGTTACAGACGGTGTAAATGTTAACTTTTTCGTAATTTTGATAATTTTTTAAAAAATAAGCTTCGTAAAGAATGTTGCTATTCAGTGGCCGGTGGTATGTTAGTGATAAGCCCTTGAAGAAACGACAACCTCACCACCTTATCAAGGGGCACTCTTTTTTAAGGGAAAAGAGGCTTCCACAGGCCTAGGCTATATAAACCTGTGGTACGGAGAAACCACCCCCCTGAACTTTCTACGAACATTGCAACCTAAATTCACTTCTTAAGCATAAATATCTTTCAAATTTGGAATGTTCAATGTCTTTATTAACTTCACTCATCCTCCAGCACATTATCCTCCTCCTCCTAGCTCGTCGTCTAAGATGTTATTATTGTCCATGTTATCACATGCTTGGCCTGAGCAATTGCTGCATATGCTAGTGCAGTTAGACCACTCATTCTGCATTCACAATTAAGAACGCATTCATCTTTGCAAGTACACCATATTCGTGAAAAACTTCTGGTCTTCAACAACCCCAAAGCCGACCCAGTGCAGTGGCTGATGCAGGAAATTACTTCCTACTTGCAATGTTTGGAGCCAAGAACACTGAGATCTAGATTGTCTCCGCTACCAGTCCTACTTGAAAACGATTGCAAAGCAGCCTATACATGCATTACTGAAGTTGGATGCACTACCCCCCCCACTTCAGGAGCGTCCAGACAGCATTCATTTGGACCTATCACCAGGTACAACAGTGGCTGAATGAAGATAAGGATCCACTCGAGTGGGGTTGGAAGAAGATTGGCGACCACCTGACACCAATTACAACAGCACGTCCTGCAGCCCCCCAGGAATTACTGTCCCTTATAATGTGTACTTGCAAAGATGAATGCGTTCGTAATTGTGAATGCAGAAGGAGTGGTCTGAACTGCACTAGCATATGCAGCAATTGCTCAGGCCAAGCATGTGATAACATGGACAATAATAACATCTTAGACGACGAGCTAGAGGAGGAGGATAATGTGCTGGAGGATGAGTGAAGTTAATAAAGACATTGAACATTCCAAATTTGAAAGATATTTATGCTTAAGAAGTGAATTATGTTGCAATGTTCGTAGAAAGTTCAGGGTGGGTTTCTCCGTACTACAGGTTTATACAGCCTAGGCCTGTGGAAGCCTCTTTTCCCTTAAAAAAGAGTGCCCCTTGATAGGGTGGTGAGGTTGTCGTTCCTTCAAGGGCTTATCACTAACATACCACCGGTCCACTAAACAACATTCTTTTACGAAGCTTATTTTTTTTAAAAATTATCAAAATTACGAAAAAGTTAACATTTACACCGTCTGTAACTCTTGAACCGTACAATTTAAAGTGATTATGAAAAGGACCATTCTTATTTAAAATTTAACGTAGAACATTTTTGTATATAACAATTTTAGGATAAAGCGCTTAGTTTCTGAAATATTTACGAAAAACTAAAAAAACTAGTGATTTTTCAAATTCCACCCCTCCTCACCACCAAACCCGACACTCAAAATGGTGTAACTTTTTACCATAGAATAGGGGACTATGTAGAGCGTTTTGGTGTTGGAGGAAAACTTTTACTTTGGATGTTGAGGTTTAGGTCTAATTACACCGTACTAAAAGCACTATTCCCTAAGCCTAGACTACCCAAAATACCTAAGCGGTCTGGACACGAATTTGATGATGATCAGGACTGACGTAAGGAATAAATGTGGCTTGTTCAGTATTTTATCACAATACTTGACTGAACCATAGTTTGAGGATTAAACAATGACTGAACGTTCGAGGATAATAATCATAAAAAATATTAATTGCTTGATTTTTATACAAATTCTCATTTTCATTCCTTAACATGGGTACCATTGATCAAATATCTTTCATGAACTATTATCAATTCTCAGAATTTGGTTACCCTGAAATATTTAATGAGATGAAGACGAGGATGAAGAAAACAAAATTCAAATATTTATAGGTAATTATTATCGGATTTTCAAATTCATTTTCCAAAATCAATAGATAATGTACTTAATCATCATCAAATTGGAGAAAACAAGAATTATTATATGGTTTAAGGCTTTCACGACGGGAAACTATGATACTATGATCTGAAATAAATTTATCTCAATTGGTAGAATTTCTCATCTGAAAAATGATACACCTATAGGTATAATTATTTTTTTTCAAATGCGCATTCAAAAAAACAAATCAACGTGTCCAAGCTTTTTTCCCAACACTCTCTAATTTATTCGTTATCTAATTTATTCCATTTCGCTTTCCACACTGTATAATAAAATGAGAAAATATTAGCGCGAATTATATATAAGCTTACCTATTTTTTGGATGCAATAAAAAGGATGATTAGGTACTTTTTTATTTATTAACCAGTATACATAGGTATGAATAGGTATAAGCTTTTTATGCATTTTTGAAAACTTTCAATTTTTTATTCGCAGCGGAATTCTTTTGTCCAATCCAATTCTTTATGGATCTATTTTTTGTCAATTTATCTAGAATACATCTTTGAATTCCCATCTTTTCTGATTTTGTAATAATAATTTTTTCAATAATCAGCAGCGCTTTCCTTACCATCCTTTTGAAATTGAATTACTTCTAACCTGCGGATTTTTTGCTGGAAGTAGCGGCATTTGGTTTTTTTTTTATTGACCAGGGTCCTAAGTTTCTTATTTTCCTGATTAACCTTCTTGAATGCCCGTCTCAGTTTAGTTTCTGGCATCCTTCTCAAGTGAGGTCTTTTATCAGGAATTGATGCGTTGGTCATTTTTATTTCTAGCGGAAAAAGATCCTCATTTGAACTGGATGTGCACAGTTTTTTTCGCTGAAGAGTTAGAGGTTCAGCAGAACGACAAACCTATAAAGAATAATCTAGAGAAACTGCTGCTGTTTGAAATATAATATGGAATGTTTTGAAACCCTCAAGAAATCAGAATGAATTTAATCAAAAAATACCAATTTACTAATTGAGCATTATACAGGGTGTCCCAAAACTCGACGTCAACCCGGAACCGGGTGAAAGGGCAAGTGATGCTGGTTGTCAGAAAGATATAAAAAAATTAAGTTGCATGATTTTAAAATAATAGGCACATAAAAAACACAGAAAATTCCACACCCCGTGACCGTCTTTTCACTCCTGTTGCCACAAATATCAACTCATTCCAACTTTTTTTTTGCTGTGTAACCCTGAATAATGCTTTTCTAACTGTAATCAAAATTTTGCTACCATGCTGCTCAAGGTTTCATAAAAATTCAAAATAAACAATTGCCTAGGTTCAACTGACTGTATTGAAAAAAAAATGTACTACGCAAGTTTGGCATGTTTTGTCTTGTATGTATGGACTTGAATCTACTAGGAAGCAGTTAAGAAAAAGTGTATTCACAGGCAATCGAAGGCGGATTTGAACTACGGTAGCTACAATTTAACAAGAATTATACCGTTTTGGAATCCTCACTAAATGCGCCAACTTTAGACAAAACATGCCAAACTTGCGTAGTACATTTTTTTTTCAATACGCAGTCAGTTGAAACTAGGCAATTGTTTATTTTGATTGTTTTCTGAGAAGTTAGCCCTATTTTTATGAAACCTAGAGCAGCTGGTATCAAACTTTTGATTACAGTTTAGACAAGCATTATTCAGGGTTACACAGCAAAAAAAAGTTGGAATGAGTTGATATTTGTGGCAACAGGAGTGAAAAGACTGTCACGGGGTATGGAATTTTCTGTGTTTTTTTAATATCTTTCTGATAATTTTGAGATACCCTGTATAAAATAGGCATTCATTTTCATTAGTTTGGAATGAGTTTCTTCAATGTTTTTTTAGAATTATACATAATATAATAATGATAACTATGATTTTTATTATCACATATTCATTTCAAAAAATAAAAATGTACTTATGTCATAACCTGTATTGGAATGATATATTTCTCAGAAAATCATTTCAGTTTTCATAATGCCTTGGTGAAAATGTTATTTTTCGATTTATTTCTCATTGTAATTCAAATAATCCAATTACTTAGGAATTAGTATTTTTTTTTCAATTTCAAAAACCTCTTCCGGGCTCTTCTTCTTCGTCATACTTGAATAATTCTTTATAGTGGACTCTCGGGCTTTGGCTAATTCTACTGCTTTTTGGAATGTCAATTTATGTTCACGAAATAATTTAATTTTAGTTTCTTCACTTATTAATTAATATACAAATTCATCTCGGAGGGCCGTATCGATGTCTTTAAAATCACAATTTAGAGATTTTTCTTTAAATTTTGCCACATAATCTGAAATGTTTTCGATGGATTTTTGTTTAACTTGATGAAATTCATTTCTTTCGAATGAGGCAGATGGCTTAGGATTTATATGACCCATGAATTTCACTAATTGTTCAAACGTTAATTCTTGGAGATTTCGCAGTGCACATAAATTTCGCAATAAAATATATGTATTCTGACAAATTCTCGTCAGCATTTTCTGCGTTGTACTTTTTCTCCCCAATTTCATGTGTTTCGAAATATAATACTAAACGTTCTATAAATATGTCCCATTTCTCCTTTTTCACTGTGAATGATATTCTTATGTTATCTGAATAAGCACTCAGTTTCACTGTTTTAATCGATTGTTCTTCTAATAATTTCCGCCACTCATTCTCCAGAATTTTACGTAAATTGTCCACATTATCACTTTCAGCAATGTCCACATAGAAATTTTTCAATTGTTGTGATTTATTCAGTTCATAAATCTACGAAACTTTGCCTGGTTGTCGATTACACTCTTTTTCATCCGTTTTTTCTGCATTACACGGCACTGATTGCAGACTTTTCAGAATAATTATCCAATCGATGAATTTTTCGATAAATGACCGTCACAAATAAGTTTTATTCTCTTAGCCGATATTGTGATGTTTTGAGATCAATAATTAAAACGATTAATTTTAGTTTTCCTATTTATTACAGAACCGAATACAAAAAATGAACTATCTTCCATTAAATACCGTATACGAATACATGCTCTCAATAGCATCATATGTTACCATATGCTACAGAAACAATTTAACTCCAAAAGTGGAGATCAAAGAATTTTTCGTACAAAAACAGATTAATTTAGAACAATTTTGCAAGAAATACAAACCATTTACTTCAAATACAGCGAAGCTTGAAAAAAAGAATATCTACTTGAACGGATGGTTTAATGAATTTTATGTATACTATGTGAATTATCAAAATAATAAGATCTCTCATGTTGTTCACAATGCGGAGGTCCCTGAGATATTCTCGAAGAGCTCGCTAGGCGGAGGTCCCTGGGATATTCCCAAAAAGCTCGAAATGCGGAGGTTGTTGGGGAGTTCTCATACTTCTCATACTATCCACTGTGGCTAAAATTTGGAGGAGATATATAGCCCCCAGTAATCTTTCAGGGACATTACAAAGGTACTCACAATCTGCCCAAAAGATATTGCTGGGATATCTTCAGGACGTCTTTGTGTTGACTGAGTAAACACGACCTCTTGAAGTGACGTTAAGGCCACTGCTGAAAACATAAGAATATGCTCATTGATATTTGAGCTTTCGAATAAAAAACGATTTATTGCACAAAAAAAGGAAGTGATTTTGGGTGTTTGTCAAGCGCTTGGTCACTCTTGAATGGTACTTCGCTTTTATGAATGAGGCTCGAAATGGGAGTGCGAATGATTGGTAATAAAATGTTGGATTGCAACAGTGTCGTAAAAAACATATAAGAGAATAGAATCTGCTAAGGTGCCACTACTAAGGCTTGTAATTAAATTAAGATACACAATTATTTTCCGGTGAATTCGTGGATATTTCGGAGAGCCCGTATAGTTGGGGAGCCCCAAACAGATAAGAAGGCTTGATCCGAAGGAGTGTAATCAGTTCCTATGATTCGAGCAGGAACTTTGAAACAATTTATTGGTCCGTCGAAAAAGGATATTTTCGGATGGCCCCTTCTAATAGTTAGTGGCCCTAAGCTCGGGTTAAGTGCGCTTTTGCTATAATCCGCCACTGATTGAGGGGTATGTTTTTTTGCTAAGTGAAGCTAGAGGTAGGTGGAGCTGCGGCGTATATCAGGCAGGGTATTAGATGTGAAAAGTTGGAAATTCACCAGCACTAGGATAATTCTATAATCTTTCATTTGAGTTTAGCCAGAACTCTCGTAGGTTGGGGGTAATCGCCTTTTAGAGCCCGCTTCATATTTATTGATGATTAAGAAAATATCATGTCCATTTTAAATCGAACCACGGATGAAATTTTATTTTTGGGTGATCTTAATTTCGATTTCATTAGATATGATGGTGGCCTCAAATCATAAGGTTTAAAACAGCTCTTGAAAGTATCAACTTGTCTGATACTACTTCGAAATTATAAAAGATTTTCAATGTTTATTATTATTATCATTGAAAAGTACAGAAGAGTGGAGATTACATTAATCAACTCAGTAAAAAAATAAGAAATATCATTGATTAGCATCCTTTCACCAAATAAACTAAAACAGATTTATACATGACTAGCGACCCGCCCCGGCTTCGCACGGGTGCAATGCTGATACTAAATACACTACAGAAAAACTGCGAACGTTGTATACACACATTGTATACACGTTGTATACACACATAGCGGCCCGCTCCGGCTTCGCACGAGTATAAAATATATAGCATATGTGATTAAAATCGATCCAGTAGTTTTGATTTATTTAATACTGTCCGTGGCCCGCACGCATTAAATTTGGAGTAAAACAATCCCCCTTTCCCTATACCATGAAGATTTCTGCTATCTTTGGAATATCTAAATTCATACACTACATTTTTACTTATTTACTTTTTACATTTTTAACTATTTATTTTATGTTTACAACATATTACAGAATGTCTTTATAAACAACGTTCACAGTCAGTCACACTTGAAAGAGCGACATAGGTACAGTTGTCCATGTGAAAAACAGTCAACGCTCAAATCTAAGCCTGCAACGTTGAAGGTTTGACCCTGCGATTTATTAATGGTCATTGCAAAAGATGTCTTTACCGGAAACTGTAAACGTTTAAATTGGAAGGGTAAATCCGATGGTATCAGAGGGATTTGGGGAATCGATACATCTTCTCCGGTACCACATCCTGTGAGTATTGTGCACTCTATTATGAAAGTTTTCAATGATTTTACCAGCAAACGCGTGCCATTGCAAAGTTTAGGTGGATTCAGGTTTCTTAATAAAATAACAGGACAACCTACTTTCAACACCATTTTGTGAGGAGGGAGTCCAGACGGGTTCAAAGAATTTAGAAATTCTGTAGGAAAATGAACAGCTTCTTCCAAATCGAGAACACTATCGACCGAGTAGTATATTTTCGTCGGCGCATCAATCTTTGACAGAATCAAGTAATCAAGTTATTTACTTTATCTACTTGTTCATTAGTTGGTGACAGAATCGCTCTTTCTTTAAACAAGATATTGTCTTATAACTTATATTATCAATGTCAGGATAGACATTGTTGACTAACTCTTGGATGTTGTCTATCAAAACGCAAAGGTTTGCTAGGTCAATCCTTCCCTCACTTTGTGTTAACTCTCCATTGCCAACTTTTAGCAGCATCTCTGGAAATAGCCTGTTCTCACGTGAAGATGACGAAACCCTCATATTAGTTTTAAGCTCTAATTTATTGACATGTGGCCAAAAGTTGGATGTTTTTAGGCAAGCATTTATTTCGTCAGCACGTGTTCCTCGAGTCACAACTGGTAGGATTTGACGGAAATCTCCTGAGAACAGAATTGTACATCCACCCATAGGGGCAAATCGCGCATTGTCCTATCCAGTGCTTCCACAGACGTCTTGTTTGACATGGTAGCTTCGTCCCAGACTATTAATGAGCAGTCACGCATCAATTTTCCTGTATTGCTCTGTTTAGAAACACTACAGACGCTGTTTTTATCATCGGTGGCGATTTTCAGCGGGAGCTTGAATGTGGAGTGTGCGGTTCGGCCTCCTTCCAAAAGCGTAGCGGCAATGCCGGATGACGCAACAGCTAACGCAAGTTTTCCGATAGATCTCACTTTTTTTAAAAGCAGATTGATTAAAAATGTTTTTCCTGTACCTCCTGGGGCATCAAGGCAAAACAATTTCCCTTCATTGTTATCAATTGTTGATAGTAATGCAGTGAATACTTTTTTCTGATCGATGTTTAATCGTGGCTCATCTTGAGCTATATTTTGTAAAAGTCTGATGATGTTTCTCTTGTGTATTCGGTACTGTTAGTTAAATCTGAGTTAGTAGTATTAGCTGGCATCGGCAGCTCAAAATCCTTGATCGATTTACCCGAAAGTAATTGCACTAGGTACTTTGTTTAATTCCAATAATGCTTCGTCAAATATGTTTTGATCATATTGTACATCATCTGAGTTTAACTCTCGCCGTCGCCGAATCAGGGTATCACTGGCCATATTTTCTTGAAATTTATTCCATAGATTAACAGAATCAGTTACTTGACAAAACACTACTATGACGGCAAATAAATATCTTAATGATGTAGCTGAACTACAAACAGCTGCTTCTGATAATGTGTTTTCCCAGTGAGAATCGTCTTCCAAGAGCCCCATAGCTTTGCATGCTGCTTGATAAGTAGGCATTACGAGCCTGAGGAGGAAATGCCTTGGGCAAGAAACTTGTAAGAGTGAGGAACTAGCCTCGTTGAAGTCTTCACAGTTACTAGATTTCATTAGATCTCTGGAACTGGAAGGCGAGCTGTGTTGGCCAGAACAGCTCTGTAAGGGGCACAATAGACCTTAAGGTCGCAGTGGACTGTAACCCCTCTGTAAACTATCAACTATCAACTATCAACACCTTGAACAGTTCTTAGGTGTGCAAAGGATGTCGGGCCTTTCACAATATGCAGTAACATTCTCAGATAAAAGCATTCGCTGTTGTTGGGATGAACCACGTAGACTCTGCCAAGAGTATCCGTTTTTTTTACTCCGGGGAAACCATCAACCGCAGTACCTTGTTTTCGCCGTTGAAAAGTTTTAGAACTCTGGTTCCATGTATAGTAACCTGGAACTCTGTCATATGTCAGTGTTTTCGCGAAATCATCTTGAGCACATAACTTGAAGAATGCTGTCAATGTTGTATCCCGCGGGTTATTAACAACTTCTTGTATATTGTTCTCTGTGAAATATACTCTTTGTCCATTTTCTAAATGAACTGCAAGGTGGACAATTGTGGGAGCCCGGTCGTGCACTTCGAATGATAAAATCCTCCATACAGCTTCAGAGCTGCAGATGTAACGTCCAGACTGATATTTTTCCACTTCATTTGGTGATTGTATGCTGAAAGTGGCTTGATCACTGCCTTTATTAATGTACTTAGTAACATATTGAATTGACTTCATTGAATTGCACAACTCTACGTTGATGTGGGCATCGAAAATTTTCAAAAGGAACGGATTATAGGGAACGATCCATCGGTTATCAATATCATGGTTTCGGACGGTAGCATTTTGCCCACCCTGTTCTGGCGATCGTCGACGATATTTGGGATATCCGTCATCGCTAGTACTTGTTTGAGTTTGGAACGACTTCGGAAATTTTTTGCTGCATTTAGAATCTCACATACATGGAGAATTCGGGTTTAAAGTCCCGCAAGGGTACCATATGTTTCTTTACGATTTCGTACAGGATAGGATCTTCATCTTTATCCGGTAATTCAGCTGAAATAACCCTGTCAATTTGGTTTGGTCTAATTTTGTTCACTAACCACACCAACAGGTGTACATGTGGCAAGCCACGTTTCTGCCATTCTATTGTGTACATATTATGACAGCGCGGCAGACCGATTATATGAGAATTGTTAATGAGGTGCAGGAGTTTCTGTACTTTTAAATGGAAGACTCTGTAAACTATATCGTATCTGTCTTGTGGAGTTAAATTGGTGTTAATATTTTCTTTGATTTCCGGCCAATTTGGGTTACATGTTGCAGTTATAAATAAATCAGGTTTGCCGTAATTTCTTACGTAGGTAAGTCATGGCGTCTTGCGATTTTTCGTGTAAATATCGAGGTCCACCTGTGAATGATGAAGGTAGTATAACCAACTGCCCAATGCCGTTGCGGTGTTCATTCGCCTGTAAAGCATCCTGAAGATGAACGTAATTTTCAGCTCTCAATTTAGTTTGATTTTTACGGATGTAGGCCAATCTCTCAGATTCAATTTTCGCATATTGATCTACCAAGTATTGGTTTGTTAACATTCCATATCTAAGCAAAGTATTGAAATTGTTACGTCTTGTCATTATACGGTAGCAATAGTAGTTCATACATGACACTGTTTTATACGCAGAGGTGTACCACCGATTGGGTCAACTTGAGAAATATTAATGGCATAACCATTTTCTCCACGACATAGCATCAAAGGATATTGTAAGCTGTCATAAGATCTGTGTAACTCTGAAATTTTTTGCAAATTATCATCACGACTATGCAATACAATATCTCTTTTGTCAAATTGCTGTCCAGCTATCACCACTGCTACTTCACTCGTGGAAGGCGCATTGTATCGTCCTCTGTGTTCTCCAACAGGAACTTTATTTGCATGTATTACGACATTAAAGTCAGGAGTATCTGCTGGAACACTCTCAATCGCAGTTTTGAAAGACTGTATGTAGCAATTATGAGAATGTAACATATCTTGGAGAGATCTAATCAAATCTCTATCAATTGGCTGTGCAACACTTGTACACCGCGTAGATGCTTGTGTATCTGGATCTGCAATAAAATATATTTGCAGAAATTTGTGATCATCGGGTCGAAGTGGTAGCAAGCTCCCAGCTAAGTGGTACACTTGCCCTTGAATTTTAAATGTAGGCATGAACCCACGCTCAACGACTTGCTTACTCTTAAAAGAGGTCATTTGAAATGCGTTATTATAACGGCGTATATTGCGCATGAATTGCTTGGATTTTTGATGATCACCCGTAAGAAGAGAGTGAAGTGATTCAGGTGGAAGGAGAACTTCTTCTAATTTGACTTTTCCTTGTAAGCAACACATGCCTTTCGATTCGTCCTTGAATTTCAATGCCAAGCAATGTTCACACACTACTGACATAGTACCTATTGATACTATACGATCGTCCTTGTAAGAAATCGAAGGATCGTAACTCATGGCAGAATTTTCTTTATTCACCCATGAATTAGTAACTCGTGCTGATGATTCTCTGGCTCTCTGTATTCGATGCGGTTTCTTTATTCACCCATGAATTAGTAACTCGTGCTGATGATTCTCTGGCTCTCTGTATGCGATGCGGCTGCGGTGAACCTCACGCTCTACTGAAGATTCTCTCTCTCTCTCTCACAGCTCTATATCTAACCCGAAGCTGACTGATGCGAGCCTCACGCTCTACTGACGATTCACTGTCCCTCTGAACCGGCTGCGGCGAATCTCACGCTCTACTGAAGATTCTCTCTCTCTCTCTCTCAGCTCTATATCTATCCTGAGTCTGACTGAGGCGAGCCTCACGTTCCGTTGACGATTATTCATCTCTTCTGACATTCACTGTACTACGACCTATGTTCGAACGACGACGTCTTCCAGACATGACTTTATAATTTCTGTACAAAATTTACTCAGTTCTATATGTATGAATACCTATGCACAAATTGCCATATTATTAGTATGTGCCGCAGTAAAAAATATCTAAATTCTTACCATTTAGAAACAAAAGATAATCAACAATCATAAAAAACAAAAGATACCTATTCTATTCAGTTCTTTTTTTTACTGAAATACCTCAACTTAAACAACTACTATCATACAATTATTTATCACTTACTTATAATTACTGATACGTTGTCGCGCTGAAAAGCACGTTTTTATTACCTAAGTATTGCTATTTTCCTCGCTGGAGAGCTCCGATATAATAAACGCGTCCGATCGTTGCTAAATTCAAAGTGCTACAGGGAACACCGCGGCCTCAGACGCGCTATTTATAGGCACGCTCTTGTCGCACCGGGCGGCTGGCCGGTACCGCCGCAGGTCCACAGGGCACAGATAACGCGAGTAACGCGACTGAGCTGCGCTCAGATGTAAAAAGCCACGCCCCCTTCTCCCGAAGCGAGCACGAACGCCAACCGAATTAAACCGAAGGCCCCGCGCTGCTTTGGCTTTCATACGTTTTATATTCGATTATTTACGACATCACATTAGAAAGCTCAAAAATAACAGTACTTCTCCACTATTTAATGGATGTTATTATACATATAAACCTTCCTCTTGAATCACTCTATCTATTAAAAAAAACGCATCCAAATCCGTTGCGTAGTTTCAAAGATGCAAGCATACAATGGGACATAGGGACAGAGAAAGCGACTTTGTTTTATACTATGTAGTGATTACTTGCAAACCATCTATCTAGTTGACTGCAGCTGCTGGGAGTCCATTCCAGACATTAGGGTGGAAGTGCTACCTGACAATGGACCGGAATACCCTAAGATGTCACAATATAACCAGAATAAGATATTCGCGTTGCGACTTCTTATAGAGGTCGCAACGACACAAGAATAAGATATCCGCATTGCGACTTCTTATATATGTCGCAAAGATCTCATCGCAGGCTCTTTTTGTGAAAATTGCAAGCTCAACCAAATTAAGGAATCCGCGATTAAAACTCTGTACCTAAGTGTTTCGATTCGAGAGCCTGTTGCAAGTAAAAGTTTCTTGAGAATTGATATTATCATTGTGTTTAAATATACTCAATGGTATTATGATTCTTTTTGATATACTCTATTCAGTTAATATATTTCACATTCACTTACGATTAAAAAAAAATCAAAATTATTCAAAAAAGGTTTTTCCGCATAAAATGTTTCTAATGAAATTTATTTCCATTTCCTATAGAACCGTAAGTTAATATTCCGATAGATTTGAAATTTGGTATTAAAAAGGAAGAAAATGAGGGCCATATTTGAGCTTAATTTCTGTAAAATGAAAAATATTCTCATCATGAAGGTACTTTATTTTATATAGATAGGTAAATACATAAAGGGTCATCTGTGTCAGAGCTGTGCCGAGCACTGAAGAAAAGTGCTTCGAGCACAAAGCACTTAGAGCCGTATTCATAGTTGGCCCTTGAGGGTGAGTGTGAGTTTTATGGCCCTTATGAATACTAGACATAAAGGTGACATTAACTGTCACTCAACTCAAGGGCGAACTATGAATACGGCTCTAAGTGTCAGTTGCAGGAACGTCCATTAAAATTTAAAGGTCCATTAAACTCTTAATCTTCCATTATTACAAGGAACTAATGGAGGATTAGGGGTTTAATGGACCTTTAAATTTTAATGGACGTTCCTGCAACTGAGCATAAGCCTTATTGAAAAGTGCTCCGGAATCTCGAGCACTAAACCCTTATTTTTTTAAAGAATGCTCGCGATTACCAAGCACTTTTGGAAAGTAATTCGTTTACACGAGCACTGAGCACTAAGCACTTTTCTGAAGGATTTGTATTTTCCATCCAAATGTCTCTTAGTTTGAAATTTTGATTTTGATGTCTTGATTTTTTCTTTCGAGTGTTTTGAACTGGGCATAACTGAAATTGACAATAGTTTTCTCTCAGCCTGCAAGTCTAACATTGTCGTTCACAGACAAATATAAAATTACCATGACGTCATATAAAAAAAATTGGAAGAAAGGGCTGTGATCACGAAACAGAAAATAAAATTCCAAAAGTAATAGAAAGACAATGACGTCTTGGCAACAAACTATATGGATTTTTTTGTGGCGAAGCAAGAAAAAAATGCTGTCTGCTAGGAAAAAACGTTTTCTGAGCTCTTTATATCATTCATTAAGTGAATAGACTGTAACTTGAATATTCGCCAATAAAAAACTTGAAAGAATGATTATAAAACTTGAAAAGTATATAAAAAAAAATTTTGTTCCATATTTATTTCCCAAAAAAATTTCGCCATACAACATTACAATTTGTTCTCCGAGTCATAATAATGAGAACATAAAGACTTGTTCCAGTCCATAACATACATCGATATCGTTTTTTTAACACCAGAGTTATAATAAAGAAAAAATTCAACAACTTAGATATCCATAGAGGTGGACCGAAAAAAAATTATATTTTAGTTCTTTGTCTATTCCAATCAGGCGAAAGTCCGTCATTTTCATGTTCCGACGATTCCATAAAGCTTAGTGCTTGGTAATTTCTGAAAGTGCTTGGGAGCACTGCGGTGCTTAGGAGCACTTTTTCGAATTACTAAGCACTAAGCCCTTTCAAAAAACTAACGAAGCACCAAGCCCTTTCAAAAAAAACTAACGAAGCATCAAGCACTAAGCACTGGTTTAATCTAGTGCTTACGAGCACAAAAGTGCTTCGAGTGCTTTCACGAGCACTAAGCACAAGACTTCGGCACAGCTCTGATCTGTGTGCAAAATTGAGTCCCACTCATCGTTACACGTGCATAATATGAAGATATGTCGTATAATATGTAAAAATCAATTGATATTGAAAAAACTATCTGCAGTATTTCCATTCCAAAGAAGTAATTCTTAGAAATTTTATTGAAGCCTAAGGGCTATTCCAGATTCAACATTTGGATTTTTATGTGGCTTGTTTTTGAGTTATTTCTCATTTCTTCAGTTGTTCAGTAACGCACTAGAATTTATGCGATGCTTATGTTTTTTCAAAAATGCAAGCTCCTGACGAAATTCTTCTCGAGATTAAATAAAATCGAAAAGAAATCTATTATAAACATCGGTATTGGTAACCATTGCTTATTTGCTTGACTCATACTGTTGGAAGGCAATAATATTATGTAATTTGTTGAAGTATGGATTTTTTTGAGAGATAATATTGAAAGTGCTAACGTGGTGCATTTTATTTTCTAATTATATGTATTTATTTTTGTAGATGCATTGACACGAAAATGGAGTTCAACAGAAAAGGAGTATGAAGTGTTCTCCCAAGACTGCTTTGTTCGCAGTGAAAAATGAAGGAGAACAAAAATCGTTAATTGAATGAAACAATTTTGAGAATGATATATTCCATACTTCGAGATCCGAAAAAATTTAAAAATCATAATAATATTAAGATCTTCCTAAACTTTCTTTGGAAACTGGATCAAAATTTCTTACGAAAAACAATTCAAATCCAAAAGTGGAGATCAACGAAAATTTCTTACGAAAACAGATTAATTTAAACCAGTTAAGTCAAACACAAACTATTCACTTGAATTTATAGCGAATTCCGAAGAAATCAATATTTATTTGAACGGATTAATAAATTTTATGGATACTGTGAATTATCACGCTATGCGGAGATCCCTGGGGTATTCCCAAAAAGTTCGCATTGGGATGTTGATAGGATATTCTCAAAAAGCTCACAATGCGGAGGTTGTTGGGAAGTTCTCATACTTGTCACAATGGCAGGTTTATGCGAATATGACCTCCACAATGTGAGCAGTTTGAGAATTTTCATAAGGGATATCATTGAAAGCACTCTAGTAATATCCCTGAGGCGGAAACTTGGAGGAGATAAAGAGCTCCCAGCAACCTCGCAGGGACGTCACAAAAGTACTCACAAACTCCCAAAAAGGTATGGCTGGGATATCTATGCTACGTCTTTGTGTTGACTGGGATCAGCATTCAAGTGGTAAAGATAGGAAATATTTATATTGAACATGCTATGAAGTGATCTGAATGTGGTGAGGAGGTCACCTCTCAGAACTGCTGACTGCAGACTGCTGACTGGTACCAAATGGTGTGAGTCGCATTGGCAACAGGTTCCTCTCATGGGTGGGTCTTCTTATGCTATATGGAATCCTGGTTACTCTGCGTTGGATGAACTTCGGAGCGTTTACACACAGGGCCACCATATTCGAGAATGGGCGGAATTTATTTGTAGTAAACAGTAGGTTAAAAGTGCGCGGCTAACAATTTCAAAGATCTTCTGTAAAAAGAATATAATTTTTTGAATTTGTTGGAAATAGCCTCTATATTCTCTGACCAGGCAAAGTTTTCTGTGATAACAACCCTAAGATCGGAATGAGATGAAATTGATCCAACCAAATGGTGGAACAAGTTGTACGAGTGTTTAGGATTGTTCTTTTCCCATGTGAGGGACTTTGCATTTGTCCAGGTTGAGGGGAAGAAACCAAGTGTTGGACCACTTCATTATTACATCAAGATCTCCTTGCAGGGCTGCCCTGAAAGATGGCTTGTCGTGGACTTTTACATCGTCGGCAATTGAGGAACATGTTGATTTTACCAGAGATGGCAAGTCTGACGCGAAGAGCAAGAAGAAGAGATGCCCGAGAACAGAACCCTGAAATACTCCACTAGATACGTTCCTAGCCAATGACACCGAGTCGCCAACACGAACCCGAAAGACTCTTTCTGATAAAAGGGCTTCGATCCACATGAAAATGACGCCACATATGTCAAGGAAAAAAAGTTTGTGAGACACTCGATCGAATGACCTCGAAAAATCTAAATATACATTACACCCACTTCATTACCCAGTAAACAATTTTATGTTTATAAAACATTTGGAAAATGTAGCATTGAAACATGAAATGTTTCAGAGTAAAGCTACGAGCTGTATATGATGCATCTATGAGATCCTTAATGTCCGCCTATTTCTACGTTTCATAGACATAACTAGAAAATATCCAATCAACATTTCTGGGACATATTTAGGAGATATTCACGACACGTTTCTTCGTTGTTTCTGGAATATTATACCAAGGTTACCTATCAAACGCACCTGAAACATTTTTTTTGAACATTCCTGAAATGTATGTTGAATGTTTCGAAAATATCGCATATATGTTTCAAAGTAGAGCTACGAGCTGTATATGAAACATTTATAAGATCCTTAATGTCCCCCTATTTTTACGTTTCATAAACATACGAAAGAACTATCAATTTAACATTTTTGAAACATATTGAGGAGATGCCCGTGAAACGTTTCAATCGAGTTTCAAGTGAAATATTTCAGAACCGTACCATTTGAAACAATATTTTTATCAATATCACAGAAATGACAGATGAAATGTTTCAAACAAGTCCATATGAAATATTTCATGTTCGTTACATTTGAAACAATATTATGTCTACATATCGGAAATGTCACAGATAAAATGTTTCAGTCGAGTTTCAAGTGAAATATTTCAGAACCGTCCCATTTGAAACAAGTTCCATATGAAATATTTCATGTTCGTTACATTTGAAACATTATTCTATCCACATTACTGAAATGTCACAGATAAAATGTTTCAAACAAGTTTCAAATGAAATATTTCATATGCGTTCCATTTCATGGCAATGTTCTATCAACGTTCCTGAGAAGTCACAAGTTAATGTTTCAATAAGTTTCATATAGATTCCATTTGAAATATTTCATATATGTTCCGTGTTTACTGGGTATATTGAGGTATTTCTTCCCGACCTGTTCTGAGTGGGGTTCTTCAGGGTTTTGTGCTGGAATTACTTCTGTGCATCCTTTACATCACTGATTTGCCTAGAATTCTTAGATCCCAGTGCTCCCAATTCGCCGATAACACCAAACTTTTCTGAAATCTCAACGACGCAGCTTGCGAACTCCAGCAGGACTTAAAAGCATTGAGTGTGTGGTGCCGGGTATGGCACTGCCACCATTGGTGATCCTTGAACTACAATATATATAGTTTTTGGTGACCAATTTTAACCCTGGCCATAATTTGTATATAGCTTAATTTGTAATTGTAATAGCATAGTGACCGTCAGCTGGCGCACCAGTGGTGGGTTTGCCAACGGAAGCAACGAAAACACGTAAAAAAATATTTAGTTTCAATCATTTTAACCCAGCTGAAATTTACAGAGATGGTAACAAGGGCGTAGCCAGGAATTAATTTCGGGGGGGGGTTTTGACATTTTGGCAATTGACTTCGTAGGTGCCGGGAATTGTGAGGGTCGCTCTCCGTAGCAAGTATTTGTTGTTTTTAAGAATTCAATAATCCTTTTCCTTTTTCGGAAACAATATTCAGCATAGATATTCCTGGTTATGTTAGGTAAACTATTTTTCAAATATGCTTCAGAATTTAATTTTTATTCACTCAAATAAAAACTTAAAAAACAATATTTATTTCCCAAACAGTACTTACAGGATGAATCAATATGAAATTAGTGTGGATGTGTGCTTTCATTGAAACTAAATAGAGTTTTTTAATGTTTTACTCCAAAATACTGCCAACAACATATGAAAAGGTATTGAAAATGAAACAGTGAGAAAACACAAACAATATTTTTTATGGTGAATTCCTTCAGTTAAAGTCTATCCGTCTTTTTTTTTCTAGCGAATTGATCAACCACTTCATTTTCATCAATTTTCACACTATAATGAATATTCATAAGCGCCATCCCATTCAATCTAGTTTCCCTAGAAGAATTGCGCAGGTAATTTTTAATTCTCCTCAAGCTGGAAAAACTTCTTTCTGGAGTAGCAGTAGATACTGAAATCGTAGCTAAAATTTGTAGTAGGATGTAGATGTTCGGATACATATTCTGATTGCACTCATCTAAGCATTTTAATGCCGTTTTTGAAATGGAGTTCATAGACATTTTCCATATTTCAAATTCTGCTTTAATTACGTTTTTATTTTTTTCTGGGAGTAGTGAATAATACATCGATATTGCGTCTTCTAATTCATATTTTCTGTTAAAATTCTGGGGTAGCAGACCAGATAAGGCTGATATTAATTTTCGGTGTTTAGAAAATCTATCAGTTAATTGTTGGATAGTAAGTATGTTCTAGAAATGGAATTAAACTTTAATATCATCCATATTGCTGGTATGAATTGATAATTTTAACTAGATTTTCGGAGATAAGTCGGTTTAAGTGCAAAATGAAAGATTATTTTTGCAACAAAAAATTACTCTGAAACATTTCGGGGGGGAGGGGGGTGTTTGAACCCCCAAAACCCCCTCCATGGCTACGCCTTTGGATGGTAATTTGTATAATTATTCGAATAAAAAAATCGTCCGCTGGCTGTACGTTGGTAGAAAATCCGTCCGCTGGACATGGAAACTTTGGACATGAAAACCTGTAAAAAAATTGAATTTCAGTCATTTTAACCCTGCTGAAATTCACAGAGATGGTAGGTTTATATAATTATACGAATAAACAAAATCGTCCGCTGGCTGTACGTTGGTGGAATAGCCGTCCGCTGGACATGAAAACTTGTAAAAAAATTTTGAGTTTCAGTCATTTTAACCCTGCTGAAATTCACAGAAATGGTTGTTTATATAATTATTCCAATAAAAAAAATCGTCTGCTGGGTGTACGTTGGTGGAAAAACCGTCCGCTGGACATAAACATTTTTTTTACACGTTTCCATGTAAAGCGGACGGGTTTTCCACCAACGTACAGCCAGCGGACGATTTTTTTTATTCGTTGCGAACCCACCACTGTTTAGCCAGCTGACGGTCACTTTGGGTAAGAAAACAACCAAATCAAGCTATATACAAGTTATGGCCAGGGTTAAAATGACTTACTAAAAACTATCACTGGCTCCCGGGCTATTATCTCGATGCTACTTATGTGTATGCCTTAACTCCTAATCTTTTTACGATAATAATAATAATAACTTTTAGAGTATATTAGGATTATATATAATATAATTATTAAATTATTAAATGATTTCGATTTCGGTCCAGTAGGGACTACTCAAATCACTCAGTCAGATCTGAGGCTTGTTCGCACTACGCTAGTAATTTAGTCGAGTAGCAAGTATTCAATCGATTTTAGTGATTGGATGGACATTAGCTACTAAATAACTTGCTACTCGACAGAACTACTAGCGTATAAGAACAAGCCTTTAGTGGGGAGGAACGGGGTTCAAATCTTGTCCCAATATTAAATTCATTGATTTTTTTATTTCCAAAGTTTTCGAGTTCTTAGTTATTCATGATGTGATTGAGGTTATAGAGTTGAAAGCTTTTGGGTGTTTGTTCATGTTTGAAAAAAAAATTGATTTTGAAAACAATGAGACGAATTGCTCCCAGGGAATTTGGATTATCGTTTTTCCAAAATGAACACGCACGCAAAGGATTTTGACTTCACTTAATCGGCTCTCATAATTTTTTTCGATATATTTACGAGATATTGTAATGTTACGGATCAGACTAGACTACTGATAAATTGATAAATGACAATGTGAACCTAATTATGGGTCATTACATTACATAACATTGTTTCGTATCGATGTAACTTACTCAGATTAAAAAATATTAGCAGTGAACTGTATTTGTGAAAATGTATTTCAGATCAATAGGTACTCCATATAAACGAAGAAAAATCGGCGATGATGCGAAATTGAGAGAGAATTACCCGTGGAAACAAATTAAAAGAAAAGGGGATGGTCAAGTAGGAAAAAGACTCACCTGATTGCTTGGATATATCCAATTTCACCATAAATCCAACCACTTGAATTTTCCTTAGGGAGAAGTTCCATAAACTATAACTTAGTTCAATAACGAAATGACCGAACCAATTTTAGCCGGTATAGCACCAAATAAAGCGTATTTTATCGTAAGACAAAAATCCGTGAGAATATCGAGTGAAAAAGCGAAGATCCGAAAATTTTGAGTTTGTTGCTTGAAAACCGCAAGTCAAGTGTGGGAAAACATATGGACAAGGGAAAGATAAAAAACTGGAAATACGGTTCGGGTATTCTCTCAAAATATGGAATTTAAAATTCGAGCCGCAACAACATTGGAATGGAATTTATTTAGGTGTGAACTCCAAATTTATTTCGTATGATTATTGAGTTTTTTTCATTGCAAATTTTCCCATTCTTTAATTGGCTTAGGCTGTAGAATGGTGTAGTCCTTAAATATATAAAAAAAACATATTCAGTGAAGACTGAGGAGAAGAATAAAAATATTTCAACGTAGAAATTTACTGGAATACATTTCCAATTCTAATTGACATGTATTGGAATTCTACGACCGGAATAATACTGAAATTGGACCACTTTCCAGGTTATATTCAGAGAACTGCAATGAATATGGATTAAATGGCTCCATATAATACCGATTTCTATAGAATGAATATTGAAGTCATTCGTGTGGAAAATATAGTAATAATAATTTTAATAACAATTTTCATCGGTTCGATTGTCATAATTTGTGAAGGGATTATTCACCGTGTAATGCCAAAAAATATTCTAAAGGGAATTTCTTTGTTAATGCTGGTTGTTGATGACATTTTAACCGAACGATATATAGAGTGATGTTCACCTTGTTCCTGATTTATTTATCATCCAAAATTCATATTATTTCGTCAGACTGTTGCAAAAATATTCGAGTTTGAAGTTTTGCTATTGTAAAAATTACCCTGTATTGTACAACTAAAAAACCACTTGAATCACTAAGATCAGTGGCGCAGCCAGGATTTTATTTTGGGGGGGGGGCTGAACTGAAAATTTTTGATGATACACTGAATGACGAAAGTTGCAAAAAATAAAGAAGAAAGAAATAACGAAGAAATTAATCTTTGGGGGGGCTGCAGCCCCAAAGCCCCCCCTGGCTGCGCCAGTGACTAAGATTAATGTTGTTCGGAATCGCCCATATGACTCCTCCAAGTTTGTCCCATTCATATTGAAACGCCCTGTAATTCATTCGACTATTAATATTAGGTGTTTCACGAATAGAATGATTGTACAGGCTTTCAGGGCAGATGCAGGAGATTTGGGTGAGTCCTTAGACTATATCCTAGACCAGTGGTTCCCAAACTTTTTTGATCCACCGCCCCCTTTTAATAAAAAACATTGGTCAGCGCCCCCTTATAATGTTAATATTGAGCTTTAAGGTAAGCCACACATCAAAGAAAGGTGAATCAAGAAACATGTTCTCATTTCATTAGTGTTTTGAATGGGAATTCTCGAAGGCAAATGCTCTTCAAGTGACATCAAGGAGAAAAACAAATAGTTTTGAAACCTGCAACATGAAATATTTTCTGTTATATTTCATGTTTCAATTTCTCGCGTTATTAGGTACAGAAACCTGCAATCAAGTATACTTGATTGCACGTTTTAATACGGATTAGCTTCTCTCTCTGACGTCACTCGGAACCCATTTGTCTTCAGATTTCCATTCAAAACACTTGTACACTTGAGAACATGTTTCAAATTCCTTTGACGTGCCTATTATTTCTCCCTTTTTTTTTAATATAGTGAAGAAAGATGTGAATCAGAAGCATTGAAATTTGAAGTTCTTAACCTCTTTATTGAAGAAAAAGTTGATACAAAAAAAAATGAAAAAAATCTCAATGCGAAGGATGAACCTGGTGGGCTGCTACCAATTTTGTAATATTTGGTTCCATTTTTGTCTACAGCATTCTCAAATTATCGCGATTGACTACTAGCAAACGGTCCTTTTTTTGTTAATAAATTGTTAACTGCACTGAATCCGCGTTCCACTAAATACGATGACGGGAATGCAATAAGGAACTTCTGAATAACAGCCCATATTTCAGGATAAGCCCTAGGGATGTCCCTTTGCAGCCAGAATTGTTGATAGCCGCTTTTGAATTTAAATTTCAATTCATCATTCGTTATAACTCCATCAGTTCTTTTGTATTTTCGAGATTCTGCTGTATCTGCATTCGAAAAAGTATCCAAAATCCAGTCAGGTATGATCATGCCCAAAAACTTAAAGCACCTAAGTGCTCGCAATAACAATATACCTATGTCTTCATCTTTTTTTCTGCTCCTGATAAATTTGGAAACTGGATGAATTCCCCTCTTTCAAAATTTCGTTTGTTCACAAGGAATTTGTCACGAATGCAGAAATAACAGATTTTTTTTTATTAAATTCAAAACACCCGTGGCCATCACCGCCCCCCTGGAACGCCACAGCGCCCACTAGGGGGCGGTAGCGCCCACTTTGGGAATCACTGTCCTAGACTATACTTAGTCTAAGGGTGAGTCTGAACCAGTGTTAGAAATGTGTCCAAACAATATTCGTTTGAGAGATACAGGATGTTTTATGTATTTCTACAGAAATTTTCAAATGGCATAACTATTGAACGCCTGCATAGATCTTAATGAAAATTTCAGGGAATGAGTATGGGCCAGTGGCAAATATTCGCATATAATGACTTACTGATAGCGCAGGTCCGGACTGAGAGAATCATTATTCTCTATTCCACATCTCATAAAACACCCTGTACATCAAATTTTCCTCATAATCTACAATAAATACTCTTTCGAACAAGCATATCAAGATCAATGGCACAGTTCGCATCATCATATTATGAACCATTGAAAATTTGGAATTTTTAATTTATAGTAGCACGAACCTGTAAATCTCCGAATAATGCGTTAATTCATATTGAATTAATTGAATTTTCCAGTATCATGACTTAAGGCAGCATTTCTCAACCCGTGGGGTGCACCCCCTATGAGGGCACGAAAATACCAAAGGGAAAAATTGAATATTATTTGAAAAAATTAATAACTGACTTAAATCAGACACACACACACACACACACACACACACAAAAAGAAATATATTTAGACATCTTATTCATACTTTTGCAAAGAATTCCTTTCACACCCCTTCCCCCATCAATTTTCGTACGTGATTGGTTCTCGAAAAGTTCCCATTTATTTTTGACAGCTTTCATTAGCCTTTCTTTCTGGTCCATTATTTGTCTTCTCACATGCAGCTCCAATCGATCTGTAGCTTCAGATATCATTTTATTCTCCATGCTATGTGAACGATCACAGAAGAAATTCGTTTACTCTGAATTCAACTTTTTCAAAATCTAAGGGGCCCATCATAAGAATTTTGACGTTGGAAACCATTGTCTGGTAATAGTGGTAATTATTGAAATAGAAAAGTGGTAGATTGTTGTGTTTTCCTAAATTTTCAATACGAGAATTATCGAATTGTCGTCATTTACGAGTGCCGAATATACTGATATGTTGTTAGTTTATGGATTTTGTAATGTAAAAGAGAAAGAGCCAATTAGATGGTAAACCATGAAGAGATAATAGAAGCTGTCCAAGAAAATCCCTCAATCAGCACTCGGCGTCTTGGTTCAGTTTTAGGTTTGCCACATTGTCAGGTCTGGCGAGTTCTGCACCGTGAAAAGTGGCACCCATTTCATATACAATGTACAATCCGTTCAAAACTTGGAGTCAGGCGATGAACTACCGAGAATGTGCTTTTGCAGATGGATTTTGCGGAACCAGCAAGCAAGCAATCTTTCCGCAGTTCACATATTTGGTCCAGAGAAAATTCTCAAGTGACTAGGAACCGCAATTCTCAACATCGTTTTGCTATTTAGTGTGAAATTTACAATAATCGCTTAATTGGGCCATATATTCTTACACACCGGCTGAATGGAGTGACATATTCACAATTTTTAGTCGAGTTTTTGCCAGGGCTTTTGAATGACAAGAACCAGGTACTTCAAATTCCTGGACGTTGATCGATTTAATACACACACCTGATGTTAAGATTGTTGCATGGACCTATAATACTAACTGGACGTCGAACTTACTAACAGTCACGTAGAAAAAAGTGAGGCAAGGGCCGCCATTTGCAGTTTGGGATTATGGGATTTTGATGCTCTATGCCAACTGTGCTCGAATTTTTTTCGTTGAAAAATTGACACCTCTCAAGTAAAACCCAAACTGCCAATGGCCGCCGTTTGCCTCAAAATTTTTGACATTTTCGCTATCTAGTCAGTATTATAAATCTATGTATTGTTGTAGATGTTGGTGTCTTGATTTTGCTTCGAATAAATGATCATGATTTGGTTTTCTGTACCCTGAGTATAAAAAATCTAGATCGGGTCCAATTATGAAACATTAAAAAATGACCTCTCATCAATCTCTCGGAAAAATATCTATGACAAGAATACTGATGATGAGTTGACCTGCTCACTTCTAACATTCTCATGTTGTTGGACATTTATGTTCCTTTCAGAATGTTTAAGGTGACAAGTTTATCGAAGTCTAAGAAATTGTATCACTGCAGCCATCAAGAGGGAAAGAAAATAGGGGAACGTGGGGAAATATTGACCATCGGGTAAAATCGACCACTTTCAAATCTCATGGATTTGACGCCATATGAAAAAAATATACCGACCAGCCGATGTATAGCTTCGAAATGTGCCCTCTGATCTGATAGGGTTAGATCGGTGCCATCGCTTGACATGCGTACATTCCAACGATATTGTTGTTTTCCTGACTTTTCTAATACTAATAGTACTCCTCTTCCTAAGGTTATAATTTTTCTCTATTCTATAAATTGATTGCAATTTACATTCACAGTGTAGATGGAATAGTTTACTACAATTTGAATCTTGGATTGTGCAACTTTTTTATATATTTTTCAAGATTCAAGATTGTGGTGTACTACTTCGGGTAATATCGACCGTGCTGATCGATATAACTCTACAGTGGTTGAAATTACCCAACCCCATAGTAATAATAATGACACAAATAATAACATACTTATTTGCATATTTGAAGAGGAAAAAGAAAAAATGAAAAAATTTTAACCTCGACATTGTCGTAATTCCAGATGCCTGCACGTATATGTCCGAAAAACCGGGCGTTCCTCTTGGGCGTAAGATTCCATGAGAATAGCGATAAAAAAAATAAAAAAAATAATAGTGATTATTAATGAACAAAAGCAAAAAATTATACTCCATTGAAGGAAGAGCGCGAAAATAAGAAAATAAAAAAACATGGTAGTAAGCTTCACCCTTCAATGTGGTCGAAATTAACCTATCGGTCGAAATTACTCCATTTTTTTCTCATTTTCAATAAACTGTTTTATGGAAAAATTAAACATATTTTCGCAGAACTAAGAGAAGGCCTTCATAATGAAAGAAGTAATCAAACAATTTGTCTGTTTTGATCATATTAATACAAAGATTAGAAAGTGATATTTTGATTAGAGCTTAAGTAGTCGATATTCCCCCACTCTCCCTTACCAGTTCAATAGTTTTTTAGGAAGCTGCATTCTGATGGTAGGGTCTGGTCTGGACGTGAAGAACTTGATCTGGTAGAGACTGAAACTTTCCGTCTAATTTCACAAATGTCGATGGAAGCGAATTTGAAAAAGGAATTAGGGAAAAGGCAATCAATTATCCGACGACAATGAGGTAAGACAAAAGATGAGGAATTTTTTCCGGTGATTCAAAAAAACTGCTTTATTCATATCGAAAAGGAAAAATAGATTTATTGTTTCATTTCATACAAAACCCTTTCATTCCACTTCTGAACCTCCCCTTGTATTTTATTCTTTCTTCTTTCTAAAATGCAGTTAAAAACTGAGTCCATAAAAATTTCAAGTGACCTCCGATGCGAGATAACAATACTGAAATTCGAGTGATTATTATCTTGTGCTCGAATTGATTAAAAATTTAACGGGAATGAAGGAAAAGCTTTCTCGAATATTTCTTATTAGATTTCCGAGACATTAAATGGGTTTGGGATTGAAGGGTTGATTGAATAAATAGCAGAACAAAGCTGAGACTATGGAATTCTGCACAGCCATCCCCCTGAAAACTCTGGGCATGAGTAGCTTTCATTTTAATGTATCAAACGATTTGAATTGCTCGAATTTTATTTCAGTACATGATGGTTATGAATAAAGGCTCAGACTTGAAGTGAACAGCTTTTGCCCGCTTGTTTATATTGGGACACCGATAACTCAAAATTGAATTGTCTCTGAACTATAACTAGCAACATTTTTAGAGCGCTCGTTGTCCTCAAATGAGTGCTATATCGTTATGCCCGAATGTTTGTAATTTTCGAATTTTGAGCCGAAAATGGTCTGAAACGATAGGGTTCTACTCCCTGATGACGAATTCTTGGTCAAATTCAATTCTGTTCGTGGGGCCGTCCGGCCGGCAGTTAGTACAATAACTTTCGAAGAGATTGTCCGAGAGATTTGAAAATTTCAGGGTGAGTTCGAGTCCCAAATGGCTCAGTCGAGTTCGTTAACCAGCCAATTCGTACAAGGTTTTCCATAAAATACGGCCATTCAAAATTTGTGTTCTTCAATATCCCAAACAAAACGAAACCCATCGGAATGAAATGTTGCGGCCATATGTAAGATACTCATAATGAGCTTCATGCAAAATTTTGTGGTAATAGTGTAAACAAAACCATAGAAAATTGAATCGGAATATTGAAAGAAAGAAACTTCATATTTCCATGAAAAAATATCCGATTCGAATGAAAATTTTATGAATAAAGATTGATGTACTGCATGTTCATGCAGAATTTTGTGGCCATAGTGTTAACAAAATCATAGAAAATTCAATTGAAATATTGAAAAGAAAAATTTTTATATGTATTCCCGTAGTATTAACAGAACCATAGAAAATTCAATTGGAATATTGAAAGGAAGAATCTTTATTGTTCCATAACAAAATATCCGATTCAAAAGAATTTTTTTTTGTGAATGGAGACTGTTATACTGAATTTTCATGCAAAATTATCTAGCCATAGTGTCAAAAGAACCATAGAAAATTCAATTGGAATATTGAAAAGAAGAATGTCTATATTTCCATAACAGAATAACCGGTTAGAGTGAAATTTATTTTGTGAATCAAGACTGATATACTGAATGTTAATTCAAAATTTCAAGAGGATTACCAGAACCATAGAATTTAATTTTTGTAGTTTTTTATTTTTTACATATTTCATTTTTCGAATAGATAGATAGATAGATAGATAGACTTTATTCAATCAAAGTACCGTACAGGTGTAGATCATGTCAAACAAAAAATATATAATTTACATGCATAAACTAACATAATTCTTCAAAATTTTTATCATTTAAAAAGTGTTCTACACTATAATATGCTTTTTCAATCAAAAATTTCTTAAGAATGGATTTTTGAACTCGACTTGGTTTATTCTTGAAACTTTCAGGCAATGTATTCCACAATTTTAATAAGCTATATGTTACATTATTCTGTAGATAAGTAAAATTTGGTTTCTTTTCAAATATAAAGTTTTTTCCTCTGGTGTTATAATCATGATCAAATTTCATATAGCTCAACTGTCCAAAATTATCAATCACAAACACTATTGACTCATATATGAATAAACTATACAGTGTTAATATTCCGTACTTTTTGAACATAGGCCTACAAGATTCCATATGATTCATCCCAAAAATAGTTCTTATGCATTTTTTCTGCAGTATGAATATTCTATCAGTTTCAGGAGATCTAGCCCAAAAAATTATTCCATATCTAATTTTCGCTTGTACATATATGAGTGATATACTGTCAGAGCAGCATCCAAACCAATTGTCTTGCTAACTAATCTAAGAGCATAACAATTTTTGGCGATACCAGGATGATTTTATCTATATGTTCTTTCCAATTGAGATTTTGATCGATCTGAATCCCAAGAACGACAAACTTTTAACTTCTTCAATTTTCTCTCTCTGATGACAAATATTTATACTTTCATTCTTCTTTCTGAATATTATAAGTTTGGTCTTTTTCATATTCAATACTAATTGGTGTATATCAAACCACTCAGCCAATTTCTCCAGTTCTCTCTGCAGCAACCCCTCACACATACCTCCATCAGGTGCTCTACATATTATAGACGTATCATCTGCAAACATTACGATTTCACTTTGTGTTAAAGATACTAGGTCGTTGGTATAAATAATATAGAGCAACGGTCCCAATATGGAACCCTGTGGGACACCTACTTCTATATTACACGATTCAGATATCTTCATGTGTCCGTCTTTTCCTCTGCTCATTACTCTTTGTGTTCTACCAGTTAGATAAGATTTAATAAGTTAATAATTTCCAGAATATTATTTCGATTGTGCTAAGATTCTGTATTTATATATTTGGTATCAATCTAAAATCCCATATACAATTTTGAGATCATTGTATTATTGCTCCACCGAAGACGGGAGCTCAAAAGCTGTTGCTCAGGGCTTTTCAAATTGTTTTTCATTAATTAATTCAACTTTATACTTACCTTTCGGGTTGATTATTTTTGAGAACTGCCGGAAAGAATTGTTTCTGTTGTAGGATTCATCTATGAGTTGAACCGATGAGAAATTTATATTTAGGCCTGGTCTCCTTGATCGAGGCAAGAATTTCCATCTAATGAGCTTTTTCACTTCTCCGAAAGGTTTAATTGAAGGAAATGAATAATAAAAAATAATTGTTCGGACACTTGTACATAGTGGAATATTAAATTTTCTCTGCCTCATTGACGATAAAAAACTTATTAAGTTCTACAACTTTTAAAATTGAAATTCAGAAAATCGAAGTTCTATTTCAGGAAAGGAAGTATGTTATCCATAAAACAGAATGGTTAACTTAATTTCAGAAGTTCTCAGCACGGTCGGTTTATATTCAGGAAATTAAAAAGATAAAATATTTATCTATTTAAAAAGTCCATTAATAAAAATATCGAAATTTTATGGTTCCGATTTCACAATCCTCTTAAAATTTGCATAATTTCTTTTCAATCGGAAGGCATTTCATCTTTCCAATATTAGTTTTTTTTAATATAACGATAGACTTTGCTATTGTTGTATTAAACCTACTCCTACAAATTTTGAAACGTTGACTTTGGGGAAAGCCGGTCTCAATGCATGAAAGGCTCGCGGCCACACTCAGTGGAGAAGGGAGTGAGTTATATATGATAGAATAAAATGGGCGCCAGGTAGAGTAATGCCTGCCTACTCAAGGTAAATGAACTGCTTACTCCTCTACCAGAGTAACAGATAACAAAAATCCCTCAAAAATTAAAGTCACAATTATTTATTACCAAATCAGAAATATATGTGCAGTGGTTGATACAATACGAATAAAGATTATCCCCCAAGGGGTAGTCAGAAGGAAAACACCAAATACACCAAATCTAAGCACAAAAATAATCTCCCCCAAGGGGTAGTCAGAAGGAAAACTTACTAATACACTACATTATATGAAAACGAATCATCTGAGCTAACAATATAAACCGACCTAAGTCAATAACTACTTTACATAAACAATGGTTCCTGAAGGGAACACCGATCAATCATCCTATCACAAAATCCTGACCGACCTAAGTCAACAACTACTTTACATAAACAATGGTTCCTGAAGGGAACAACAATCAATTATCTTATCACAAAATCCTGAAGGGATACACGAGCACCCTGGTTGGTACCCAACGCAACTTATGAAGTGCACCTCATTATAATTGCTCACAACTATATATAACATTACCTTACAAAACAATATCACAAATTATCAAAATAGAAAAACCAACAATTTACAATATTAAAGCCAGTGCTACACACTGGTTACCTTCACAAACTACTCCAGAACGTAGATACCTCCAAGATGGATGCCAATCGATACCTCTAACTGGCAGGTTCGTGAGTACCTCTAACTGACAGGTACATAGATAATTCAGCCAAGAAGACATTCCAATAACGTGGAATAATTGTACTCAACACCTGTCACGTGGAACTCAGGTACACCCGATACGGGGATATACACCCAGATACGTGGAGATACACCCAGATACGTGGACCCTAACAAAATACTATAAGAAACGGTACATAAGCTATAAAGGATATTTTAGTTACCTCTGTTGTTCGAGGGAGATAGGTTCAACCTCCAATTCAGTCGAGAATTTGTTCCAAATAATTCCAACAATATTCGCTACACAACAACCTAAAAGAGGATGGTAAGACAACTGGTTCAAGATAGAAAATGTATGCGTACCTAGAGGTGCAAGATAGATTCTGTACGGACCCCATGTGGAAAAGTCTATATTTCCCAAAACATTCCAAAATACTTCACGCAGCTATGGAATGACATAACAGGGAACAACGACACTCGAAGATATAATCCCTCACAACGAGGATGAATCTAGATTCAAAATTCTCTTCCAAAATGTCCAGACCTTCCACACGACCCCCGCACAAGGAACCTCGTATCACAAAAATGTCCGCTCTGACAGTCGCACAGAAATTTCCGAAAAGTTCACAGAGCCCACCAGTTGTCACAGCGAAGAAGAAGAAAAACACATCAAAACCAAAATAATATAAAAAGAACCACTACGGCACCGACAATCTACGCAGTTTACACCAGAGGAGGGTCTCTATAAATCCATTTCTATAATTCTTCCACGATTTTCCGAAGTACTTTACTGAGGCCAAATAATCCAAACTTTTGAACTAACCAAAAAATGATAATACCACTAACCTCACAATTTTAAACAATAATAAACAAACCGTTTTCTGAAGGAAAACAATTCAAAAAGGTAGGTAAACGAAGTGAATAATTACAACAGTAAGGAAATTTAGAAAATGAACCATCCCAATAAGTTTACTAAGTAATAATTTCTAGGAAAAGATGGCAAAACTACATTTTATGACAAATTCAAAAATAATAACGTTACAATTTTTACGTACTGCTTTGAATTGGCACTGCAAAATTTCAGCTCGATTGAATCGACAAATTCGGAATTATTCGAAAAAGTTCATAATTTAGAAAAATTTTTAATTCTATGGTTCTGATCTGCGATCCTCTTGAAATTTCGCATAAACATTCAGTACATTAATCTTCATTCACAAAATTAATTTCACTCGAATCGGATATCTTTTTATGGAAATAAAAAGATTCTTCTTTTCAATATTGCAATTGAATTCTCTATCGTTCTGTTAACACTATGGCCACAATATTTTGCAAGAGTCTAAGAGTCTTATTATAAGCATTTTGCATCCTCTTCCATTCCAATTGGTTTCGTTCTATCTGAGATATTGAGGAAGAAAAATTTTAAATGGCCAGATTTGGCTGCTTAACAAACTTAATCGTGGCATTTGGTAACCGACCTAATCTTGAAAATCCCTTCGAAAGTTATCGCGCTTACGGCCGGAGGGCCCCACGGACAGAATTGAAGTTGACCATGGATTCGTCATCAGGGAGTTAAACCATTCCAGGGAGTTCAGACCATTTCCGGCTCAAAATTCGAAAATTACAGACATTTTGGCAAAACGGTATAGCATTCATTCAAGTAGAATGAGCGCACAAAAAGGGTATTTGAATCCAGAAAAGGAAATTGCTATTCAGAAAAACAAAGTTGTTGTTCAGAAAACCAACTAATTATACAGGGTGTTTTATTGGTAAATGAACATACGGTAACCTGATCTAGAGCTACCCTAGGCGAGACTAAAAACCCATATATGATAGGTCTAATCAACACATTCAAAATTGTTTTTGTAATCACCACATAATTCACAGTGAGAATTATCTTGATTTTTTTCCTGGGACGAATAATTTCCGAGATGAAGAATAAAATGCTGTTTCATCCTTAGATGAAATAGCATTACGAAATTTTTTTTTTCATTTTTTAACTCAGATCGTATTCGTCGCAAGTAAAAACTCAAGATACGGCATCTTATTCGAAAACAACCTGTACATATAAGTCTTTCCCTGAAGCTTTCTCTGAGCATACTGACGTGCGGGACAATAAAATCTACTGAGACCCATTGAAAATTTTCTGCTCTTTCCAAATATCTCAATCAAATTCCAAAATTTTAATATGAAGGGTACTGAATCTCAGCTTGGAAGAAATCCCATAATTTTCCAATAACGGACCTGGAATTTTTGGGGGAGGGTAAATATAAATCGATCAACTTGTGGAAGGGAATCATGAGTTTTAAATAAGTATCAACCAATCAACCGACTATATTGCTTGGTTCAAAAGTTGTGGGAATTTAAAATTTTTGATGAATTTATGAAGCACCCTGTATCTCGGTTATGAAATCGATTGGACCTGTCATATATGGGTTTTTCAGACTCGCCTAGAGTAGCTCTAGATCAGTTTACCGTATGTTCATTTACCAATGAAACACCCTGTATAATTAGTTGTTTTTCTGAATAACAACTTCGTTTTTCTGAATAGCAATTTTTGATGAATTTATGAACCACCCTGTATCTCAGTTATGAAATCAATTGGACCTGTCATATGTGGGTTTTTAAGACTCTGTATGTTCATTTACCTATAAAAAAACCCTGTATATTAGGAAGGAAAAATTGTTCAGAAAAGGTATGCAAATTACAGTGTGAATTATACAGGGTGTCTGGTCAGGAATGGGACAACGTTTAGGTGGTGATGAGGGATGTCTCAAGGAGTGAGAAAATGCCATTTGAAATCATCTGAGGTACATGGTTCCTGATATACAGGGGGTTTTAGAAAAATATTAGGAAATTTCAAATGACCATAATTCAGGAAATATGAGAGCTAATCCGATGATTTTTCGTATGAACAATGATAGAGTGAGTACGAATCTGTTTGAATGAAAAATTCGAAATAAAATCAGATCTGGACTCAGAAAATTTATTTTTTTCTGAAATTAGGTAAAAACAACACCCTGTATGCGGTTTTCAATTTTTTGACTTCATATTCTGAGAGAGCAGGAAAAATACACTCAAACTCAACTGTCATCTCGAATGGCACAAATTTTCCCTGCTTTCTATGACCCTTCGAATGTCAATCTTCCGATTTTCGCTCCTTACATATTATTTTCTCGACATTTCAAATGACCATAATTCAGGAAATATAAGAGCTAATCCGATGATTTTTCGTATGAACATTGATAAAGTGAGTACGAATCTGTTTGAATGAAAAATTCGAAATAAAATCAGATCCGGACTCAGAAATTTTAGTTCTTCTGAAATTTGGTAAAAACAACACCCTGTATGCGGTTTTCAATTTTTTGACTTAAGATTCTGAGAGAGCTGGAAAAAATACATTCAAACTCAACTCTCATCCCAATGGCACAAATTTTCCCTGCTTTCTATGACCATTCGAATGTCAATCTTCCGATTTTCGCTCCTTACATATTATTTTCTCGACATTTCAGAAACATGAAATCTCAGATAGTTACTAATAAGTAAAAAAAAGATCATAAACGAATCAAAATTTTATAAAAATTACAAAAAATGCGAAATTTGGAAAATTAATAATTCTTCAAATATTGTTCAAAATGAAAACCACCAACTTCTACACATTTATCTGCTCTTTTCATTAAGTTCAAAACTGCTTTCCTTATCACATTCGGGTTGTTTGGTATTTCGTCACATGCGTCTATTATGCGCTGAATTATTGTTTTCTTGTATTTATTTCTCGCCCGTCACCATAGTTTTAAGGTGTCTCCAAAGGAAATAATCTAACGGTGTCATGTCGGGGGACCGAGGTGGCCATGCTCTTGGACCACCACGACCTGTCCATCTATTTGGATAGACCTCATTCAAATGATTTCTCACTAAAATTGAGAAATGTGGGGGTGCTCCATCATGCTGGAAGATAAGTCCTCTTTGATTAATATTCCCTAATAAATTAGGAAGAACATTCATAAGGAAATATCTATAAATTCCTCCGGTGAGTCTTTCTTCGAAAAATGAGGACCTATTAAATTAGTATCATAAACTGCGCACCACACATCAACACTGAAACGTCTCTGTGATTGTCTTTGTACGACAGCGAAAATCGGAAGATTGACATTCGAAGGGCCATAGAAAGGAGGGAAAATTTGTGTCATTCGGGATGACAGTTGAGTTCGAAAGTATTTTTCCTGCTCTCTCAGAATCTGAAGTCAAAAAATTGAAAACCGCATACAGGGTGGTGTTTTTTACCTAATTTCAGAAAAACTGAAATTTTTGAGTCCGGATCTGATTTTATTTCGAATTTTTCGTTCAAACAGATTCGTACTCACTCTATCATTGTTCATACGAAAAATCATCGGATTAGCTCTCATATTTCCTGAATTATGGTCATTTGAAATGTCGAGAAAATAATATGTAAGGAGCGAAAATCGGAAGATTGACATTCGAAGGGTCATAGAAAGCAGGGAAAGTTTGTGCCATTCGGGATGACAGTTGAGTTCGAAAGTATTTTTCCTGCTCTCTCAGAATCTGAAGTCAAAAAATTGAAAACCGCATACAGGGTTTGTTTTTACCTAATTTCAGAAAAACTGAAATTCCTGAGTCCGAATCTGATTTTATTTCGAATTTTTCGTTCAAACAGCGTACTCACTTTATCATTGTTCATACGAAAAATCATCGGATTAGCTCTCATATTTCCTGAATTATGGTCATTTGAAATTTCCTAATTTTTCTAAAACCCCTGTATATCAGGAACCATGTACCTCAGATGATTTCGAATGGCTTTTTTAACTCCTTGAGACATCCCTCATCACCACCTAAACGTTGTCCCATTCCTCACCAGACACCCTGTATACATAATAGAACATATTTATCAATTGTGAAGATATTTAACCAATTTCAGAATACAATTTTTTTCTGAATTTCAATCTCCTATTTCTGAATTTCAAATTATCCAATTTCCATTCTTATTTTATTTCCTGAAATCAAATTTTACACTATATGAACTACCTATTACTACTATGATATTCAAATAAACGTTTCTGAATTTGAAGTCTTTATACTGAAATTCAAAATCCCTATTCTGAATATCAACTCACTACTCCACTCTGAATTACAAATCTTCTGAAATACAAGTTGCTTTTCTGAATTAAATTTTACGTTTTCTGAATTATAATTGGTAAAGGTGTTGTACTGAATATCCAACAGAAAATCTAAAAATTTCAACTTTTTATTCAAATTGAGATAGAGCGCAGGGCAGAAGTGAGGATGAAATTTCAGTTGAGTTGTGGTCATATCACTCAAATAGTTCTTTTAGAATTTTTCGAATATTTTCAAAACTAGGAGCAGAACTGTATGAAACTTTATGTAAAGCTGCTCAGTAACGAGAGAACTCTTCCTCGAATAGCAAATATAAAACAACAACTTCAAAAAATTCTGTGTAATTATTTTCGAAAAACTCCACTCTTTGACATACATCGTTGAAATCAGAACTGTAGGTGTAGGTGAAGCTTTGTGCTTTATTTCGCACAACTCTCTCTTATCGTCATTGGGTAATTGAATATATGGAGTCGATTGCTTTGAGATCGCTGATTTTCTCGTAAGCTAACCCTGTGAACGGCCATACTAATTCTCGAAATATTGCTGGTATGCTGCTGCATACCCTTGATTCCAATGTGAGAATTTCGTTTCCGATCGGTTCGTTGGTTTGGACGCATCGACTGAAATTTCGGTTTCGATTGCGGGACCTGCGGTATGCCAGTGAATTATTTATCGTGTGATACATCTGCGAGCAGGCAACAAGCAAAGGAGGAATGGAATGGCTATGCGATAGTTGCTGCACTGAAGAAGACTAGTCAATATTGATATACAGCTTGATAAAACGGTGAAGGATATGGTCAAGGGCGTCCCCAGCTTCCGGGCTAGGGAGAGGCAAAAAAATCAAGATTGAAATACTGAACTGGTGGTCTTTTATTTCATCCATCATTAGTTTATCGAGAATTCTTGAATACTAAGCTCGAGGGGGGACGCCCATGGATATGGCTGCTTTTAACACTCTGCAGACTAAATTTATGGATAAAATACAGGTTGGTCAACTGAGGAATTCCGATTTAAAAGAGACATACAAAAAAAATGATCGATTCAGTTTTAATTTTTGTCTACAAATAATGCTTAGCTCTTTGGGGGTTCACTTCTTAAAAATGATGCTGTCCAAATGTCCTCCGTTTTTCTGCTGGCACTCTTCGAGTCGAACCCCGAAATTTAGTTTCTGGACCGATGGCTTGAATTTACTGGCGGATTGCGGTAGACTGCACTTCTGAGGTATCCTCATCAGCAAAAGTCGCAAGGTTTCAAGTCCGGCCTTTTGGCGGGACCATGGAAGGTCTGCACGCCGAGAAATCAATTTTTCAGGAAAAAGCGCTTAAATAACAGGTAAAGACCAATTTTGAAGTGTGACAAGTGGCCCTTGCTGAAACCAAGCGTCCTGATTGTATCCACGAAAGTCTTGAAGGACTGGTTCGAAAAAGTTGTTAAACTTCAAAAAAACACGGGTCAATAATGCAGACTATGCAATTGAAAAATGTTTGATTAAGGTGAAGTGCTCCTGCAAGAATCTTTGCACTTAAGTATTTGTCAGGAGCAAATTGGTCTTGAAAAAATTGTTGCCTAACAGTAAACCTGAAAAATGAAACGAATTAAAAGGATATTGTAACGTTTCGGTGGCTATATCAGACACCTTCTTCAGACAAACTCTTGAAATCCTCAGAATTGTTTATTTTTTCATTTATAATCTGATTGACATTATGTTTCAGAGACTGGGAGTGAAAACCTATAAAGTTTCTAAGAAATGCAGAATCCTCCCAGAATATATTTCAATCGATATGAAATTGAGTTTCATGTTTCTATTTGGGGTTTTCTGAAGACCAATACCGGCAATTTTGTTGGTTTACATAGCCGTTGAGATAAAAATGGGCTTCATCAGAGAAAAAATGTTGATTTTGGTGATAAGCGCACACAGATCGAACGCATGGCAACTGATCACAACCCCACTTCTCTACTCTTATTGAAAACAATTTTAGAGCGCTTTTAAATCGGAATTCCTTAGTTAACCACCCAGTAATATTCAAGTAATTTAATTCAATTTAATTTACTCTAATACAGATATCAGGCGTGAAAAAACATTAACAACAGCTTGAGTCAAGAGATGTGGATTAGATTAGATTAGATTAGATTAGAGGAGGGGCGACAGATCAAAACCGACCTTGCGAGCACCTTGACCTCAAGATCTATTGTGCATCCCCGCGCTGTTTACCAGTCCGGCAGCAAAGTCTCAATGAACTTCACCACCTTTCTGGGGGCCACATCCATTACTTGTTCAGGCTTTAGGAACCTGGAGCCAAGATGCCGTAACCGTTTCTGGTGAACAGCTTCACACTCACATAGCAGGTGCCTAGCTGTCTCGGTGGGTTCTTGACAGAAGCGACATGTACTTTCGGGCGCCTTTCCCATGTTTTTTAAGTGATACCTCACAGGACAGTGCCCAGTGAGAGCGCCCGTCTGTTTCTTCAGTTCCAATTTGCTGAGTGAGAGGACTTTCTTGGTCCAGCTCGTCGAGTGAGAGAGAAGTGACTTAGCTTGCTTTTGACCATTGGTCGTACGCCAGGACATAAGCTTCCTCTTTTGTTCCCAGACCTTAATAGCCATTGCCTGATGACTGGCTGGGAAGCCGCAAAACGGTTCTGGTCCAGTGAAGGGGTTGTCCCTCCTTGCCTGGCCAGTCGGTCTGCCGCTTCATTGCCGTGAATCCCGGAGTGACCAGGCACCCAGATGAGATTGACCTGGTTCTTTTCTCCGAGTAAGTTAAGTGACGTTTTGCATTCCCAGACTAACTTTGACTTTACTTGTGGAGAGTCAAGCGCTAGCAGGGCTGCTGTGCTGTCAGATGCTATATATATTTCCTTTCTTTGGTAGTTTACATTAACAACAGCTTGAGTCAAGAGATGTGGATTATATCGGAGTATCGTGAATGGAGAATTGAAGAAAACCCATACGCAAAGTAAGCTTTTCGCTACTGTACAAGATGAATCACTTCTCTTGATAAACAAATTTTTTTTCGAGAGGAAACGAAATTTTTTTAATCTGTTGACGGTATATAATTCTGAACTTTTCTTCCGAACACACCATTTTTTTCTAATTCAGACTGTCAGCGAAATGCAGAGTGTTTTTTTTTTAATTCTAGTTATTTATTTTTTTCTGTTTTGTGAAAGTATGCCATAATCTAGAGACATTAATATCATTTTTTTCTTGAAATCGAGGAGTTTTTGTAACAAACTATTTCTCAATTAATATATTAATCAAATATTATACTTAATAACAATAAACATTTTTTTAACAAACAGATGATTGGAAATGTTGCGTTTGTTATCAAAAAAATGTGTTTATTTGTTTATCCACGACTATTATTGTAAAATCCGTTCATTGTAGGGGAAGTATGCCTATGATGGCATCCTGCTTATGATGGCACACTTCAAAGAAGTCTGTTAACATCAACTGAACAAACTTATATTTACTGAGTTTACGCCAAATGGCATTTACGCTTGATATACGTAGTTTCACCTTGAATACGTGGCAATTTGTGACTGTTATAAGAGTTCAATCATTTGGGTAAGTGTTGATGTATAATAGTTCTTTCATTCTTTTCATTTTATTTGGAAATTCAAAAAATCTGTGTGAAAAATGATTATACTTCCTTTAATCACTCTATAACAATGCTTTTAGTGTGAAAGTTTTAGGTTTTTTCGTCTTTTTAGTGCTGTTAGTAGTGTTACTTATGCTTATGATGGCATAGCCAGAGTGTTCCTATGATAGCATAGGGTGCCATCATAGGAAAAAGAATCAAGATCAAGAGACGATTCTTCCAAAGGCTGGTACTTCGCAAGAAATATTAGAGGTATCCGAAAATAATGAAAATGGTTTCAAGTGAAGTATCGAGATCATTGAAAATCATACAAGAACTCCCACCACTGCCAACTGCCGTTGCAGAATCACACAGTGAACAGAAGAAGAAAACGAGGAAAAGTTAGAATCCTCAATACAACCCCTGACATAAAAGAAAAGAAGTTGGAAGAAGAGAGAAGACAAAGAAAGAGAGAGAAGCTAGCTAGAAAGGTCAAAAGACAGATTAAGTTCGTAGAAGAAAAGGAAAAATGAAGAAAGACATTATGACGATGATCAGATGCCGCTTGTCTTTATTGTTATAAGCTGTTGTCCATGTCTCGACCAAGGGAGAATTGGTTGCGTTGCCAGAAATGCGCCAGCTGGTGGCATGCCGAGTGTGCTAGTGCAAATCATATTCGTATGTGAATTGTGCGTATAAAAATTATATTTTTATATTTTGACGATGCCAAAGAATGTAAATTTAGTTTCTTTACGCTTATATTTTCATTTTCATGGAAAAGGACTGCTATTTTCTTCAATAAAAACATTTCAATGAATAATATCATTTTATTTTAAGTTATATGCCATCAAAGGACATACGTGATCTTACGATGGCACCCGTTGCTAAATTTCAAAAAGTGCTATAATCCAAATTTTTACAATTTATAATGAAACTATATATAAGAATGCATACTACATACGAGTAGCAGTAAATCTGTATACTCGATGACATATAAAAATATTCCTTTAATGAAATATTTGAATAATTCGTTAAGGGTGCCAACATGGGCACACTTCCCCTACGTCTCTATGCTCGGCCTTAATAACCCATTAATCACAAGGGGATAATGAGATTATATTTCACCGCTGTCAGATGCTTCAAAGATTTAGCTTTGATATAATATTCTTTAAATTGGTATTTTCTCAGTATTTTGATGTACTCCAACTAACAAATACGGGCATACCTTATCATACGAGGGCGGAGGGCCCAATCTATTATATCAATTGGAGCTTTTTTCATTACAAAATATACAATGACCAGTTCTCCAAAAATTTCTCATGCCTCTACTTGACTTTTCCACGTTTGTCATAGAAGGGTCTTGTCGCGGTCGCCAAATGTTGAATCTTCAAAAATATAGTCGTGGATAAAGTATAGTATGCTACTCGCGTATAATGGCTGTTATTCACTTGGTCAATTCATTATACGCTCGTTGTGTAATATACTATTATTGTTATAGAATATAATATTTGATGAACATAATAATTGGGAAATAGTTCTACAAAGATTTTAAGAAACACAAACATATCAATGTCTCTAAATTTAGGCATACTGTCACATAACAGAACAAAATGAATGGGGTAGAATTGAAATAAAAAGCGCTACCGTTCGCTGCCAGTAAGAAATGGAAAAAAATGGTATTCCGAAAAAAAATCAGAATTAAATCTTTCGAATAACATAATAAAAAAGATTTTTAGCGTATCTCAAGTCATCATTGACTTGTTTCAAATATCGTCAACAGAATAAAAAAATATTTATTCCTTTTCGAAAAAAAATAGGTTACAATGATGAGTGAATCACCCTGTACCTACAATATGAGGAAAACGATAAATTTAATTCGAATATTTGAGTACGGTCAACCGTAAACACTAACACTAACTTGAGAAAGAACAACTTCAAAACTAAAAACTATCGCGGTTCAAGATTTGGAGAGGAAAGTTCAATTCGTAAATAATAAATAGAAGGAAACTTATGGCTCTCAGGATATTTAAATTTGATTTAGGCATCGTTTTCACAACATGAACAAGAATAGCGTAAGCTACTGACTTCACATCATTTAGTAAAACACAAAAATCAAATTAAAAAATTAAAAAAAAAATCAAGAAATCAAACGCCACTCCGAGACTAGGACCCGTGACCCATATCAGTCTGAACTTCTAACCGTAGTCATTGAGTTTAAAAATATTAATAATATATAATAATATTTTTAAACTCAATGCCGTAGTGAACATTAATAATAGAGTTGCAGTCCGCCATTAATAGCGTTTGATTTCATACGAGTTGATTTCAACAGGACCTTTATGAATCAATAAAATTGAACCAAAAATTATCGCCATGTTCGAATTTGAATGATCGTTCTTTCAATATTGATGATCGTTGTACGACTTCTTAATCGAATGATAATTACAATAGAACAGAAATCTATGCATCATGTCCCGCAAGTACTATATATAGATTTGGAAAATTCTCTCGGAAAGATAGGAATTGCCGTACTAAACTGAGGACGCTCCTGTTCCAGTGGAGCAGTGGAAGAATCGAAACATCAGCACGATTTCATATCGAATAAACCGCTGTTCTCTCGGAATGGCCACAGGCAATCGTAGTGAACAGAACTGTAATGGTCGACTTTCATTCGGTGACGAGTTTCATCAGGTACCATCGTCTGAATGAGCCATGATAAAGTGCTATACTTAAAACACCTTTGAACAACATAATAAAAAAAAATTCTCCACGCCTGTGAAGAAGATTTACCTTGCCAAAAGAACCGCATGATCCACTTTCTAGTCAAAAACTTAGGAGGTTGATAAGGATGACACAGGGTGCAACAAAAATTCTTCAAAAATGCATAAAAATTTGGTGAAGGTGAAACAAAAATTGACCTTGTTCAAGATTTCGTTGCGATTTGGAAAATTCAGTCGGAAACAGGAATTAACGTGCTAATCTTAAGTCGATCCGGTTCCAGAGGAATAGTGGAAAAATCGAAACATCGAAACATGAACATAAACAATCAAACAAATAACAAAAACCGCTAAGAAGGTATATCTTATCACTATCTTGTCTTATCAGTTGAATATTCTATTTCATCGTGTAATATCAAAACAATTTTGTGGATTCAGCTGGGAAAATTGATAAAAAATTGCTATCATTTGAATACTTCAGATTTTCAGGATCATTAGTACATTTTCGAATATTTGAATCAATATTCAAAATTTTTACAGTGAAATTCCTGATAACGAAAATAAACAAAAAAACGAATACAAATTCCGTAAGATTTGAAAAATACCTGAAAATCACATCAACGCATGTACGTACTACACAATTCTGCTCATAGTCAGATGTAGAAACTCATTTTCCAGTTCTAGAACAGTTCGAAATCTGTTCCGAAAAAAAAACAAAACAGTAAGTCTACCGCGAATTGGGATCCAGATTCGGTTCTGGAATGAACCAGAACAAAAAACTGCCAATGGGCGAATATAAACAATGGGTACGTTCAGCAGCACTCAACTGTTGGCATAATGCAAAAATCAGTTGAGTAGAGTTGAGTTTCAGCGTACGAAAATTTTCTGAACGCTTTGCTGAGTGATTTACAAATCTGCATGCAAATCTGACATATCGTGATATACAGGGTGTCCCATTACTCGACGTCAATCCGGAACCGGGTGAAAAAACAAGTAATGCTGGTTGTCAGAAAAATATAAAAAAAATCTAAGTTGCATGATCTTAAAATAATGCGCATTTAAAAAAAACACGCAAAACTCCACACCCTGTGACAGTCTTTTCGCTCCTGTTGCACAAATATCAACTTTTTCCAATTTTTTTCTTTGCTGTGTAACCTTGAATAATGCTTGTCTAAACTGTAATCAAAATTTTGATACCAGCTGCTCTAGGTTTCATAAAAATAGGGCTTAATCTCAGAAAAAAAATTCGAAATAAACAATTGCCTAGTTTCAACTGACTGTATTGAAAAAAAAATGTACTACGTCGGTTTGGCATGTTTTTTCAAAAGTTGGCGCATTTAGTAAGGATTCCAAAATGGTGTAATACTTGTTTAATTATAGCTGCCGTAGTTCAAAATTATTTTCTATTGCCTTTGAATACACATTTTCGTTAACTGCTTCCCAGTTAAAAAGTCCAATGGATTCAAGTCCGTGAACGGGCCGGCCACGAGATTGAACCAGAACGTCTGATCCATCTTCCGGGAAAAAATGTTATCAGAAAAAAAAATTTCCAGAGAAAATAATTTTTCCAGAAAAAATTTTTCCGGAGAAATTACTCTGAATTTTTTTTTCTGGTAATTTTTTCCCGGAAGATGGATCGGACGTTCTGGTCCAATATTGTGGCCGGCCCATTCACCGGACTTGAATCCATTGGACTGGGAAGCAGTAACGAAATAGTGTATTCAAAGGCAATCGAAAATAAATTTGAACTACGGCAGCTATAATTAAACAAGTATTACACCATTTTGGAATCCTTACTAAATGCGCCAACTTTTGAAAAAAACATGCCAAACCTACGTAGTACATTTTTTTTTTCAATACAGTCAGTTGAAACTAGGCAATTGTTTATTTGAATTTTTTTCTGAGAAGTAAGCCTATTTTATGAAACCTAGAGCAGCTGGTATCAAAATTTTGATTACAGTTTAGACAAGCATTATTCAAGGTTACACAGCAAAGAAAAAAGTTGGAAAAAGTTGTTTTTTGTGGCAACAGGAGCGAAAAGACTGTCACAGGGTGTGGAATTTTGCGTGTTTTTTCAATTGCGCATTATTTTAAAATCATGCAACTTAGATTTTTTTTTCCATTTTTCTGACAACCAGCATTACTTTCCCTTTCACCCGGTCCGGGTTGACGTCGAGTAAAGTAACGGCCACCCCTGTATAACCTTATTTTTGATACCCAGTTGTTGGTTTTCTCCCGACAGAACTGAATTGTAGTCAGACAATCCCTTTTTGATGGATATTTTAAAATACGCCAGTACGCAAAATACTCCTTAATAAACTTCAACTCACAGAACACAACAATACTAAACTTCAACTAAAAACCTAAACATAAACAAATCACAAAATAGGTATATGGCATGTCTCAGCGGTCAGATGAGTTACAAAGCGCAAATTTTTACCGCTGCCATAAATCGACATCTGCTGAGAAACATTGATTTGTCAGCGATTTTGCTGAACGCTATCGCTTTCTCAACTTACTCAACTGTTGCCAACAGCTACCATTAGTAATCGTCAGCGTGAAATGACAGTATAATTCCCATTTCATAGATAAATAGGCACCACATGCAAGCAATACTCCACGTTTACTCCTTAAAATATCTGAACTAAATATCTATTTAGTCCGATATTCATACGCCAAGCAACATAGCTACAAATGATTAGTTTTTTGACAAAAATACTACCTGGAGGCCACCTGTGCCATTCCGTGCAGGATCCGTAGTTTTTCCCACCATGTTTTCAACACAATGAAAAACGATTGTTTTTTTTTTTATTTGTTGTTAACAAAACACAAAAATACGCGTTCTTTTTAGTTTTTTCGTTGCAAAATGGAAACTATTGATGCAGTGATAACGTTGCAATGGGATGAATTGTAGAGAATTACATTGTGAAGAGAATGGTGGGTCAAACGATCCGATCGAATAATTGAAACTGGAGAAAAGCGAAAAAAACCGGAAATTGCGTGTTTTTTCCTTTAACTCATAACTCTGCCCATTTTGCAATTAAGAACTGAAACTTCACACGATAGTAGCTATTGACGTGCAATTCATGTGTGCCAAAATTGGATTCGGTCAGATAATATAGTTTTCACATAATTCCCATTTGAATTTTTTTTGGACATATTTTCGCGGAGAGCTGGATGCGTTTGTGGTCGTCCGATTGAAATTAAAAAAATTGATTTGGAAAGAAGACGTGATCAGTAACAAAACGTCTATTCTGATTTTTCAATAAAACGCGTTTAGGTGTGTTGAAACTAGTGAGAACATGAGGAAAACGGCCGACCGAGCGAGAGCGGTCGAGAGGAGAGGAAATAAGCGAAGAGGGGAACGTATACAACGTGTACAAACATTTGGTGCGCTCTGCGACCGTTGGCTTCCGCGGAGTTTCCCCTCGATTCGCTCATTCCCTCACCACTCGACCACTCTCGCGTGGTGCGGTCGTTTTCCCTCATTTCTCACTAGTTTTTAACACACTTAAACGCGTTTTATTGAAAAATCAGAATAGACGTTTTGTTACTGATCACGTCTTCTTTCCAAATCAATTTTTTTAATTTCATCGGACGACCTCAAACGCATCCAGCTCTCCGCGAAAATATGTCCAAAAAAATTCAAATGGGTATTATGCGAAACTATTTATCCGACCGAATCCAATTTTGGCACACATGAATTGCACGTCAATAGCTACTATCGTGTGAAGTTTCAGTTCTTAATATTGCAAAATGGCAGAGTTATGAGTTAAAAAGAAAAAACACGCAATTTTCCGGTTTTTCTGCTTTTCTCTAGTTTTATAATTATTCGATCGGATCGTTTGACCTATCATTCTCTTCACAATGTAATTCTCTACAATTCATCCCATTGCAACGTTATCACTGCATCAATAGTTTCCATTTTGCAACGAAAAAACTGAAAAGAACGCGTATTTTTGTTGTGTTTTTGTAAATAACAAATAAAAAATGGCATTTTCGTGTTTAAAACATGGTGGGAATAAACTACGGACTGTCCTGCTCGGAATGGCACAGGTGGCTTCCAGGTAGTATTTTTGTCAAGGATATCTCTATTGCTTGGCCTATCATGAAACACTTTCGGAACGAATAGGTAGATAGTTTTCTTATTATCCATGGGGTTCTAAAGAATAAAAGCCAAATTTTATTTATGAGTGTAAATGTAATACATCCAAGCATTCCTAAACGACTATCCAGACTCTCTAAGTTTCTCAGTGAGAATCGTTTTCCTCAGAAAATAAATTCCTCTTCAGTAAAATGAAGAGGAAATCATCGAACTCTTTCAATATTAACGAAACTTATCCTGTGAATGGAAACCTGTTTGAAGTTTCCACCGATTTGATTATTTGTATGAATAAACATAAAAATTCAACTTTACACATTTATCAAAGCTTCGGAAGTTTCCTCGCCTTCAAGATATGCAAACGTTTACCCCAAGGCATTCTACGATGAAGGATATTCAACTGTTTCGGGAACTCTTATCCAGTAAGTAGCTGTTTTCAGTAAATATTTGTTGGAATTTGAGAGGATACCTATATTAAATCGGAGAAGACGCTCTTTGAAAAATTCACGATAAAATGAATTCGATTCCGTACAAAAAACTGTGCTTGCATAATTTGGGAAGATATTTCTTCAATCTTCTATACTCTTTCACCCAAAAACTGATAGAATAACTCATAGACAATATATAGGAAAAAAATCTAAAGAGTTTTCCAATAAGAGGTGTTATTTTGATATTCAAAGAAAAATGCCATTTTCCGATAAAAATGATCGGATGTTTATTTCATTATGAAGAAGAAGCTATGCCGTTAATAGAGAAAAATAACATCAGGAAAATGACCACACTTACAGGACCATATCCTTTCAATGGAATTTTCCATAACCAAATCGCAAAATGGCTGCCCTATGTCCTCGATAGCCTCACGAATTCCATCTTTCAGGTCTTGAATCGACGCTGGGCTATTGACGTAGACCTTCTCTTTCACGTGGCTCCAAAGGAAGAAGTCGCAAGGTGTTAAATCACAAGATCTCGGTGGCCAATTGTGATCATCTCTTCAAAAGATTACACGGTCCGGAAACTTTTCCCGCAGAAGATCAATGGTTTCGTAGCTTGTGTGGCACGTAGCGCCGTCTTGTTGAAAGTAAACGTTGTCCAGATCAATACTATCCAATTTCGGCCATAAAAAATCATTAATCAGTAAGGTGAGGTCCAATGACTCCGCCGGACCATAACCGTACGAAATATTCACACGTTTAGAATAGAGAGGCTTTTCAGCAATAAATCTTGTTTTTTCCAAGCCCCAGATGCGACAATTTTGCTTGTTGACGAAGCCACAGAGGTGGAAATGGGCATCCTTACTCAATATGATTTTCGATGGAATTCTGGATCATTTTCATGCATTTGAACGACCCAATCAGCAAAGACACGACGTTGTTGATGATCGGCCTGCTTGAGTTCATGTGTTAACTGAACTTTATAAGCCTTAAGACCCAAATCTTTATGCAAAATACGGTGTGATGAATGGACAAATCTGGGTTTTCTTCAACACTTTCGGCTACAGCAGCAATATCTCGGCTGTTCTTGAGCGACGTGCACGGGTTTTATTCTTCACATCACTAATGCTCAGTTGCAGGAACGTCCATTAAAATTTAAAGCTTCATTAAACCCTTAATCCTCCATTAGTTCCTTGTAATAATGGAGGATTAAAAGTTTAATGGACCTTTAAATTTTAATGGACGTTCCTGCAACTGACACTATATGTCCCAAAAGCTCGAATTTTTCCACCAATTTCTTTATTGCGGTCCGACAAGGGGCTTAACCATTTTTATAGTGAATTTTTATAATGTGTATCGTTCATAGATATACTAACCTTACATGGATGAGGCCTGTCATTCAACACTTTCGGAGAATGTGATGCCAAGAGAGAGATAGAGCTAGAGGTGGCAAAAAGCCTGCAAATCCCATTTGAAAGCCAATCATAAAAATTATAACTCCAATGGAAACGGCGAAAGAGAGAGACTCTTGATGCTAAAAGAAAGACAGAGCTAGTGGTGGCAAGATTAATTGGATTGATTTCATTTTTTGAGAATAATTTATTTTTTGCTATTTTTCAGACGTGTTTCAAATTAGTATATAATATATATATATATTAGTATATAAAGCAAAAAACAAATTATTCTCAAAAAATTAAATTAATCCAATTAATCTTGCCACCACTAGCTCTATCTTTCTTTTGGCATCACGAGTCTCTCTCTTTCGCCGCTTCCATTGGAGTTATAATTTCTATGGTATCGTTCCATTTTTATTAATGGTGTAGTTTCTACTTGCCAAATGTCAAAAAATTACCGCTTCAAACGTGAGATCTACCGAAATAGCGGGCTATTCAAAACACCTCTTATTGAAAAACCCTTTACCATATGACCATCTGCTAGCTATTCTGGAGCGCGCTGGAAAACCATTTCGAGTTACTCATACAGTCATACGTAATGTATGATGGAAATGTTTATCTTGAATATCGCTACCAATGATTGTACATTATAAAGAGACATTACACTATATAAGCGCCATATCTGAGTCTAAGATAATATTACTAAAGAATTGTTGTTGAACTTTGGTTCTATATGGTACTTCATTATTAGCTTTGAAATCGATTCACCTGGAAATGTTTTCAGTAGTAATATCCCTAGGACATTGATAATAGACGAGGTAATTTTATGACAATCGAAAGCTCATTACTTGGTAACAGCCCGAAGCCGAAGGCTGAGGGCACTGGAAAACATTCGCAGAGGATACTCTGGCCAGCACATCTATATATGTTGCGACAGCCAGGGAACTCTGAAATCTCTATCTGATGTTAGAGTTGATTCTCTTTTGGTAGAAGAATGCAGGAAAGCTCTGCGTGGGCTGGGCTCTGATAACTGTTACCAAGGAATGAGCTTGAGATATTTGTCATAAAATTATGAGGCATTTGTCAATGTCCGAGGGATTTTCGGAAGAAAATTTTTTGACAAAAAACTGTATAACTCAGCACAACAAAACATTTATTTATTTATTTATTAAAAGTACAATTAGTGAAAGTGCAATTACTAAAATTTAACGTTTAGATTCGTTGCTGCCACGCATAATATTTATGATCTTGTTGTGGTGTTCTTGATCGAGGTTCAGGTATGGTTAAATGGAATTTTGATTGCTATGACCAGTAATTTTCAGCAATTGCTGTTCTTCCACACCACTTTTTGCCAATTGGCTAACAGCAGTTGATCTATTGGAATGATTTGTGATCTTTTTGTCCTTTATGTTCAAGCCAATTGCTTCGGCAGCAGATTTAGTCCATCCATTTATGGTATTTCTTCCAACAGGTACATTATCGTACCATTTGTCATTTTGATTTTTCCAATGTCTATTTGGTTTTAAGAATAGTCGTGGCGAGGTAATATTTTCACCTCGTTTTGATATAAGTTTATGAAAAAGACGTACAGGGCAGCTTTCTCTCTTACTATTGGAAACCAACCATTTACTACTTGAGCAACTTTTAGAACCACCTTGGCACGTTTTACTAAATACTGGATTGTATTCAATGCGATTTGTTGGAGAGCCATCGTTATTTTTTTCGACTTGAAAAAAATCCACCAGGCAAGCAACTGCCTCTCCTCCTCTCCACGCTAATTCGACTGCAGCAATATGGTAAAATTTACGCATAAGGCCTTCAGGAGTATTTTCATCCCATAGCATTATTATTTTGTTAACTTCAGACAAATTTAACGAAACTGAACTGGATTTACGTTTACATGGGTTTGCTTGCAATTTTTTTCGGATTGCATCGCGGGCATCTCGGGCTGGTTTAAATATTATACTTTGGAACGGGTCAATCATAATGTTGTAGTCCTTATAATACTTTTCTTGTAGGAGTTTGCTCGAAACATTCCACATAGTTTTCACCGTTGCTTCTTTGAATTCTGTCCCGTCTTTTTTTCTCATATTGACCGCCCAATCTTTGAGTATCAACGCCAATTCTTCTAAGCTTCTGTGTTCATTCAATTCGTATGCTCGTTCGCAGCAAAATTCCATAAATATTCCCCAAATATATTTGTGGCTATAGGAAGTATTTCTGGGAATGTTTTCCTTGATAAGCGCATTTATACTTTTAACATTGCCAAAACGTGACATTTTCAATTTTGTTCGGAATTATGTTGTGAGCATAGACATAGAAAAGGATGGACAGGACGTGTGAGAGAGAACATTGACTTCAGAATAAGATAGAGTAATATTAGTGCGGTGCACAGAACATTATAATAAAAACATTGGATCGCATTAGATATTTTTATGCTCTGTGACATTAAGAGAGAGAGATGCTGTGAAGGATGGAGTAATATTAGTTTATTTTAGTCTATGCACCACACTAATATTACTCCATCCTTCACAGTATCTCTCTCTCTTATGTTGGGATCACGAAACGTAGAGTAAAAGTCACGTGACGCCCTGTCCATTCTATTCTATGTCTATGGTTGTGAGACTGTGCTGTCATGGTGATTGACATTGAATGCAATTTTCGATGAAATGTTGACATGATTGGGTTAATTGTTCCATGTGATAAAAAATCATAAGATTTGATTGGTTTTTAGAACTGTCAAAAAATTTTCTGAATAATAACAACGAGACCAGATATAGCTTATGCCGTTGGTGTCGTCACAATAAAGCTAAAAAAATCTAACGGACGCAGATCGTGTTAAAGTTGAAAAGAAATCTCGTTCTATGAGGGGCACAATGAATCTTGGTCTCAGATTCAAATCAGACAAAAGAGATGAGTTTGTAGCCTTCAGTGAAGAAAATCAAGAGATATATCTTGGCTTAGTCAACGTCAAGTAATTTTCGGTTCAATATTCGAAATTTACAGACATTTGGCAAAACGATATAGCACAAGTAGAACGAGCTCTCAAAAATGAAACATAGAGGCCTGGTATTTTCGACAAGTGATATTTCGATACGAATACGAACTTCATTGCGCGGTGTGCATTTTTGCAGGTAAAAGAGGGACTTGCGTAACGAAGTTCGTATTCGCATCGAAAGATAACAGAATACAGACCCAGCTGTTCTCTTTATAATGCTTATCAATATTACAGATTTTATATACAGGATGACTAGTAATATAAGGAACAACAGTTGAGTGTATATGTATAAAAGACGACGTCAATCTGATTGCGGATTGAAGGTTCAACTGTCACCGGCGTGAACCTAGCATGCAGAGTTAGTCGGACAAACTTACCGATGTGAAATTAGCAGCCAAAATCTGGCAGCCAATTTCCGAATGTGCCCGAACGATCAGTGGCGTCGTGAACTAGGTCTCCCAACTATATATGACGAAATCGAAAAATCTTCCGTGCTTGAATGGTAACTATGTTGTTAATATTTCATCGGAATGAACGGAATACGTAGATAACCGGTTCTGTATCTGAGTGAAACCTTTGAAACAAATATATCGTATTAGGTATTATAAAAAACATTATTTTAACAAGGAAGACGACGGAAAGCCACCTTGAGACTCATGAAGTGTATTGGGTTTGATATGAGGAATCTACGTTATGGAGGAAAATCCCTTCGGCCCCGTCGAAGGGGGTGAAAATGCCCCCCAAAGTACAAAAAATTCATTTAAATATGAAGACGATGAAAAGCCACGTTGAAACTCATACAGTATATTAAGTTTAATATAAGGAATCTACGTTATAAAGGAAAATCCCTTCGGCCCCGTCGAAGGGGGTGAAAATGCCCCCCAAAGTACAAAAAATTCATTTAAATATGAAGACGATGAAAAGCCACGTTGAAACTCATACAGTATATCGATTTTAATATAAGGAATCTACGTTATAAGGAAAATCCCTTCGGCCCCGTCGAAGGGGGTGAAAATGCCCCCCAAAGTACGAAAAAATTCATTTAAATATGAAGACGATGAAAAGCCACGTTGAAACTCATACAGTATATCGATTTTAATATAAGGAATCTACCTTATAAGTGAAAATCCCTTCGGCCCCGTCCAAGGGGGTGAAAATGCCCCCCAAAGTACGAAAAAATTCATTTAAATATGAAGACGATGAAAAGCCACGTTGAAACTCATACAGTATATCAAGTTTAATATAAGGAACCTACGTTATAAAGGAAAATCCCTTCGGCCCCGTCGAAGGGGGTGAAAATGACCCCCAAAGTACAAAAAATTCATTTAAATATGAAGACGATGAAAAGCCACGTTGAAACTCATACAGTATATTAAGTTTAATATAAGGAACCTACTTTATAAAGGAAAATCCCTTCGGCGCCGTCGAAGGGGGTGAAAATGCCCCCCAAAGTACGAAAAAATTCATTTAAATATGAAGACGATGAAAAGCCACGTTGAAACTCATACAGTATATCGATTTTAATATAAGGAATCTACGTTATAAAGGAAAATCCCTTCGGCCCCGTCGAAGGGGGTGAAAATGCCCCCCAAAGTACGAAAAAATCATTTAAATATGAAGACGATGAAAAGCCACGTTGAAACTTATACAGTATATCGATTTTAATATAAGGAATCTACCTTATAAATGAAAATCCCTTCGGCCCCGTCCAAGGGGGTGAAAATGCCCCCCAAAGTATGGAAAAATTCATTTAAATATGAAGACGATGAAAAGCCACGTTGAAACTCATACAGTATATCGAGTTCAATATAAGGAATCTACTGTATAGAGGAAAATCCCTTCGGCCCCGTCGAAGGGGGTGAAAATGCCCCCCAAAGTACAAAAAATTCATTCAAATATGAAGACGATGAAAAGCCACGTTGAAACTCATACAGTATATTAAGTTTAATATAAGGAATCTACTCTATAAAGGAAAATCCTTCGGCCCCGTCGAAGGGGGTGAAAATGCCCCCCAAGTACAAAAAATTCATTTAAATATGAAGACGATGAAAGCCACGTTGAAACTCATACAGTATATCGATTTTAATATAAGGAATCTACGTTATAAAGGAAAATCCCTTCGGCCCCGTCGAGGGGGTGAAAAATGCCCCCCAAAGTACGAAAAAATTCATTTAAATATGAAGACGATGAAAAGCCACGTTGAAACTCATACAGTATATCGATTTTAATATAAGGAATCTACGTTATAAAGGAAAATCCCTTCGGCCCGTCGAAGGGGGTGAAAATGCCCCCCAAAGTACGAAAAAATTCATTTAAATATGAAGACGACGAAAAGCCACGTTGAAACTCATACAGTATATCGAGTTCAATATAAGGAATCTACTGTATAAAGAAAAATCCCTTCGGCCCCGTCGAAGGGGGTGAAAATGCCCCCAAAGTACAAAAATTCATTCAAATATGAAGACGATGAAAAGCCACGTTGAAACTCATACAGTATATCGATTTTAATATAAGGAATCTACGTTATAAAGGAAAATCCCTTCGCCCCGTCGAAGGGGGTGAAAATGCCCCCAAAGTACGAAAAAATTCATTTAAATATGAAGACGATGAAAAGCCACGTTGAAACTCATACAGTATATCGATTTTAATATAAGGAATCTACATTATAAATGAAAATCCCTTCGGCCCCGTCCAAGGGGGTGAAAATGCCCCCCAAAGTACGAAAAAATTCATTTAAATATGAAGACGATGAAAAGCCACGTTGAAACTCATACAGTATATCGAGTTCAATATAAGGAATCTACTGTATAAAGGAAAATCCCTTCGGCCCCGTCGAAGGGGGTGAAAATGCCCCCCAAAGTACAAAAAATTCATTCAAATATGAAGACGATGAAAAGCCACGTTGAAACTCATACAGTATATTAAGTTTAATATAAGGAATCTACGTTATAGAGGAAAATCTCTTCGGCCCCGTCGAAGGGGGTGAAAATGCCCCCCAAAGTACGAAAAAATTCATTTAAATATGAAGACGAAAGAGCCACGTTGATACTCGTACAGTATATTAAGTTTAATATAAGGAATCTACCTTATAAAGGAAAATCCCTTCGGCCCCCCGTCGGGGGGAAATGCCCCCCAAGTACGAAAAAATTCATTTAAATATGAAGACGATGAAAAGCCACGTTAAAACTCATACAGAATATTGAGTTTAATATAAGGAATCTACGTTATGAAGGAAAATCCCTTCGGCCCCGTCGAAGGGGGTGAAAATGCCCCCCAAAGTACCAAAAAATTCATTTAAATATGAAGAGGATGAAAGCCACGTTGAAACTCATACCGTTTGATATTTTACGATTCAGTTTCCATGTTCGTGATAGGTATGAAAAAATAAAATTTGTGAAAAATCTAATACATTTAGGGTGAAATTTTTTATGCTTTTATATTTTATTATGGCTATGGTTGTATATTCATCCAGGAACTTTGATCTTTGAATGCTTTTGCTGAACTAACTTTTATCATATCTCATATTTAAATGAATTTTTCGTAATTTGGGAGGCATTTTCACCCCCTTCGTCGGGGGATTTTCTTTTATGAAGTAGATTCCTTATATTAAACTCGATATATTGTATGAGTTTAAACGTGGCTTTTTATCGTCTTCATATTCAAATGAATTTTTTCGTACTTTGATGGGCATTTTCACCCCCTTCGACGGGGCCGAAGGGATTTTCCTTTATAAGGTAGATTCCTTATATTTAAATCGATATACGGTATGAGTTTCAACGTGGCTCTTCATCGTCTTCATATTTAAATGAATTTTTTTGTACTTTGGGGGGCATTTTCACCCCCTTCGACAGGGCCGAAGGGATTTTCCTTTATAAAGTAGGTTTCTTATATTAAACTTAATATACTGTATGAGTTTCAACGTGGCTTTTCTTCGTCTTCATATTTAAATGAATTTTTTCGTACTTTGGGGGCATTTTCACCCCCTTCGACGGGGCCGAAGGGATTTTCCTTTATAAGGTAGATTCCTTATATTAAAATCGATATACTGTATGAGTTTCAACGTGGCTCTTCATCGTCTCCATATTAAATGAATTTTTTTGTACTTCGGGGGCATTTTCACCCCCTTCGACGGGGCCGAAGGGATTTTCCTTTATAAAGTAGGTTCCTTATATTAAACTTAATATACTGTATGAGTTTCAACGTGGCTTTTCATCGTCTTCATATTTAAATGAATTTTTTCGTACTTTGGGGGGCATTTTCACCCCCTTCGACGGGGCCGAAGGGATTTTTCTTTATAACGTAGATTTCTTATATTAAACTCAATATTCTGTATGAGTTTCAACGCGGCTTTTCATCGTCTTCATATTTAAATGAATTTTTTCGTACTTTGGGGGGCATTTTCACCCCCTTCGACGGGGCCGAAGGGATTTTCCTTTATAGAGTAGATTCCTTATTAAACTTAATATACTGTGCGAGTATCAACGTGGCTTTTCATCGTCTTCATATTTAAATTAATATTTCGTACTTTGGGGGGCATTTTCACCCCCTTCGACGGGGCCGAAAGGATTTTCCTTCATAAGGTAGATTCCTTAAATTAAACTTAATATACTGTACGAGTATCAACGTGGCTTTTCATCGTCTTCATATTTAAATGAATTTTTTCGTACTTTGGGGGGCATTTTCACCCCCTTCGACGGCGCCGAAGGGATTTTCCTTTATAAAGTAGGTTCCTTATATTAAACTTAATATACTGCATGAGTTTCAACGTGGCTTTTCATCGTCTTCATATTTAAATGAATTTTTTGTACTTTGGGGGGCATTTTCACCCCCTTCGACGGGGCCGAAGGGATTTTCCTTTATAGAGTAGATTCCTTATATTAAACTTAATATACTGTGCGAGTATCAACGTGGCTTTTCATCGTCTTCATATTTAAATTAATATTTCGTACTTTGGGGGGCATTTTCACCCCCTTCGACGGGGCCGAAAGGATTTTCCTTCATAAGGTAGATTCCTTAAATTAAACTTAATATACTGTACGAGTATCAACGTGGCTTTTCATCGTCTTCATATTTAAATGAATTTTTTCGTACTTGGGGGGCATTTTCACCCCCTTCGACGGCGCCGAAGGGATTTTCCTTTATAAAGTAGGTTCCTTATATTAAACTTAATATACTGTATGGATTTCAACGTGGCTTTTCATCGTCTTTATATTCAAATGAATTTTTTCGTACTTTGATGGGCATTTTCACCCCCTTCGACGGGGGCCGAAGGGATTTTCCTTTATAAGGTAGATTCCTTATATTAAAATCGATATACTGTATGAGTTTCAACGTGGCTTTTCATCGTCTTCATATTTAAATGAATTTTTTGTACTTTGGGGGCATTTTCACCCCCTTCGACGGGGCCGAAGGGATTTTCCTTTATAAAGTAGGTTCCTTATATTAAACTTGATATACTGTATGAGTTTCAACGTGGCTTTTCATCGTCTTCATATTTAAATGAATTTTTCGTACTTTGGGGGGCATTTTCACCCCCTTCGACGGGGCCGAAGGGATTTTCATTTATAAGGTAGATTCCTTATATTAAACTTAATATACTGTATGAGTTTCAACGTGGCTTTTCATCGTCTTCTTATTCAAATGAATATTTCGTACTTTGGGGGGCATTTTCACCCCCTTCGACAGGGCTGAAGGGATTTTCCTTTATAACGTAGATTCCTTATATTAAACTCAATATTCTGTATGAGTTTCAACGTGGCTTTTCATCGTCTTCATATTTAAATGAATTTTTTCGTACTTTGGGGGGCATTTTCACCCCCTTCGACGGGGCCGAAGGGATTTCCTTTATAAGGTAGATTCCTTATATTAAACTTAATCTACTGTACGAGTATCAACGTGGCTCTTCATCGTCTTCATATTTAAATGAATTTTTTCGTACTTTGGGGGGCATTTTCACCCCCTTCGACGGCGCCGAAGGGATTTTCCTTTATAAAGTAGGTTCCTTATATTAAACTCAATATACTGTATGAGTTTCAACTTGGCTTTTCATCGTCTTCATATTTTAGTGAATTTTTTGTACTTTGGGGGGCATTTTCACCCCCTTCGACGGGGCCGAAGGGATTTTCCTTTATAGAGTAGATTCCTTATATTAAACTTAATATACTGTGCGAGTATCAACGTGGCTTTTCATCGTCTTCATATTTAAATGAATATTTCGTACTTTCGGGGCATTTTCACCCCCTTGGACGGGGCCGAAGGGATTTTCATTTATAAGGTAGATTCCTTATATTAAAATCGATATACTGTATGAGTTTCAACGTGGCTTTTCATCGTCTTCATATTTAAATGAATTTTTTCGTACTTTGGGGGGCATTTTCACCCCCTTCGACGGGGCCGAAGGGATTTTCCTTTATAACGTAGATTCCTTATATTAAAATCGATATACTGTATGAGTTTCAACGTGGCTTTTCATCGTCTTCATATTTAAATGAATTTTTTGTACTTTGGGGGGCATTTTCACCCCCTTCGACGGGGCCGAAGGGATTTTCCTCTATAACGTAGATTCCTATATAAAACTTAATATACTGTATGAGTTTCAACGTGGCTTTTTATCGTCTTCATATTTAAATGAATTTTTTGTACTTTGGGGGCATTTTCACCCCTTCGACGGGGCCGAAGGGATTTTCCTCCATAACGTAGATTCCTCATATCAAACCCAATACACTTCATGAGTCTCAAGGTGGCTTTCCGTCGTCTTCCTTGTTAAAATAATGTTTTTTATAATACCTAATACGATATATTTGTTTCAAAGGTTTCACTCAGATACAGAACCGGTTATCTACGTATTCCGTTCATTCCGATGAAATATTAACAACATAGTTACCATTCAAGCACGGAAGATTTTTCGATTTCGTCATATATAGTTGGGAGACCTAGTTCACGACGCCACTGATCGTTCGGGCACATTCGGAAATTGGCTGCCAGATTTTGGCTGCTAATTTCACATCGGTGACAAACTTCGGATCATACCCCATTGTATTGTATTGTATTGTCCATAGACGTTCGTTAGCTGCTTCAGTGTTATTTTTTGGGTTTTGAGATTTGAACGTGAAGAATTCAACGAAGATATATTCATATTTATTTATTTATTTATTTCTCGAAGTATATATTTTCCTAAATTCAAACTGAAGTAGATAAGTAAAAATCCTTTTTATACAGGGTGTTTCATCATAGACTGGACAAACATATATTTTCGTGTAGAGGACATCGGGAGAATCATTTTTGCCTTATACAATATATCCCGTTTTCGAAGCATAAGCGAGATACAGGGTCATTTTGAGAAAGATTCTTATGAGTGTGGTCAGTTATGTATAACACTTAAGGAAACGGTTTTTAGTCAAATCTCAGATCTGCAATGTTCCTAATTTTTTTTTGCGGTTGTCCAATTAGCTTTTATTTTCTGAATGAACATAATTTTCTAAGAATTTCTGTGAAAGAATTTTTCCAACTAAGTTTCACAGATTTTTTCTTATAAATTCATCTAGAACGTTGGGACATGCCAATATTTTAATTATTTTGTCTCTAGAACTCAAACCATTTTCATTATTTCAGAGGTCTGAACGAAACATTTGAATGACTGTAGCAACGAAACCGTTCGATATTTTACATTTCTGTTTTCATATTCGTGATTGATAATTCAAGAAGTAGATTGTACAAAATTTCATTCATTTAAGATGAAATTTTTTCATCGCTGTAGACATGTAAAAAAAATTTGTGTTCGATTTTTGGAAAAATTTTTTCACAGAAATTCGTAGAAAATTGTGTTTATTCAGAAACTAAAAGTCAATTTGACAACCGCAAAAAAATTTGGAACATTGCAGGTCTTCCGCCATTTTGTAAATTTTTTTCGGAGTTCGCCAACTTTTCTGAATAGAGGACTCAAAAATACTGAGATTTGACCAAAAACCGTTACTTTAAGTATTATACATAACTGACCACACTCATAAGAAACTTGCTCTAAAATGACGTTTGACACCCTGTATCTCGCTTATGCTTCGAAAACGGAATATATTGCATAAGGCAAAAATGATTCTCCCGATGTCCTCTACATGAAAATATATGTTTGTCCAGTTTATGATGAAACACCCTGTATATGCTATCAAATGACACCAATTAAAATCTCTTAGTTATCGGATACGAGGGTGAGAATCCACTTAGCCGAATTTAAGGGAAATTCTGCTATTACAACCTGAAGGAGATCGTCGTTAATATTTCACAGGCTGGTCACTATACATATTCATCAAGAATCAACCGGTATTGATGTGAAGTAGTTAGAGCTTAGCGAGTTCTGGACATATAAATATAGCCTGATGTGTCTGACCAGTCACTTGAATAACAAACTAGGTAAATATATACAATGTATGAGGTAAACACCGTCTTAGAATGGAAAATGAAGGCAACACAAGAAAATGATTTGATTTTTTTTCGTTGTTTGAGAGAATGTTTCTTATTACTGGAGAAAAAATTATAATAGGATTTTTTTAAGATCAAAAGATGTTCCCCAGACAGAATTATTCGACGTAATTTTTCAATCTCTATTAGAAAAGAAATATAGGCTCATCTGAGATGGAACACCCTGTACCTAACCTGATGGAAAGTATTCGTTACGAAGGAGAGGTATATGCTTCAATGAATTCTCTCTTTCAATTTTTGTTCAAATGCAACCGATTCTATAGGTTCCTAACTGGTTCGCTAAAAAGATCATTTTGTTCAAAAGTTTCTAACCTATTCGGATCTTGTTTGAATAATGAATTCGTTATTTACATTCTCCGTCAAGTTCGGAACTAGTTCCGTTTGTGTTGAAGAAAACTCATATTGTATTTGTTGGTTTTTCTCAAATATTTCATTTTGTATCGACAGCATACCTGAAAAATCATGGGTTGCCAGGCTATAGATTGTGGTGTTCATGAAATTGATGTGAAAAGACATTTTTGATCAGTTGATAACTCAAAACTTCAAAATAATTAATTATTTAATCAACTAGTCTATTAAATAATTTATTCTATATATTAATAAACAGGTTGCTTTCGCATAAGAAATACATTTGACATGATATAAAATTCCATTTTTCTATGTTTCAGCTGCCTTTTTAATAATTTATTTCGTTTTTTCCTTTTCGTTACCAGTATTCAAGGAATCAATAAATATCTTCTTCTGATATCTCGCAGCATAAAAATAGCCTGAAATGGTCACCATATACATGGTCTTTATAAATGATTGTAACAGTGCAGTTGGCTTTGGATTTTTGATGTTTGAACCCCCAAAACCCCCCTGGCTACGCCCTTGCCTTGTGGAAATTCCCAAACTGCTCACATTGTGGAGGTCAACGGGATATTCGCATAAACCTCCCATTGTGATAAGTCTGAGAACTTCCCAACAACCTCCGCATTGTGAGCTTTTTGAGAGAATCCTATAAACTTCCCATTACGAGCTTTTTGAAAACATCTCAGGGACTTCCCATTGTAAACAAAATGAGAAATCTTATTAGTTTGATGATTTGCAGTATCCATAAAATTTAAAACCATCTGTTCAAATAAATATTTTTTTCCGCCGACCTCGAAATAAAAGGTGATTTTAATGTGTACGAAATTGATCATTAATGACCCATTTTAATGCTCAATTTTTTGGGTATTTTAATGTGCAATCCTCATGGCAACCGTTCACAAAGTATTCAGAAGCACTACGAGAAATGTCAAATCTCTACTGGAACATAGAAATTTCATTATGACAAATGTATGTCTTGTGCAGAATGAAAATGTATTTCAATCAAGAATTCATACACAAATCATATTGATATCGTCGGAAAAATCTTGTAATCAACTCGGTTATTAATCGAGCGACTAATGGTCTCGAACTATTAAAGCGTTCGCTCCGCTCACACTTTAAAATATCTTGACCATTAATCGCTGTCTTTAATAACCTAGTTGATTAAATAACCATTTCTCAGAAATTAGCTATAATTTGAAGTAAATAGTTTGTTTTTTTTGAACTGGTATAAATTAATCTGTTTTCGTAAAAAAATTTCATTGATCTCCACTTCTGGAGTTTAATTGTTTTTCGTTAAAAATTTCTATTCAGTTTCCAGAAAAAGTTCAGGTAGATCATAATATTATTATAATTTTTAAATTTTATCGGACTTCGAAGCATTGAAATATATCATTCCCAAAATTGTTTTCATTGGCTTGTTTGAATGATGCAGAAAGAAAGCATTTAAATTGGTATTTATTTTTTTATTTATACCAGGGTAGTTGCACTAAACTGCTTTGCGATTTTCATTACATTAAATGAATATTATTATTTGTTTACACATGATGAATTTGTTGATGAATACAAGAATATTTTATATTCTTTCGGTTTCATGTCATTAATAAATAAATGCACTAGACCTGACGGAAATTCCTGTATAGACCATATATTCCTCAAGAAACTCAATCTCGAGAATAAGTTGGATCAAATAAACGGATACGTACTGCAATATCTCATTACGGATCATTTTTCATTTTTCAACGATTCTGACTATAGATTCAGATAATCAAACTTATAAAAACGAAAAAAAAAGGTAAAAAAAATACGTAAACTATGCAAAATTAAGAGAAGATTTACAGAAGGAGACATGGTCAGGGGTGTATAAAAAAGAGAATGTGAACGAAATGACTTGCTCTTTTATTGATACATTAACACGTTGACTGCGTTAGGAATATTTCAAGTTTCTTTTTCCGTGCGGTATCGGTCCCCGGAGACCGATACCATATCTTTCCTCCGGTGCGGTATAGGTCGCCGGGGACCGATATCTTAAATAATTTTCAAATCAATATTTACTGAAGTTTCGACTGTAACCTTAAAATTCAAAAAGATTTAGTTTACTGAATCAATTTGAATTCCACGTTCTACGTCGTATCAGGGTACAGGAAACAATGTCCTTTCTAGAAAAACTTTACTGAAACACCTATAGGAAGAGATTCAAAGTGTTTAATATATTTATAACAACAACAAAAATCAAATTTTATAACGTGAAATAAGCAAAAATACTATGTCATAAAATCACAATATTTGTTTGAAGAAATTCAACTCAATTATGCTTTTTGTTAAAGCACGGTAGGCCATGCCAGGTTTTCCTGGACAATTTTCACAAAACTCGTCACTTTAGAAACTTTTTTATTAGCCTCTCGACTGGAAATAGTTTTCGCAATTCTTCATAGCATCCTTGCATATTTTCCTTTGTTTTCTTCCAGGTCCAGTTGGCTTCACGAAGGTGTGGAGTCTTTTGCGAGATGTTTCTGTTTATTTTTGAAATATTTATTTTTGAGGTCTTCTGCTAGAATTTTCTGAATGCTGTAATCGAAAGTTTTTTTTCAGAAATGCGATTATAGATGATCCACGCATTTACAACACATGTTCCGAATAATAATTCGAACATGACCTTCCTGTACCACTTCAGTCCTCTTCGTAAGACTGAGTGGTATGAGGACATTTGGTCACTATAATCAACGCCCTTTTTTGCCTTATTGTAATCTATTACACATCTTGGTTTTTGAATAACCTCACCCTTCTTGGATTTCTTTCCAGAAGCTTCAACCCCATTATGGATCGGATCTGTTTTGTCAGCATTAAAACAGGTCTTTTATCAATCCATTTATAATTTTGACGCAGTCATTCTGCTGCCCATAATTTCTCCTCTTTTCATTTTTCGTTGGAAGGTTTTTGGAATGCCTTTTCTATTCGCACGAAGAGTCCACAATAAATCACTTTTTCCTGAAAGAGTTTTTTGCTAGAGGTAAACTGGTATAAAAATTGTCCGCATAGAGATAATGGCCTTCTTTCACTTCTAATGATTTCAATAGTTCCAATACTATTGTTTCAGAGTGCTGTTGTCCCTCAACTTTCTCATTTTTGCCAGTGTAAAGGATGATTTGGATCGTATAGCCGTCAACAGTGCATAGCTTATACAGTTTCACACCGTACTTATGTGTTTTATTCGGTATATATTGGCGGAATTTCAGTCGCCCTCTGAAGGGAATCATAGATTCGTCAATAACTAATATTCTTCCCGCAGTGATTGCACTCCGAAAATTTTTATTGAGAATATCTAACGCCGTCTTTATTTTGTGCAGCCTGTCACTTGTATCTAAGAATGGATCAGCATTGTTGCAAAAGTGAATACATCGAAGTAAAAGAAGAAATCGATCCCTTGGCATTGTATTTGCGATGAAATCGTTTTTGAACATGGGATCTTTGGACCAGTAGTCACTTACTGACGGCAGCGAGTTAATCCCATAGTCAGAATAATCGAGAAAAAAAACTCATAATTTCATCAACGTCTGTATTGACCCAGACATGAAGTCTGGATTTTGAAATAGATTTATGTTCCTCCAAACTTTGTTGAGCATAAGTATTCGTTTCCTCAACTATTAGATTCCACAGATCTTTAGTCACAAAAATATTATATGCATCTAAGGGGCAAGTTATTGCGCTAATGTCAAAATTGTAGATGGATAATTCCTGGCAAGCAGTAAAAGGCAATTCTTCAGTAGTGATATCGAACCAATTATTTTGTCTAGCGCCATCATAGAGATGTTAGTAGTATTACCATTCGTGTTATTATCACCTGTTTCCTCGTCAGAAAAATCGGTGTCTTCAGAGCTATCTGAAAAAATGTGATGAATTTTGTGAAAACCCTAAACGTTACAAACTCTGACAAGTGATTTATTTCGTTATTATAAGGAAAACTTACCATGCACTATTTCATCCTCGTTTGATGACGTCTCTTGTGAAGATGGTAAGTAATCGCCATCCTTGACAGAGTCATCACTTCCAAAATCAGAAAATTCTTCATCAGAACCGAAATAATAATTTTCTGCGCTCGTCCCAGGCAAACTTGTTTCATCTACAGGAATATTTTTTGCCATATTCACAATCTTTTGCGCACGGTTAGGAAACATTTTTCGAAGTTATTATTTACGGAAGCACTTCTCGCAACGGCTATGTTTATCAGACTAATAAAAACGCGGGAAGACTTGTTGACTCAAGTAATTGCATATAGGTCTCCGGGGACCGATGCCGCACTGGATTTACACGTGTTTCACTTCAGTGCGGTATAGGTCGCCGGAGACCGATACGTTTCTTCAGCATTGACTAGAATGTGAAACATCCAACAATTATTTAGCTGTAAATAGCACATTCCTATCATAAACTTTCTGGAAGTTATGAAGTTCGCACATGAGGAATTATTCGATCTAAATTCAATCGCACACAAATACAGACGCGCATCGGTCCCGGGGACCGATATCGCAGTCAACGTGTTAAGTAAACATATAAATGGCAATACATATTCCGTAAAGATAAAAAGTAATGAGTGTCCTCGTAAAAGATGGATTACTCCTAGTATAATAAAAGAAATCAATATAAAAAATAACCTCTATATGCAACTTAAGAAAGATCCTAATAATACAATTTTAAAATCTGAATATAATAAATGTAAAAATGAAATTCGAAAAAGAATAAATAGTTCAAAGCAAGATTATGTACAGAAAATAGTTAACAAACTCAAAATGAATCTAAGGCTGTATGGAAAAGTATGAATTACTTGTGCGGTAATCCTAAAGATACAAACATGGAAATCGAACATATAAAGTATGAACAGTGTGTTACCGGGATAAGACAGATATAGCTAAATATTCAATAAGCATTTCAGTAGTATAGGAAAACTTTATGCTGACAGAATCGATCCTCCTAAGAATTATAAAGAAAGAGATACTTCTCAGCGTAATTCTTTCTACCTATTTCCTGTCGACAATGTGGAGGTGCAGGACATCATAGGTCAGCTCAAGTCCGGAAAGACTGCTGGACATGATTCCATAAGATCTGAAATTTTAAAAGAGGTAAAAATGGAAATATCAGCACCTTTAGTTCATCTTATAAACAACTACTTCGAGAGGGGATGTTTTCCTGACACTTTGAAGACAGGTATAATCAAGCCAGTATACAAGAGTGGAGACCGATCCGATGTTTCGAACTACAGACCCATCACCCTAATATCGAACGTGGCCAAGATAGTGGAAAAGGCTTTGAAAACACGTATCATGAACTTCTTGAAAAAATATAATATCATCGACAAAAAACAATATGGATTTATTGAAGGAAAATCCACAGAAGATGCCATAAGAGAGCTGACGGGAAAGCTATACGAATTTATGGATAAGGCGATTCCTTCGCTTTGTATATTCGTCGATTTGTGTAAGGCCTTTGACACAGTGTGTCATATTCGATTGCTCAAGAAATTAAAAGTTTACGGCTTTAGAGGTTCGTCATATTATTGGGTCCTGTTCTATTTCTCCTTTACATAAATAGCCTACTCAAAATAGAACAGTCTGAGGGTGCGATTTGCTTCGCTGACGATGCCGTTTTTCAATTCCAGGGAGGAACGTGGATGAACTGAGAGAAAAAGTTCAAGTGGCATTTCCAGAGGTGGTAAATTGGTTTAAGCATAATAAACTCACCTTAAACATCGACAAAACCAAATATATGGTGTTCAGCTCCTATGCTTCTGGTCTTCCGGATCTGGGAGATCTTATTTTTAATGATGAGTCTGTATAACTGAAACAAAACATATAAAGTACTTGGGAATAACAATTGATTCCCAAATGAGATGGAATATACACATAAAAATGTTGTGAACAAGCTGAGGGGTTCTTTTTCAGTTTAGGTTCTTGAGTAAACATCTGACCTCAAAAAAATTCTTAAAAATTTTTTATCAAGCCTTGGTGGAGTCCCAGATCACCAACGGGATAGTTGCATGGGGTGGAACGTATAACAACCACATCAAGCCTTTAGAGATCATCCAAAAGTGGTTACTGAAAATAATCCATAAGAAGGGCCGTACTTTTCCAAGCCAGAGATTGTTCGAGGAGTCAAAGTACCAGATGTAAGGCAATTGTCGCTTTAAGAATTCTGTTCAACGTTGTTTCGGGGAGGATTCCCATCGCAAAACTACATCATAATTACACTACTAGAGGAAGATATACTTACCCACCACCTTTGTGTAACAAAAGTATAGGCCAAAGAAGCTTCAAATATCTTGCACCGAAAATTTTCAATATAATCCCTGATCATCTAAAAAATATGTTTAATATTAAAAAATTCAAAAAACGACTGAAAGCTTGGATGAATAGTGGATGTAGACAATTAATACACAGACTAATAAATAATGAATGAACTCAAACAAGGGAAAAAAGAAAACTTACATACATACATAGCAAAACAACGACTACAGAAAAATACCGGATAACGACAAGAAATAATACTCGAATGCGACAAGGAAGACAAAAATACTATACCTGATGATGACAGAAAAGAAAATACTTACCTACTTGGATATCATGGTTTAACAATTTTTTTTGCGGAGAATATTGATATTTGTTTTTTTTTGTGTTCCTTCAACGTTCATTCTCATGGAATTGTCAGAATAAATTTTTTTTTAAATTCAATCACAAACAGGTTGTAAAATAATTCACCTCTGTGATGTGTATCTGTTTATTTTTCGAAATAAACTATATTATTATTATTATTATATTATTATTATAATAATGGTTTAAAATAACAAATATCTAGAGAAAAGCAGTTGTAGAAAGTAATTAATCACACCAAAAAAACCTTGATTGTTGTTTACATTAATTCACTGCTTAATGGCGAAATAATTTGGTGCAATATACCCCTGGTGCCGTATTCCCGACAAGTAATATTCGAAAACGTATACGAATTTCATTGCGCGGTGTGCATTTTTCCAGGTAAAACAGGGACTCGCGCAATGAAGTTCGTATACGTTTTCGAATATCACTTGTCGAGAATACGGGCCCTGGTATCAAAGTGAGTCGAATGGGTTGTGAATAAACAACTTCAGCGATCTCCTAATTTATGTTTATTTCATTCAATTATCGATATTTATCCTCCTTTTTTCACTGCGAATCAGCCAGTCTTGGGGGAACACCTCAAATTCTTTTCCAAAACTCATTTTTTTTTCCAGTATTTTCGGAATTTTTTAGTGGAAATAACTTACATCATAAAAGAAAAGACAGAAATATTTTTTTTTCAACTAGGTACTGTAGTCTTCAAAAAACATTATTCATTTTATTGGATATGTTCCTGTGTTATCATTACAATTCGATTGAAAACTCGGATCACTGAATATTCGACTTTTGCAGTCTCCGAAGTAAAGGGCGGTAAATGAGTATCTGCCTACTGCGGCAGTTTGGCTAGCAACGGCCCTGTTCATCGGCAAAAATTGATGAGGTTTAACTCAGCACTGTTGCCGATTCAATTCAAGTTTAAAGTTCAAGAAGAAATCGCACCTTGCCATTTCAATTTTTGACCGAGATGAATCTTTCAAATGAAATTCCAAAATATAAAGGACATCCTCTTATTCGAGCTAGTTCAATAGGTCACGACGTTTTTTTGTTGTCTTCGTATCATAACTTCATTTAGTCATTCGTCATTTCATTCAACGGCAAAATAGCTATTTTGCATTAAGTGCGTGGAATGAGTATTTTTTTCATGGCACATGAGAGTGTCAATTTTTGACCGAGACGGCAGGTCGAGGCAGAAAATTCACTCGAATGTGCCATAAAAAACGAATTTTATATGCACGAAATACAAACAACATTTTTTGTACCACTGTGGGGGTGAATATACATCATCTGAATTATATGCATCCAGTAATCTTTCTGTGTGGTTACTATAGAGAAGACTTTTTTCAACCGTGTAAAAAGTAAATTCTTTTTTTAACGAAAAGAAACAAGTTTTTCGGAAAGTTGTACAAAAATAGTTGAATGTCTATATACGAATAGAAATTTCCATTGAGACCCAGATTTAGATAGTACAGGGTGATTCACTTATCTTGATAACCTAATTTTTCTCGAGAGGAGATAAATATCTATTTTTTTATTCTGTTGACGGTATTTGGTACAAGTCAATGTTGACTTGAGATGTGAGTAAAAGTTGGAGAAAATAATTAAGACGCCAGGCGTCGCGGCGCTATCAATTTTTTTTCTCCAGGAACATACCTTTTTAATTGTGGCATTCGAAAGATGATTTATTTCTGAATGTTTCTTCTGAATACCATTTTTTCTATTTCTTACCGTCAACGACCTGCAGCGTGTTTTATGTTAATTTTATTCCATTTATTTTTTTCTGTATTGTGACAGTATGCCTTGATTTTGAGACATGGATATATGATTGTGTTTCTTAAAATCAAAGAGATTTTGTAGCAAACTATTTCTCAATAATTATATTCATCAAATATAATATTTTATTACAACAATTATTTTTTAATAACAAACGGAACATGTCAAATCATATGTTCTATATAACGGCCATTATTATCCATACATAAATTATCTTTTTTCTTTATTTCATTATACCTAAGTTACTTCAACCAAAATATTAGGGTTCATTTGGACGAAGTAATTTATAATGAACTAAGGAAAAGATGTACGGGTCATAATGGCCGCTATATAGAACATATGATTTAACACGTTGAATTTATTATTATTATTAAATATAATATTTGATGAACATAGTGATTGAGAAATAGTTTCGCTACAATGTCTCTTTTATTTTGAAAAACACAATTATAACTAATAGTGGGTGGTTTTTGGGTGTAGGAGTCATAAAGCTTTTTTTAAGGTGTACTCTTCATTGAACTGCCTTCAAGACTCCTTCACCCGAAAACCACCCAATATTACAAACTAAGAGTCGATTACCGAATACGACAATTATATCTATGTCTCTAAATCAAGGCATACTATAACAATTCACAATACAGAAAAAAATATATGGAATAGAATTAAATACTGCTCAATCTGCTCAGCCACCTGGGGCACCTGGTCGTTCATAAACGTTTCCCCTAACTTTCGAATGGAATTAATTTAAGGGTAGGTGTGAAGTAGGGACATCTCGATTGAGTTAGGTAATGGGCAAACTTGATCAAAAAGTTCCCGAATTACAATCAATAAAAATTTTGTTTTCTAGTTTTTTTTGAGCGTTTGTTCTACTTAAACGAGTGCTATATCGTTTTGCCCAAATGTCTGCAATTTTCGAATTTTGAGCCGAAAATGGTCTCAAACGATATAGACTCCCTGATGACTAATTCGTGGTCATATTCAATTCATTAGCACGATAACTTTCGAAGAGATTTTCCTAGACACTCGAAACTTTCAGGGTGAGTTCGGTTTGTGGTCATAGTATTAACAGAACCATAGAAAATTCAATTGGAATGTTGAAAAGAATAAGCAAGATATCCTATTCGAGTGAAATTCATTTTGTGAATCAAGACTCATATACTGAATATTCATGAAAGATTTCAAGAGGATCGCATCATCAGAACCAAAGAATTTGATTTTTTTAATTATTTATATTTTAAATATTCCATTTTTCGGATAATTTTCGGAATAGAATTCCGATAGTGGTGAGTATTCTGTATTTATATATTTGGTACTAATCTTAGGGCCCATATGAAATTTTGAGGTAATAGTCTAATTGATCCACCAATGAACTAGTGCTCGAAAGCTCCTGCTCAAGGTATTTCTCAAATTATTTTTCGATACAATTTCATGCAGTTTCAAGCTCAATGAAAATGTAACTCTTAGAAATAAAGAAGCTTATTAATTTACTAGCTGACCCGGCAAACCTTGTTATGCCAGTTTAAAAATTGTTAAACCTTGTTATGAAGCAGCAATCTAAAACAAGTGATAGATTCATTGAAGCACATATCTAAAACGTACCTATAAAGAACATTTATACGAAATTTGTCACGAATTGAATTTAATTTTCCAATTATTTTTATGGGGCTCATGTTATAGGCTGAAATTCAGAATATTCGACATATTTTTATGAACAATCTGTTTACATTCAAAGCGTTTATTGAAAATTTATATGAAATCTTTCACAAATCAAATGAATGAAACATCAATAATACAAAACTCATAGGTATGTGATACGTTAAAACAAAATAAAATATTGAAGAGTTTATAAAAACGTCAGCGTGGAAAGGATAATTAGAATATTAGGAGAGCAGCCCATCCGATTCAGCATATTTTTTGTAGTATTTTTCTCTTGAAGAAGTGAACCCAGCCTGTGTAGATTTCAAAAGTTCGAGATGTTCTTGCTCATAGTAGTCATGTAGAAGAAAATTCTGAAAATTCTATTACCATGAGAAATCCATTTCTTGTTCAAAATCTTAAATCCACCTTTCAATTGATTAATCTCAATTTTCCAGTTGTTGCTTTCGGAAGTTATCGGGTTCAGGAGTGGCCTATCGGCCATCCATAGCCCAAAAACTTTCGACAGCAACAACTCGAAAAACCGAAAATTACAAGGTGAGTTTATGGTTTGAACGAGAAAGTCGAATTCACATATGTATTATCAGAATGAGCCTAAAGGGCCCCACTCACTTCATTCTTCTCCGCCGTTTTTAACCGACGGTTAAAATCGTTGGAAGTAAGAACGTTGTCGGTAAAGTCCACCCACTTCAGTTTTGTTTCACGCACTTTCGCGGCAGTTAATCACGATGGAGCGTAAGTGTCTGTTAGCAGTGGCGGCGGCTGTTGCTGTAAAAGAAAAGTATTCCGCTGATTTTACTTTCCATAAACACGGAAATGACCTGTACACTTCAATACATTTCAACAAAAAGTCCCGGTTCCGCTTGCCGAAGACCCGACATTGTTTTCAAACAGTTAGGACTCAGCAGTAAACAATTAAAAAAGTTATGTTTATCTCCACCAGACCTGTTCGCCACTGTCTCTTAAGGGCCCCACTCACTTCGTTCTTCTCCGCCGTTTTTAACCGACGGTTAAAAACGGTCGGGTAAAACTGCCGCAAAAACGAAGTGTATGGGCTAAAAACGGCGCACTTACCCGTCGTTGCAAATTTCAGACGAGGCCTGATATTCGTCCGTTAACGTTCCAACGCTTCGGTTAAACACGAGGTGTGTGGGGTAAACAGTTAAGTCGGTCGCGCATATTTTACTCTGGATTAGTTTTGTTGACATACATTTCTTCATGAGTAGCTTTTTTATCTTTAAAATATTCCAAGCAGTGGAAGTTTATTGAGCACTCTATATCAAACCTTCAAGACCTGCAAAAAAAGATGTATAAATTACTATTCAATGATTAAGGAGTAGAAATTACCTATTTTTATTTTCCTTCCTACCGATTACATTCAAATGAAAACAGGCAAAATTCAAGTTTATTTATTTTATCTATTTATTCAAACCAGTACAAATTACATCGATTTCGGCGCACACATTCATTTTCGGATAATAATAATTGTTAATTATTGTAACATTTTCCTATTGCAATATGATAAATAAATTATGAATTTCAATGTAGTTATCTAAGGAAACCATTCAATCTCTCAGTCTCTCGATAAACGATGAATGAATATCATACACAGACAAAATAATGAGATGTGGGCTTCAATAGTTCGGAATATCATTTACCTTAGATTCGAGATATTTTTTTCTTCATAAGTAGCTTTCCTAATTTCGAAAACATTCAGTAAATTATCAACAATCCAAATCAAGTCATTTAATTTTATCGTGCACTTCATATAAACCTTTTCGAACCTGCAAGAAATATCAATTATTAGTAACAATGAATTGAATAGGTGAGTTTTCAAACAAACATATCTCTTGTTGAAATGTATGGTAGAGTTGATCAGAGCAACCTTGTGTACAATGTGTACACTATATGGAACTATTGTGAAGAAACCCATTGGTATCAAAGTTAAAGATATGAGAAAACTCCAATGAAATGTAGTATTATCATGAATTACTGTGTTACTTATATTAATCGTTCATATTCTGAACACTCACATGTCCCAAAAGGTTTTGATATTTCAGTAGTGTTCTTCTATTTACCAGATGGATTCACTGCTGTCACCATTTTGTATTACTATATTGCAAGCATAACACTTTATAACAGTAAAGCCTGAACACATTGAAAATAGGTGTTTCCTCAAAAAGTTTTTCTGTGGGGTAGGAACGATCTTTGTTATAAATAATCTTCAAAAAATATTTCTGTATCACATTAAGGTAATTTTTATGACAATTATATGCTCCCCTTCATGCCGAATTGCCATACTGTATACCCCGGTGATCTTGGCTCCCGGCCGGCCAGCAACACGCGCGCGTGGGACTAGGTGCTGGGCGCTAAACCTCCTACCCGGTCGCGCTACAGCAAGCGTTGGTGGATTATTTGAAATAAGGAATGGGTGTTCGAAGAATATAGGAACAAGAATGAAAATATCATGAGAATATTAGTCGTATTATTATTACTCGAGTTTAATCGTATCAGTATGAAATGAATAGCTATGTTACTTCTGAAACACCGAATGTTTATAATTTTTTCTGTAGTTGGCAGCCAAGAACATTTATATGTGAAGTGGATGCATTTTTCGTTTCGTACCAACAGCTCTTAAGGTCCAGCACCATAGTCCGAATTGTGTTGTTGATCTCCAAACGTGTTCTTATTATTTTTGTTATGACGAAATATGTTGACTAAATAATTTGGGGTGTTGAATGAATGGGTTGAGTGAAGGCCAGAACCACGTCTCAATTTGAGAAGTTGTGTGGAATACATAGCCTGATGGAAGAACTATTTATACTTAAAATTTGGTTCGAATCCTAGAACCCTACAGGGCCAGCACGACGACGCCTCCAATAGAAGGGCTGGTCACTCAAGGTTATTTTTATTTTTTTCTTGATGTTGAAAAAAACCGGCTAAGGACGTTTAAGCGTAAAATAGATAGGCTAATGAATGGACTATTCATAGGTATTTTTTTGATTTAATTTCAATTAACCTAAAGGGCCAGCACCACGCTTCGAATCGAAGAGCTGGACTCTCAAGATGTTTTTTATTTTTCTTCTTGATGTTCCAAAAGCCGGCCAAGAACTTTGATCACTGAAATAGATAGGCTTATGGATAGACTATTCATATGTATATTTTTTTGGTTAAATTTCAATAACCCTAAAGGGCCAGCACCACGCTTCGAATAGAAGAGCTGGACTCTCAAGATGTTTTTCATTTAGTTTCTTGATGTTCTGAGAGCCGGCCAAAAATATATATGCATAGTTCATCCACCCAGTAGCGTAACTAGAGCCGACTCATGGGGGGGGTTACCTTGCTAGTTTACTGGTAAAAAAAAAGAGAGAGAGAGAGAGTTCTTTTTGACCAATGGGGGGGTTGTATCCCCAATAACCCCTCCCTGGGTACGCCAGTGCATCCATCAGCCTATCTATTTCAGTTATCAAAGTTTTTGGCCGGCGTATGGAACATCAAGAAAATAAATAAAAAACATCTTGAGAGTGCAGCTCTTCTAATCGAAGCGTGGTGCTGGCCATTTAGGTTTTCTGAAAATAAACCTGAAAAATACGTATAAATAGTCCATCTGTCAGCCTATCTATTTCACTTATCACAGTTCTTGGCCGGCTTTTGCAATATCAAGAAAAAAAATAAAAAACATCTTTAGAGTCCAGCTCTTCTATTCGAAGCGTGGTGCTATGGCCCTTTGGGGTTATTGAAATTAAACCCAAAAATACATATGAATAGTCCATCCATCAGCCTATCTATTTCAGTTATCAAAGTTTTTGGCCGGCTTTTGGAGCATCAAAAAAAAAAAATAAAAAACATCTTGAGATTCCAGCTCTTCTATTCGAAGCGTGGTGCTGGCCCTTTAGGGTAATTGAAATTTAACACAAAGATACATATGAATAAACCATCCATCAGCCTATCTATTTCAGTTATCAAAGTTTTTGGCCGGCTCTTAGAACATCAAGAAAATAAATAAAAAACATCTTGGGAGTCCAGCTCTTCCATTCGACTCGTGGTGCTGGTCCTTTAGGGTCACTGAAATTAAACCGAAAAAATACGTGTAAATAGTCCATCTGTCAGCCTATCTATATCACTCATCACAGTTCTTGGCCGGCTTTTGCAATATCAAGAAAAAAATAGAAAACATCCTTAGAGTCCGGCTCTTCTATTCGAAGCGTGGTGCTGGCCCTTTACGGTTATTAAAATCAAACCCCAAAAATACATATGAATAATCCATCCATCAGCCTATCTATTTCAGTTATCAAAGTTTTTGGCCGGCTTTTGGAACATCAAGAACAAAAATAAAAACATCTTGAGAGTCCAGCTCTTCCATTCGAAGCGTGGTGCTGGTCTTTAAGGGTTATTGAAATTAAACCAAAAAATACATATAAATAGTCCATCTATCAGTCAATCTATCACACTCATCACAGTTCTTGGCCGGCTTTTGCAATAACAAGAAAAAAAATAAAAAAACATCTTTAGAGTCCAGCTCTTTTATTCGAAGCGTGGTGCTGTCCCTTTTGGGTTATTGAAATTAACCCCAAAAAATACATATGATTAGTCCATCCACCAGCCTATCTATTTCAGTGATCAAAGTTTTTGGCCGGCTCTTAGAACATCAGAGAGTGCAGCTCTTCTAATCGAAGCGTGGTGCTGGCCCTTTAGGTTAATTGAAATCAAACCAAAAAAATACATATGAATAGTCCATTCATAAGCCTATCTATTTTACGCTTAAAAGTCTTTAGCCGGCTTTTTTCAACGTCAAGAAAAAAATGAAAATAACCTTGAGTAACCAGCCCTTCTATTGGAGGCGTGGTGCTGGCCCTTTAGGGTCAAAATTAAGCATAAATAGCTCTTTCATCAGGCTATGTATTCCACACAACCCCTCAAATTGGAACGTGGTTCTGGCCTTCACTCAACCCATTCATTTGACACACCAAATTCTTTAGTCAACATGTTTCGTCATAACAAAAATAATAAGAACACGTTTGGAGATCAACAACACACGAAACGAAAAATATTATCTGAATATGTATTCAAAAAATGCATCCACTTCACATATAAATGTTCTTGGCCGATAACTACAGAAAAAATTATAAACATTCGATGTTTCAGAAGTAACATGGCTTTTCATTTCATACTGACACGAATAAACTCGAGTAATAATAATACGACTAATATTCTCACAATATTTTCATTCTTTTTCCTATATTCTTCGAACACTCATTCCTCATTTCAAATAATTCACCAACGCCTGCTGTAGCGCGACCGGGTAGGGATACGCTGTCGACCGTGGAGGTTTAGCGCCCAGCACCTAGTCCCGCGCGCGTGTTGCTGGCCGGCCGGGAGCCAAGATCACCGGGGTATACTTATGAGACTCCACCAGTGAATGATACAGAATTTTGAGCTCACGAATTCCAAGAATCTTTTTCATACAATGTTTAAAATTGGACAGGATCGATCTTAACTTTTTCACTAATTGATTAATATAAATATCCCATTTCAAATGCCTATCTATCACAACTCCTAAATAGGGATATGATTTTACACCTTCGATAGAATCTATTACATTCTCTCCTCTTAACATTAGGTGTTCGATGTTTGGCAAATTGGACTTACTGCAGCAAAGCGTCATGAACTTTGTCTTATCTAGATTAAGTTCTGCTTTTTCCTTAACTTGTGTCCATGTCGTACCAGTGAAGAGAATTACGGTGTCTTCCGCGAATAATGAAATATTAGCATCTATTTCCAATGAAAAGAGACCGTTAACATAAATTAAAAACAATAGTGGGCCCAAAACAGTTGGTTGGGGTACCCCATTTGTTATCTTCCTGGGTTCACTTTTTTCGTCGTCTATCTGGACATATTGTTTCCCATTATGAAGATATGATGCTAGCAACTTCGAAACAATTCCTCTCACGCCAAGATCATCCAGGATATCAATGAGTTTCTGATGATTTACAGTGTCGAAGGCTTTGGACACATCCAGAAACACTGCAATTGAATATTGCCCCTGATCTAGTGCTTTGTAGGCGTTATTTGTAAGATAAACAATAGCATCTTCGGTGGATTTTTTGTCCTAAATCCAAACTGGTTTGGGGAGAATACATTTTGAACATGAAATTCGTGAGACCCTTTTTTAAATACTGGTTTCATAATAGATATCTTCAGTAGGTCAGGAAAGTCACCTCTTTCAAATATTTTGTTTTTGAGGTGAGTTAGGGGTTTTTTAATGAAATCACTAATTAACTTCAGATTTTCCGAGGTAATTCCGTCATCCCCAGGACACTTGTTGTTCTTCAACTTCCTGATGCAGTCAAGAACTTCAGTTTCATCAGTCGCTTTCAGAAACATGGTATCTTCTACTATTTTCCTTTTCACGACAGACTCTTTTGGTCTAGGAATTCCATCTGCCATTCTTTTTCCTATAGTAGCGTAGTGGGAATTAAATACATTCGCAATACTTCTTCTATTGTGGAACTCAACACCCCCATCCATAAGACTTTCTATGCTTGTATAGGGTTTATGTCTCCCAGTGATATTTTTAATATTATTCCATAAAGATTTTGAACTGTTTCTATTCTGGCTTTTCAAGTATTTTTTCTTGGTAAGCTTCAATAATTTGGTCAACTTATTTTTATATGTTTTGTACTTCTTTAATAATTGGACATCATCAGGGATTTTCAATACTTTCTTGTACATACACTGTTTGACATTGACAGATTTCATTAAACCATTCGTTATCCACGCGTTTCTTTTTCTTTCAACATATCTCATCTTTTTCTGGATCGTAGAGTCATACAAGGCATTTGAGATTTTCGAAACAAAATAACTGGCAAGTTCATCAACATCATCGATCTGATAAAATACATTCCACTCTTCATTACTAATTCTACTCATAAAGTGTTTTTCGTCCAGAATTCGTATTTTGTTTTCTCTGACATTATCTGTACTGTTTGTATAATATGTTAGTTCATACGTAATTTGAGATTAAAATTTTGAATTTTAGTTTCACTCGATGTACCTAACTTCATTTTTTTGTCCAATTGTCAAAATCATTCGCAGTAACACAGACTTCCCGGCGATATGGCCGAGAGGTTACAATCCGACATCCATGCGAACTCCTATTGCGACATCCTTTAGATGTCACAAATATAACCAAAATAAGATATTCGCATTGCGACTTCCCGGCGAGATCGCCGAGAGGTTACAATCGGACATCTATGCGAACTCCTATTGCGACATCCCATAGATGTCACAAATATTACCAAAATAAGATATTCGCATTGCGACTTATTATAGAGGTCGCAACGGGACAAGAATAAGATATTCACATTACGACGTGAGCTCTTTACTTGTGAAAATTGCAGTCTAAACCAAATTGAGAAATCCGCGATTTAACCTACGTAAGTTGTCCTAATAACATTCGTTTAAGAGATTCAGGATGTTTTATGTATTACTACAGAAATTTTCAATTAGCATAACTTTTGAACGTCTGCATAGATCTTCATGAAAATTTCAGGGAATGAGTATGGGCCAGTGCCAAATATTCGCATATAAGGAGTTGCTGATAGCGCAGATCCGGACTGAGAAAATTATATTCTTTATTCCACATCTTATAAAACACCCTGTACATCAAAGTTCCGAAAAGCAAAATTTTCCTCAGAATCTACAATTGGCCTATTCGTTTTGAGATATTTCGTGCTCCTGAGTAACTCAAAAGCTCAAAATACGGCTTGCCATTGGCTGCGCATAAGCACTGGTACAGCTCAGGAGCACGAAACTCTTCAAAACGAATCATCATCATTCATCATTCTCAGCTAACAACCCGTAGTCGAATTAAGCCTCCCTTATTTTTGTCCACCTATCTATATATTTTTCTTCCAACTTCATCCAAGTTTCTCGGTTTTGAGCTTGTTGTCCCCAGTTTGTGCCCAAAATCTCTTTATATCATCAGTCCATCTTGTTTGCGGTCGCCCTCTACTTCTCGAATTACTACGTGGCCGCCATTCTATAATTCTGCGAGTCCAGCGATTGTCTGATACTCTGGCTAAGTGACCAGCCCAACCCCACTTCAGTTTACATATTCGGGTAACTACGTCTGTCACCCGAGATTGCCTACGTATTTCTTCATTTCTTATATGGTCTCGTAGACTTATGTTTAACATTCGTCTCTCCATGGCTCTTTGAGTGACCTGGAATTTGTGGAGAATTTCTTTATTCAGTGCCCAAGTTTCTGTTCCGTATGTAAGCACAGGAAGAATACACTGGTCAAATGTGCGTGCTTTCAAGGTGTTTGGTATACTCGATGTTAAAATATTACGTAGTTTGCCGAACGCCGACCATGCTAATGATATTCTTCTCGCTAGATCGGCTTTGAGATTTCCTTTCGATAGTGTTAGTTTTTGACCTAAATAAATATACGATTCTGTTTTCTCTATGACATCATTGCTCAATTTTAGTATGTAACTGTCATTTGTGTTTTCGTTAGTCATGTATTTCGTTTTTGAGATGTTCATTTTCAAACCGATATCTTTGGATTTGTTATTTAATTCTTCCAACATTACTCTCAGTTCTTCTTCACTGGATGCAATTAACACAATATCGTCAGCAAACCGTAGATGATTAAGATATTCGCCATCTATCTTAATACCTTTGCCTTGCCAGTTAAGTTCTTTGAACACGTCTTCCAAGGCCAATGTAAACAATTTGGGCGACATTGTATCTCCCTGTCGTACACCTCGTTTCATTTTAATTCTTCTAGTATTCTCTCTCAGGGCTACTTGAAACGTAGCTCTACCATAAATTTTCTTAATGAGTTCAACATATCTTCCGTCTATCCTACAGTTGGCCATGGCGTTCAAAACAGACCAGGTTTCAACTGAATCAAACGCTTTCTCATAATCAACGAACGCAATCCAAATGCTGATGTAATATTCGTTAGCTTTTTCTATTAGCGTTCGCATAACCTGAAGGTGGTCCAATGTACTGAATCCTTTTCTGAATCCAGCCTGTTCTCTTGGCTGGTATTGATCCAATCTGTTTGTCAGTCTCTCTGTCAGTATTTTGGTGAAAAGTTTGTACAATACGGAGAGTAAGCTTATAGGTCTATAGTTACTTAGTTTGCATCTGTCACCTTTTTTGAACAGAAGGATCATAATAGCATTGTCCCAATCAGTAGGAATGTCAATTTCGAGGAGACATTTGTTATATAGACTCTCAAGCATTTTTATTATTGGATCTCCTTCCAGCTGCAACATCTCAACTACAAGACCGTCTTCACCTGGTGCTCGACCTTTCTTCATTTTATTTAGAGATTTCCTAATTTCCTCCTTAGTTATGTCAGGTATATCTTCCGAACCTTTTTTGCACATGTACTCTCTCCATTTCCGTTTTCCCAGGTGGTGCATTCATTTTGCTTGAGTACAAGTTCGTATAATATTCTTCCACCACTCTCTTAATTTCGTTTATGTGTGTCACCTCACGGTCTCCTTCATTAGCTGTCAATTTCGTGATGCTGGTACGTTGCCCCTTCAGTGTTCGTTGTAGTTGTTTTAGACTCTCATTTTTCTCTAAGCTTTCTATGATCTTTCCATTATTGTAGTTTCGTACATCTGTTCTTATTCTCTTATTTATAACTTTGTTTATTTTTGAAAGTTCTTCAAGCTTTTCTGCATGACCCTTCAGCTGCTTCCTTGTTTGGATTAATAACTCAGTTTCTTTTGTGATCTTTCTTGGTTTCTGCGTTTTATTTCCAGCAGTATTCTTCGCAGTTTCTTTTATGGTTTCTGTAATTCTCTTATTCAACTCTTCCAAGGGTATATCATCAATGAAGCTTATCTTCTGTAGTTTTTCTTCATATTGTTCTTTCTCATCTGTAAGTTGTGCAATGTCGATACTGTTTCTCATTTTAGTCATAAGTTTATTCCTCTCAAACTTTGTATTGAACTGAACTTTAGCCCTAATCATTCTGTGGTCACTTCCCATACTAACTGAGTTTATAACTTCTGTATTTAATACCATATGCTTGTTATTGGTTATAATATAGTCGATCTCGTTTTTTGCCATGTCCAACGTCTATTTGGTTTTTTCTTGAAGTAGGTATTCATAATATGAAGATTGTTCTCATTTACGTAGTTTATCAGTTGTTGTCTTCTTTCGTTTCGGTTTCCCAGTCCATAAGGTCCCATGCCTGCTTCCCCCCTTTCAAGGCGCATTCCAATTTTCGCATTGAAATCTCCCATAATGATCACGAAGTGTGCTTTATGGTGTTTTAGTGCTTTGTTAATTTCAAAACGAATACTATACACGAATACTCTTTTGAACAAGGCTATCAGGATCAATGGCACACCCCACATCTTCATATTATGAACCATTGAATGTTTAGAATTTTTAATTTATAGTAAACACGGACCCGTAAATCTCCGAATAATGAATTAAATCATAACTAAATCGATTGAAATCCTTAGTAACATGACTTAGATATTGTACTGTATCTTATTCCATCCAATACATATGCACCCCACAGGTTGAGAAACGTTGCCTCAAGTCATGATGCTGAGAAATTAAATACATTCAATATGAATTAACGCATTATTCGGAAATTTGAAGGTGAATTAAAAATTCCAAATATTCAATGGTTCATAATATTAGGATGATGCAGAGTGTGCCATTGATCTTGATAGGCTTGTTCGAAAGAGTATTTATTTTAGATTCAGAGAAAAATTTTGCTTTTCGAAAACTTGATGTACAGGGCGTGACAATATAATTTTCTCAGTCCGGCCTGCACTATCAGCAAGACATTATGTGCGAATATTTGCCACTGGTTCATACTCGTTCCTTGAAATTTTCATGAAGATCTATGCAGGATTGTAGGCATTCAAGAGTTATGCCAATTGAAAATTTCTGTAGAAATACATAAAACAGCGTGTATCTCTTGAACGAATATTGTTAGGACATATTTCTAACACTGATTCAGACTCACCAAAATGTCCTGCATCTGCCCTGAAAGCCTGTACAATCATTCGTGAAACACCCTGTATCACAAGAACAGAAACTAAGATAAAATGTTTCTAATGAAATTTATTCTCATTTCCTATACAAGCGTAAGTTAATTTTCCGATAGATTTGAAATTTGGCATTGAGAAGGAAGAAAACGAGGGCCACATTGGTGCTAAATCTCTTGTAAAATGAAAACCAGGTGCTATATGATACAATATATATAAATGCGAAATCTCTACACGATCGGAATAATATTCTGGAAATTATTCAAAAACTGGAATATGTACAAACTTGACCATTAAAAAAGTTAAATTCAATGATTTTGATGATGCCATTCTCTTGAAATTTTACATGAACATTCAGTATGTCAAACTTTATTCACAAAATGAAATACACTCCAATAAGATATCTTGTTATGGATATATTAACATTCTTCTTTTCAATACTCCAATTGAATTTTCCATGGTTCAGATGATGCAATATTCTTGAAATCTTGCACGAGCGTTCAGTATATCAATCTACATTCACAAAATGAAGTTCACTCGAATCAGATATCTTTTTATGGAAATATGAAGTTTCTTCTTTTCGATATTCCACTTGAATTTTTATGGCTCTTTTCACACTATGACCACAAAATTTTGCATGGGGCTTATTATGAGCATTTTGCATGTGGCCGCAAACTTTCTTTTGATGAATTCGATTTTTTGAGATATTGTGGAACCAAGAATGTGAATGGGTATATTTATGGAACCCCGTACGATTTGGCTGATTGAAGAACTTAACCGAGGCAATTGGGAACCGAACCTGAAAATCTCAAGTCTCTAGAAATATCCATTCGAAAGTAATCGTGCTAACGGACGGCTCCACAGACAGAATTGAATTTGACCACGGTGTCGTCATCAGGGAGTCGATCCCTATCGTTTGAGACCAAAAATTGAACATGAGCAACAAAATATTCCAAGAACTTTTATTAGGAAAACGCTATTAAGGACAAAGATTTGCATGCTGAAAATAATAATTGATGAGTGAATTAAATTCCTTCTAATTTTCTACAAATCATCTGGTCACACTATCCAAATGAATTTGTAATATCGAACAATTTTCTTAACCGAAATTTACTCGGAATACGAGTATATCGACCTCATCAGGGAAAGGAAAAAAAGACAAAATCGGATAACCCTTTTGATATCGTTGACGAAGCAGAGCCAAGAAAAAGAAGATAAAGGAGTCCCTGAATTCGATCTAAAATCCAATCTATCAGCAGTGATCCTATGTCCAAGTTTCGCAATTTAATTATGAGCAACCAATGGGAACCTTTATCGTAGACTTTTGAAAAGTCGGTATACAAGGTGTTTCATTGATAAATGAACATACGGTTACCTGAGCTTGAGCTACTCTAGGCGAGTCCAGAAAACCGATATATGAGGGGTTTATTTAATTTCATAACCGAGATACAGAAGAGTCATGTATTCATCAACAATTTCAAATGCTCATAACTTTTTAACCAAGCAGTGAAGTCGGTGGATATGTAAAACACTATCAGAGGTTGGTCGATCTATATTTAAATACTCAAAAAATTCTAGGCGAAAAATATGGAAAATATGGGAATATATTTCAGATTGTTTATTGAATCTTTGGGATTTGATTGAGAGATTCAAAGGGTTTGTTCAAAGAAAGCTTCAGGAAAAAATCCTATTGAATATTGGATATCAACAAAATTCTCAAAAACCATTGTTTACTATGGTGCAACGCATACATGGTGTTGTGACGCGGTAAGGATTGACTGAACCAATGCATTCTCTACCCAGACATATCAGGTTTGTTCCAACAGCTGACTTTTGTACGGTAATTTGACGGTCACGAAACTGTTAGTAATCCATCTTCTGCGCATGTCTAAACTTTGACCGTAGATTAGATTAGATTAGATAGTGGTCGATCGGCACGTTGATTACCCTTCTGCACTGCGACCAATAAGGTCTTTTGTGCGTTTCCATACTAAAACTACGTTTTTCCCAGGAATCTAACCTCCTTAGCAAAGCTGGTTACTTCCCTAGGAGACTTCGCTCTTATGTCGGCTGGCGTTAATAACGCGCCACCTAGTAGAGTAAGTCTGGCATGCGCCAGCGCAGTGCATTGGCATAGTATGTGCTCGGTGGTTTCAGTGGCCGATTCACATAACCTACAAATGTCGGAGTTTTCTTTACCGATCTTGTGTAGGTGGTATCTCACGGGACAATGCCCTGTGAGAAGGCCGATTAGCAGCCTTAACTCGTTTTTCGACAACGATAGAGCTTGTTGAGCCTTCTCTCTGGAAGGTTCGATTAGTCTCTTTGCTTGTCTTTGACCGGATGTGTTTATCCAGTAAGAATGTTTCTCCCTTTTTTCCCAAACACCGACCTCTGCCCTAATCAATGTAGGTGATACCCAACAGGAGGGCACGGGTCCGATGAAGGGTGTGTTTGCTCCTCTTTTTGCAAGGGCATCAGCTCTCTCATTTCCCTCAATGTTCTGGTGGGCAGGTACCCAAGCTAAAACTAGCTTGTTGTACTCCGCCAGTGTTTTGAGGGACTGTTTGCAGCTCCAAATGGTCCTTGATCTACAATCAACGGCCATAAGCTGCCTCAGTGCCATCTGACTATCAGAGGCAATGCAAATTCTGGCTCCCTTGTACTGTTTGGACAGACAGACTTGGGCGCATCTTTCTATGGCCAGAATTTCAGTTTGGAGCGTTGTTATTGGCTTTCCCAAAGGCACCGATTCCCTGTATTTGGGACCGTATATGCCTATACCTGCTCCTCGTTCCCTTAGGGACCCATCTGTGTACTAGATGAGATGGTTTTTACGAAGTCGAGACAAACCTTCCACACTTTCTTGGCGATCACCTATGATCACTTCGTAGTTGGCGTCAAGGTCATACTCGATTGGCATGGAATCCCTCGGTAGTAAAGGGACACCACCGAGTGATTTTAAAATATTTCCGTGTCCCTTTCCAGGCACTATTTGATCCATTCTTAGGGCACTCATGAGACCTTCTTTCTTAACATAAATGTGCAGCGGGGTGAGATCCAGTATTACCTCTACTGCAGCTGTAGGAGTTGTATACGCAGCTCCTGTAATGCCTAGACAAGCCAGTCTTTGAAGCTTATTCAGCCTCTGTTGGCTTGTCTTTTCTTCAGTTTTAGTCCACCAAACTAAAGAGGCATATGTGATAACAGGTCTTACCACCATCGTATAGATCCAGTGGATCATACGAGGCTTTAGACCCCAAGTTTTGCCAAATAACTTACGGCATATCCAAAACGCCGTTGTAGATTTGGCAATCACTTTATTAAGGTGAGAGTTCCAATTGAGTTTCTTATCCAAGGTGACCCCCAGATATTTGACCTCATCGGAAAACTCTAGTTTTATTCCCTTCAACACCGGTGCTACAAGTGTTAGCTTCCTACGACGTGTGAATGGAACAATAACCGTCTTGGTTGGATTGACGTTAAAGCCCCCTCCTGACACCACCGATTGATGATATCAATGACGTTTTGGGTCAGCTCTGAAGTAGTACCTTCGAACTTTCCCCTTACTATAACAGCCAGGTCATCTGCATAGCCAAAGCAGCTGTACCCTTGCTCGGCTAATCTTTTGAGTAGTTCGTCAACCACGAGACACCACAAAAGAGGCGACAGAACTCCACCCTGTGGACATCCCCTCTCCGTAGTGACCGTGACCGACACCCCTCCAAGATCCGCCGTGGCTCTCCGTCCCACCAGCATGGACTGAATCCATCCGATGGTGGAAGGATTTATACCCTTCCTTTCGCAGCCTTTTCTATGGATGCGTAGGATATCAACAAAATTCTCAAAAACCATTGTTTACTATGGTGCAACGCATACATGGTGTTGTGACGCGGTAAGGATTGACTGAACCAATGCATTCTCTACCCAGACATATCACCACTACTCAGCGCAGTTCAGACAGTTAGTAACTATTGTATTGTGGATACGCTCCCATTCTCGGGGCATTGTTTACCGCGTTTCAACTCAGCATTGAGCATTGTTGTGTGAAAGATATTGTGTGCACCTTTGCCCTTTTATGTGCAATTGTCATAGACAACCGAACACAAAGTATTCAGAAGCAATACGAAAATTTTCACAACTCTACTGGAACATGAAATATAGACATTTTTGAGCGCTCGTTCTACTTAAACGAGTACTATATCGTTTTGCCCAAATGTCTGAAATTTTCGAATTTTGAGCCGAAAATTGTCTCAAACGATAGGGTTCCACTCCCTGATGAAGAATCCATGGTCAAACTCAATTCCGTCCGTGGGGCCGGCCGTCCATCTCTTAGCACGATAACTTTCGAAGGGATTGTCCTAGAGACTTGAAATTTTCAGAGTGAGTTCGGTTCCCGAATGGCTCTGTTAAGTTCGTTAACCAGCCAAATCGTACAGAATGTTTCATAAAATATGGCCATTCAAAATTTTGTTCCTCAATGTCTCAGACAAAACGAAATCCATTGAAATGAACGATTGCGCTCTCATGCAAGATGCTCCTAATAAGCCTCATGCAAAATGTGAAAAGAATCAAAGAAAATTCAATTGGTATATTGAAAAGAAAATTTCCAAGTGCGATTAGTTTTTCTAGTACCATTTCTACAAACGCAGAGGTATTTCGATATTGTTTTTTTTAATTTCACATGAGGTAGTTCAGCTATCGGAAACAAAGACTTAAATTCATCAAACTAGTGTAAAAAGTTAGAAACTCGTGATATTCAAAGAAAAATTGAAAACTAATTGAAATTTCTTTCAAGTTTGATGAATTACAGTGTAAAAAAATGTAGGACGCCCCTTGTAGACATCATCCTAAAAACTTGCTCAGTTATTGCAAATTCCAAAAAGGTATCATAAGCCTAGGCATTCTGTAGTTTTTCATTCTCTTAACTGACGTAACTACTTGATTACCAAATAGTCGAAAAATTTCGAAACACTGTTTTTGTTGTAATACTTGTAATCGTTATTCTGAGCTCATGTGTTAAAGTCAGGAGGCCATTTTGTTGGAATCTAGTGTAAAATTACGAAAATTATTTTATTTTGAAAAAAGCCGTAACGTATCGTTTCTCTGGTTGAATAGAAATATGGCATTATTTTCATTCAACACCCTGTATCTCGAAAATCTTTCCAGACCTAATTGTATTTGACAAAATTTCTTATTTTCTTACATTCTGTACAGTGTTAAAAGAAAAGTATCAACTTAAAAAATACCCTGTGTTGCTACAATAGAGGTATGTGGAATATTCATTACAAATAAAATAAAACGAATTATTACCAAATTACTATTCGATGGAAAAAATAAAACGAATTAGTACCAATTACTTATTCATTGAAAATGAATAAAGATTTCGAAATCAAACAATGAGTTCAGTCATTCATAGCTTAAATTTATTCATAAAAAATGAAACTCTGCTTGCATAGAACAATAATAACACAGCTCATTACGCAGTAAGAGTGAGAAATCACCTGAATGCAAAATACCCAGGTGGATAGACCGGCTTGGCCCTATTTCATGGCCCCCGAGATCACTGGACTTAAACCCCTGGATTTTTTTATTGGGGGTGCCTAAAAGATCTAGTCTACTCCAAGCCAATATCTTCGATTGAGGAGTTACGGGCTCGTATCCAAAATGCAGCGGCTCAAATTAATACGTCGCATTAAAAGTGCGTTCCTTAAAAGGTGTGGAGCGTGTATTAGGGCGCGAGGACGTAAATTTGAACATTTAATATGAATAAATGTTCGATATGAATAATCAACTTATTGTTTCATTTTGCATTCTTCATTCATTTCCAATGAATAGTAATTTGGTAATAGTATTAAAGTTCTTTGAAAGATTCATACTTTTGCTATTGAACAATAACCATAAGGTAAACAAATCAAAATAGCTAGGTATAATCATACATTTACATTAACACATGAGCTCAGAATAACGATTTCAACAAAAACAGTTTTTCGAAATTTTTCGACTATTTGGTAATCAAGTAGTTACGAGAAAGAAAAACTACAGAATGCCTAGGCTTATGATACATTTTTTTGTAATCTGCAATAACTGAGCAAGTTTTAAGATGATGTCTACCAGGGGCGTCCTACAATTTTTTTACACTGTAGCTCATCAAACTTGAAAGAAATTTCAATTAGTTTTCAATTTTTCTTTGAATATCACGAGTTTCTAACTTTTTACACTAGTTTGATGAATTTAAGTCTTTGTTTCCGATAGCTGAACTATCTCATGTGAAATTAAAAAAAAACAATATCGAAATACCTCTGCGTTTGTAGAAATGGCACTAGAAAAACTAATCGCACTTGGAAATTTTCTAAAAATACGAAAACCATGAATATCTCCGAAACCGTGGAATTTTCATTTTCCTTAGTATATCGAATCATTTGAGAATGAAAATGGACGCTGAAGTTAAAATATTATTATCTACAAATATGGGTCTACAGGACGAAAATGGAGGTACTTTGAATATCATACGCAAAATACGCAAAATATTATATGAGAGGTGGCTGTAGACTAAACTATAATAATTTTTTTTGTGTAATGGAAGTGAAGTTCTCACTCTATTAATGGCATAATATGAGCTGTTCGGTTTTTTGCAAACCGAATCAACGTGCATACCCCATTTCAAGCTGTCGTCAACGGGAATGCCAAGAAATCTGGTTTCACCCCTGGATATAATAACACTATTCAAGTAGCGAATCACCAGCCTATGATCAGTCTGCCCAATTGTGAAGTAAATACATTCGGTTTTATCGATGTTGATCATCAAGTTATTCTGACACCAGTCTACAAAGCTTTGTAATAGCAGCTTACAGAGCGCCTGAAGTTCCTGGAATGTTGGGGCTGAAACCACCACCGAGGCATCATCAGCGAACAGACTCAACAAGTACTATAAATTCAATTTAGTCATTTGGATCATGTGATTAAGCTCATCAAGGAACAGCTTTGGAGCTGCTTATATCAATTTTTCATTTTTGTATCCACTATTAATTATTTCACATTTTTTCATATAATGAAAAAATGGTTCTGAGGAGCATTTATTATTCTAGGAATGTTGTGAAGAATAGATCTAACAGTTCTAAGGAAATTAAAATTTGAATGATCGTTTTGCAAATATCAACAAGCCTCAGAAGCACCTGGCTCCATGTCAAGGATTTCCGAATTGTCTTTTCTATATTTCATGTTGCACACACGGAATGCATGTCGAAGACCACTATTTGTACAAGTCATTTAGGGGTAAAGCAGAGTTTCTTATCACAACTAACAGTCTAACAGTCTCTGGTCTCTGAAGTATTTTTGAAGCGTAATCAGTACAAGAGTCTTGAGGAACTGTACTATATCTTTCAACCCTCGAGTGAGTCGTTTCCTCAGCCGTCTTCATTCGCTTCACCGAATCGGGTTTCCCTTGAGAGTCTGCCGATGGTAAGAACATCGCGTCCGTATGAAACTCGATACTTGCAGCATCAGCTGGCCCTTCTGATGATTTTTCTGAAAGAATCTGAAGACGGTGTTCGCAATAGAATGCGTATATTATTCCGATTCTCGGAATTGGGTCATGGGAAACACGACATTACTAGCAGCCGTTCCTACAGATGAAATTAAGCGATGTCTGAGGGGAAAGAAGAAAACACTCTTTCGCAATCGGAAAGCGCGCTAGAGAATCCTTTTAATAGACAAATCCCATTTTTGCGCTTGATGAGGTCGTTTGTGGGGAATAATCCAATTAATTTCCCGAAAATATTGGTATGCGGCTGTTCATGCTTAAGCCTGATTCAGAAAGTAATGAAAACCTCGCTTTGCGACGAAGACGATAATATTTAAGGTCGTATCTCTACTTATTTACTACCATAAGAAAAACTGAGATGGTGAAGTCGATATGGCTTACATGAAAGAAATCCGAAAAAGTATTGATAATTTATGGACCAATCTTATCGAAAAAAAGATAAGTAGTATGTCAATATGGAACATCTAAGCACACTTTTTCGCGGAAACTATCCCAAAGTGGCTACAAGGTATAGAAAAAGAAGATAAGCTCCAAAATATACTGCTAACCAGATAGTGAGAATTCCTAGATTTATTCATTAGCAATCAGAATACAAGATAAGTTGCTGTATGTAGATCATAGGGCTCTAAAATGTCTTTTATTTTTATTTTTATTTATAAGGTCTTCTCCAGTGAAAAGAAACCTTTCACCCCTTCTATCCTACATAAGATCTGCTGTCCAATTCCTTCTGAGTCTTCGGGGGGCGTGTGGTTCTAGCAATGGCTGTAAAAAGTCGTTTATGTGGCCGTGTTGTTTGTTGTGGTGTTTCTGGCTCTTTTCCTTTATGACATCCATAACATAAGGTATTTTTAAATCTTCGTATAATGTTTGGTTTGTCGCGTGCCATGGTACATTTGCTATCATTCTTAGTATTCTTAGTATTTTTGCCTCCTTTTTTTAACCGCATGTTCCTTCCATAAGACGAACTCAAGATTGGCTAGCCGATCAAAAAGAACCATTTGATCCGCGAAATGACAATCTCCCTAACTATCCACAGACTCGACCCATAGAAGATTTTTTGGCTCTCTTATCGCAAAAAATTTACGATGGAGAATGGGAAGTCCAAAATGAAGAGGAACCTTGACACCGAATTTACAGGGTGATTCATTGGGTAAATGAACATACGGTAACCTGAGCAAGATTCAGGGTAGTTCATGTATTCATAAAACATTTCGAATTCTGATAACTTTTGAAGAAATGAGTATAGTCGGTTGATATTTGGAACGTATAATTCACTTTCACTACAATAAGACTATTACCTCAAAAATTTATTGGACTTGAGATTGATACCCAATGTTTAATTGAATGGAGAATCTCAGCAGAATCGGAATTATATTCTGGAAATCACATTCGATATTTTTTAGATTAATTTTATTATTGGCACCTATACCCTATACAACAACTATACCTTATCAATTTCGAATTGAGACTCATCACATTCAAATTGGGATTAAACAAATTCAAAATGACATTAAATCAACTACCTGTAGTAATGTCAATGATGGATTACCTACGTTTGCAAAAAAGCCTGGATGATTATTAAATCAATTATAAAATAGGTATCAGATGTTTTTTATAGCTGTTCTACATGGCGATTTAGGATTTTCACAAAATTTCGATCCATCATGAATTTTGAAGCCAATCGATTGACTGCTATTTAAAAATAATTGTCACTTTGACATATAGCCGCAGAATTTACGTCAAGTTAAATAATAATTATTTTGGGAGCCATAAGACATCTGGAAAGCAATACCGCCTACGGAAGATTTCTGGGAGTATTGGCGTCTTGTTTTTGAGAACATTGCCTAGAATATAGATGAAAATCAGTTTGGAGAGTTCACTTCAGGGATTTTGTTCGTCAGAAAATACGTGACGTTTGGTGTCCTTGGGATGTTGGAATTTTTAAGAATTACTGATGATATTGCTTATGAATTCACAAGCTCTTAGATGTGATTTACGCCAAAATTTCTGAATCAGAATCGCGGTTCAAGGAAGACCTATAACGGTCATCAAATCTTGATTATTACGGTATCAGATTCGAAAACCTCTTGAGAAGTGAACGGGTTTCTCTTGAGTTTGTACTCCCTGAAAAAAATTGTAATAGTTATATTCTCAGGTCCATCACGAAGCACAAAGATTCCCCTAGAATTTAAATAGGCTACGAGCAGTTCTGACAGTTGTCTATGGTCGAGGACCAACATTAACCTGTAACTAATGAATTGATTATTGCAATCTGAGTGCGATTTATTGAGAAATTTTGTGGTTTTTTGATACTTTGAACTTATTATTCATTAAATTATACTAATAAATATAATTTCACCTTAATATTTTCAAAAGCAGGTCAAAATATCAGTTAAATATGCAATCTTTCTGCGTTGTTATAGTGGACTGTGACAGCAAAGAAGGAACTAAAAACTTACAAATTTTAGTTTTTCCAGGTGAATTAAAATATGGAATTTGAATAACAACAATGAAGAATATCACTGATACGAATTTATGCAGTAGTTTTGGTATTTTCATTTCAATACTGTATAATTGTTTAGATGAACTTTACTTATTCATGTTGAAATGAAAGTGAGTAAATGTTAGACTATTATTGGATATGAAAAGGAAATCATCCTTTTTGAGGCTCGTTATGAAGACTTAGTTCTAAAATATAAAACATGAAAAATGTAATGAGGAGAAATCAGGAATGAAGACATTGGATAAGGCAACTACTTGCAAGTAGGTACCTACTGTAATGTTTTGAATTTTACTCTCGAAACTCAAAGTCATCTTAACGAGACTTGAAAAAGGAATATTTCTGAATAGTTGGCGATGTTGTTTCATACTAATTTTACATACATTAAATATTCAACGTTCCAAACCAATAACAATCGTTTTCTCACGTTCAATATGAATAAGTAAAGTTCAACTTCACAATTATAAAGTATTGAAATGAAAATACCAATACAACTGCATAAATTCCTGTCAGTTATATTCTTTATTGATGCAATCCAATTTATTCAATATAAAACGTGAACGTAGATACCTACTTGCAAGTACTTGCTTCATCCGATGTCTTCCTAATTCCTAATTTCTTCTCATTAAAATTTTCATGTTTTGTTTTATATAGCTCAAAGTCTTCATACGGAGCCTTAAAGGAGTGTTTTTCTTTTAAAATCCAATAACAGTCTTATATTCCTCACTTTCAACATAAAAAGTCGAGTTCATCTAAACAATTATTCATTATTGAAATGAAAATACCAAAACTACTGCATAAAATCGTATCAGTGATATTATTAATTGTTGTAATTTGAATTCTATATTTTAATTCACCCGAAGAAAATAAAATTTGTATAATATTTAGTTCCTTCCTTGCTGTCACAGCCCACTAAAATACAAGAGGATGGCATACTTAACTGACATTTTGAATATTTGATCTGCATTTGAAGATAATTAAGGTGCAATTAAATTCGTTAGTCTAATTTAATGTGAATAAATGTTCAAAGTGCCGAAAAAACACAAAATTTCTCAATAAATACCACTCAGATTGAAATAATCAGTTCATTATAGGTTGATGTTGGTCCTCCGGTCTCGTCCAGCTGTCAGAACTGCTCCTAAACTTTTCTCAGTTACCGCTCTTGATAGACCAGCAAAGATTGAGGCAGCGGAGCAATAGGTGAGGATTCAACGCATGAATATTTCAGTTACTTAATAAATAATGCAATCTAATCAGCTCTACAACACGTGGATGATAATAATAGATTTATAATGTTAAATCCACATAATTCGATACCTATAATTTGATCCTTGAATTTTTGTGTGAAGCCAGAGTCCGGGATTGCGATTTCAGTACGCATTCGCGAATGAGGGGAAATGGTCTGGAGTAGGATTTTAAGGAAAGTAGGGGCAATATGGCGTTTCGATTTGAATTTTACAGCATGTGTTGTGTTAGGTTAGGATACGAAGAAAAATTAAATGATGGAACTCCCTTCTCTTAGCCGAAAAAGTTCATAACGCATGCGCATATCGCCGATATCCCGAGGTCTTTGCATCATTATTGGCTGATTTTTCCCACAATGCTAGCGGTATATGTATGAGTTAAAGTATATGGTTAAATCTATCAAACATGAGATGAACAAATTCCCCATAAACACTAGCTAAATCTGAAATTTTTTCGTCATCGGATCGAACAAATGTCAGACAAATAAATATTTGTTGATTTGTTGTGAATTGTGGATTGAAATGAAGTGGCTCTCGCACTTTAGTGCGAGACTTTCCATTAGGTTTTAACCTAATGGAAAATTTTCCAGAAACTGGAAGAGAAACGATTAAACTTCGTTAATATAATACTAGTAGTATCAGCCTTATCTCCTCAACCGTCCAAAGAAATAAAAATGACAGTTCTATTGTGAAAAAATTTGAGAAAAGTCCAGAGCAGAAGCAAATTTTATATGGGACTTGAGATTGATACCAAATATAGAAATGCAGAATACCAGAACAATCGAAATTATATTCTGGAAATTATTCAGAAAATGAAATATTTAAAGATAAATAATTAAAAAATATTGAATTCTATGGTTGTAATGATGCCCACCCCTTGAAAGTTTGCAAGAACATTCAGTATATCAGTCTTCATTCACAATTCACACTCGAATCAGATATCCTGTTATCGAAATATGAAGATTGAATTTTTTAGGTTCTGTTAAGACTATGCAATAGCCACAAAATTTTGCATAAACATTCAGTATATCGATCTTCATTCACAAAATGAATTTCACTCGAATCGGATATCTGTTCATGGAAATATGAAGTTTCTTCTTTTCAATATTCCAATTGAATTTTCTATGGTTCTGTGTACACTATGGCCATAAAATTTTTGCATGCATCATATTATGAGCATCTTACATGCGGCCGCAACATTTCATTTCGATTGGTTTTGTTTTGTACGAGATATCGACGAACAAAAATTTTGGATTTTGGATTTTTTAGAACACCCTGTAGGATTTGGCGGGTTAACGAACTTAACACAGGCATGCCAATTTTGGTTGAAAACTCGAAATCAAAAGAAGGTAGAAATATGTAGCTGATGTCATTTTGAGATTCTACAGAGAAACTGCAGTTTCAAAGAAAAAACCTTTCTGCTCTACCTGTAGAGATTGTTGAGTAAATGCTGAGGTCCATCTAAGCATTTCTGATGTATATAATGATGGTAGCATGCCTCATCACAGTTACTGAAATCTAATACTTTTTTTTAAGATTGAATATTGCAAATAGAATGCGTGTGGATCAGCTATAAAAAAACTGTAATCTTTCGACCTGATATCATTTTTGTCGAACGAGTGGTAATTATTCTATGCTGATGCATTATTAACATGCAAGATGTATGTATAGCGATATGGAAATGATATACGAATTTAAATTGCTCCTCAATTGATCTGATCCAATATATTCATGATATTCCTTCGGTCTGAAAATAACTCGAGTAGAATTTTGTATTCGAGGCAGTTCCAGCAGAGATTTTCACATGTGTTCAATTCGAAAAGAAAATGTGTTAATAACTTTTTTCTTCAATTTTTACAAATATACTGAATGATTTTCACTCTAGAAATTAATACTGGATCGCGGAACGAATGAAACTCAATTGTACTATTTTCATGATTGAATAAAATAATTCAGTCTAAGTGTGATAACTCAACAACGCCCTTCCCCTTGAAAATGGATATTATAATGGACATTCATGTTGAAAAAGACATTATTGTGGCCAGTTAACAAAAGTCTGTTGTTAATTATTAGTTTTTAAGCGCTCGTTTTACTCAAACGAGGTCTATATCGTTTTGCCCAAATGTCTGTAATTTTCGAATTTCGAGCCAAAAAATAGTCTCAAACGAAAGAGTTCGACTCCTTGATGAAGAATCCTTTGAATACACTTTTTCTTGAACTGCTTCCCAGTAAAAAAAGTCCAATGGATTCAAGTCCGGTACCGGGCCGGCCACGAGATTGGACCAGAACGTCCGATCCATCTTCCGGGAAAAAAATGTTTCCAGAAAAAACATTTTTCAGAGAAAATAATTTTTCCAGAAAATATTTTTCCGGAGAAATTTATCTGGAAATTTTTTTTTCTGGAAACATTTTTTCCCGGAAGATGGATCGGACGTTCTGGTCCAATCTCGTGGCCGGCCCGGTACCGGACTTGAATCCATTGGACTTTTTTTACTGGGAAGCAGTTTAAGAAAAAGTGTATTCAAAGGCAATCGAGAGCAAATTTGAACTACGGCAGCTACAATTTACCAAGTATTATACCATTTTGGAATCCTTACTTAATCCGCCAACTTGCGTAATACATTTTTTCTTCAATACAGTTGAATTTTTTTTCTGAAAAGCAAGCCATATTTTTATAAAACCTAGAGCAGCTGGTATCCAAATTTTGATTACAGTTTAGACAAGCATTATTCAGGGCTACACAGCAAAAAAAAAGTTGGAAAAAGTTGATATTTGTGGCAACAGGAGTGAAAAAACTGTCACAGGGGGTGTAATTTTCCGTGTTTTTTTAAATGCCCATTATTTTGCATTACTTGCCTTTTCACCCGGTTTCGGGTTGACGTCGAGTTTTGGGACACCCTGTATATTGTATTATAATAAATTAAATATAATACGCATCTCCCCTGAGGTGGGGATAACCACCTGACTTGATTAGGAACAATAAAGTTCTGTTGAGTACTAGACGTTGTTTAATTAAGTTAATAAAGATATGACATCAGTGATCATCGAATTTGGGACACCCTGTACTGTATGGTAGCTCTTGATCTCAAAAGAATATACAGTGAAACTTCTCTATAACGAACGTCTGTATAAAGAATTCCTCTGTAAAACAAATTTCCTACAAGACATTGCACCTTTTGAATCTAAATTACATGTTAAAAACACCCCCTAAAACGAAGTAAATTCTCTCTATAACGAAATATTCACATCACTCTTTGAATGGGTATTGATAAGAAGGTGTAAGGGTGGATTTTTTCAGACGTGCGTAATAAATCCCGACCTTAAACTAAATCATTACGACTGGCAGAGAGATCCTTCAAAAACAGTTTTAAATACACCCCTGGCTGTTTGGTTTCAAGTCTAACCAAGACGCTAGTGTGAAAAGTTTAGCGAAAATGCCTGAAAGGAAGTGAAGTTTGAATGATAAACTTAAATTTATCAGTGAAGTCGACCGCAACATTGTCGACTATAGAAAAAAATTTTCTGTCTAACGAAATTTCTTCATAATGGTTTTTTTTGCGGATTAATTGTGCAAATTGGTTTCCGAAACTTATCAGCCGATTGTACCCCACTGTCCCTCAATCAAACTTGAAAGAAAAAAAAGTTCCATCGAAACTCTATCCAAGATTTTCATTGATGCAATCATTATTCTGAATGGTAGGTCTATTTTAACTACGACCCTATCATAAAACACATTTATCAACGCCTACCCCAGCGATATTCGGAACACCCCCATGTCATAAATTCGACTGACGCTCAATTCTACGAGATTGATTCCAAAAGCTCTTGGAGTATTTGACGGCAATAAAATGTTGGAATCGTCACTTTCCCTGGCATTGATGATTTAGTACCCCTGGCAAACTCCCTCTATGTTTACCTCATTTAATATACCATCCGAAAAAAAGCCTGGCGGTTTTTGGACGATATAGATAACTTTTTTCAATCAAATTGAATTTATTGAACTGTAAATTTAGGGAAATGAGATTTCTACACTTCGATTCAGAATTTAAAAACCTTTATGAATTGTTTGTATATATACGCAAATAAATATTATACAGGGTGTCTGAAAGATAGCTTCAAAGTTAGTCTCAATAAAACAATAAAATCTATTTTTTTTAGATGATAACCATATAATTTTGTAATTCTGATCTATTGCTCGTCAAAAATCAGCTTAAGTGTGCCAAACATTTCATGTCTTTGAAATTAGTAGTTTTGCCGTTATTGAATAAATTTGAATTTCAAGACTAAAGACAGGTTTCGTTCTTTCAAATTTATTGGGATTTTCGTTTTGAAGTGAGCTATGTTAGGAATATTTCTTTTTAATTATTTTTATACAGAAATAAGAATAGCAGTTCTCTTGTGAAAAAAATTATGCTTTTTTAGGAATATTTATTATTAATTTCATTCTCATCCATGATATTGAATAATAAGATAATTATCAGGCAAGTGGACTATTTTTATTTTTAAGATTTTTACATACAGATGTTCAAGGTGAATATTAATGATTATTCCTAACATAGCCTAATTTAAAAAAAAGATGAACATGCCAATTAGTTTGTAACAGCGAAACCTGTCTCTAGTCCTGAAATTCGAAGTTTATTCAATAACAGCAAAACTACTGATTTTAAAGACATGAAATGTTTGGCACACTTAAGCTGATTTTTGACGAGCAATAGATCGGAATTACAAAATTATATGGTTACCATCTGAAAAAATCGGAGTTATTAGTTTTATTGAGGCTCACTTTGAAGCTCTGTTTCGGACACCCTGTATAATATTTCCTCATAATTTATACAAAAAGCAGTATTAGTGTACTTTCTTTTTTCCACTGTTGCAAAAATCTTTACAATGATGGATTTTAAAAATATAAGCACTTATTTGTGAAATCCTTCTGTCAAAAAATTTGATAATCATACATCAAATCATTGTAGAATAAAACGAAGAATTCAAATATGCATAATTATATAGGGTGTTACATTTGAAATAACGAAGTTTACATTCGTTTTCTGTAGAACCGGACGTAGCTTACGCTTGAAAATATTTCACAAATTGAGTTCATGAACACTAATGCGAAAATACAAAATCTTAAATTCGTATTACAATTCCTTATTTGAAAACTTCCAATGAAACACTTAAAAAATTACCCTGTATACCATAAAATATGGACGCGTGATCCAAATGAAGGCGTATTAGTGTACGCCTTTCTTCATTAGGATTATCGTTGGATGAAGTATTGTACAACATATTATGCAGGTTATTCGGATGTGTTTCCCAAGAAACTCAATACACAGAACGAATTTCCATCTGTGTAACCCAGAACCCTGACAGCAGCTGCCGTAGTTTTGAGTTTCCAGCTTAGTCCAAAATACAGGAGGACACTTTTGTACATATTTGACGCTACTTTTCCACGATATCACACTATCATCTATGGAGGGGGAGATGGTACTCCAACTGAATATCGTCCACATACTGAATGAGAAGAATGAAAATGAGGGCTACCGTTTTTTTTTTCTCAGCAGTTGGCGCCTCTGTTGCGTGAGGTCCTGTCAAAGTTCTTTGTACAGGGTCGGCATATTTCGATGTTTCAGCACTACAACTTTTAAACCAGAGGAGATAGCCAAATCTGATACCCATTTCTCGATCTCTTTTTTTGAGAAACTAACAAGAGTATTATTCATTTTTGGCTACCTTCTTTTGTTTTCGAGTTATAAGTGAAAATTGGAAAAGTGTCGAAATCGAAAACAAACATATCTCCGCTAATACTGATGATAGAGCTCTGAAATTAAAATATTATACAGGCAATTTTTTAACGTAACATCCACTGGCGTGCTCGTCTTTTTTGCACCATTTCTTATTACGAAGCTATGACCTAAAGTTATGTTTTTTTGAATGGGAATACTAAAGTTTTGTGCCATTTTCTGAAAGCTTAATTTTTTCTGATGTCAAAAATATATTACATTGTATGGTTTGTATCAATGTGAGTATAGAAAATGGTCCAAAACATATTTTCTTCTGAGCCTCAGTATTTTCTATGGTTTCAACTGTTGATGAGCACAGAAAAATGGAGTTTCCTATAACAAGGGCAGTCTCCTTCCGTCAATCTCATTATTTCTATGCTTTCAACTAATTTCTACAAAATTCGATCATGGATATATTTCATAAACTCTCATATCTTAAAATGGATTACGAAATAACGGAAAGATCCACATGATCCTCCGTTTCAATGTATAAACTTAGTTATAATGAGATGGATGCAGGAGAATATTTTTATTGCTCTCCAGACGCACAAGTGCCAGTCTATTTAAAATCGCATTTGAAATAACTCATATAGATATTATCAAAGTTATCAATTCAATTAGAAAAGTATCAAATTAAAAATATTTTTCAATGCGTAATAGTGATGACAATAATAGGTCAGTAGGTAATAACATAGAATAAGGATCAAGTTTCAGAGCCGTCCATTATTCGTCGATCTTGGAGAAATTGAGTAAAGAGCATAGAAAGAAAGAGACTAATGGAAAGAGATTGTGGTAATTATACGATGTAAAATTTCTCTGTGCTCATCAACAGTTGAAACCATAGAAAATTTTGAGACTCAAATGAAAATAGGTTTTTGAACACTTTCTACACTCATATTGATACAAACCATGCAATGTTATATATTTTTGAAATCATAAAAAATTAAGCTTTCTTGTATTCCCATTCAGAAAAACATAACATTGGGTCATAGCTTCGTAATTAGAAATGGTGCAAAAAAGACGAGCACGCCAATGGATTCTACGTAAAAAAGAGCCTGTATTAAGTTTTTAATTTCAGAGCTCTATAATCAGTATTAGCGGAGCTATGAATTTTTTTCGATATCGACACTTTTCCAATTTTCGCGTTTAACTCGAGGACAAAAGAAGGTAGCCAAAAATGATTACTACTCTTGTTAGTTTCTCAGAAAAAGAGATCGAGTAGTGGTTATCAGATTTTGTCTATCTCCTCTGGTTTAAAAGTTGTAGTGCTAAAACATCGAAATATGCCCACCCTGTACTGTCATTGATTTATTATTATTATTACGACAAATTCTTATTTATTAGTGTTCGGTGTTATTAGTCGTGTGAAAAAGTGTACATTCGATTCCTTTATCATTATCTTTGAATACTGTATAATATCGAGCATGCCGCAGGGTTGTGCAGTTCCGAATTGTTCAGAAAAAAAGGGAAGACTTAAGTTTCCGAACGATAAGACTGTCCTAAAGCAGTTCATGTTACCCCTTCAAACCATTCACACGATCCTAATACAGAAAACCGTGAGTACCTAATAATTTTTTTACATTATGTTGCTTCAGACACTTCATTTTTACAATTGAATAATTGCAGTTACATATAGTTGTATAAGTTGTGAACCACTGTTGAAAACTTTTCAGCTATTCCTAAATTAAAACTGAAGGTAATACCTAGCGAATTTTCTGGGTATCAGGAAAGTAAGGAGAGATATGAATAAAATACTAGTAGAGAGAGTTCTTGAAAGCAGAATGAAATTTGAATATGCAAGAATCAGTTCAATTGTAGAGGAAAATCAGTATGAAGTGAAGAGAGCTCAACTGATACTGTTTTTTGTCGGAACTTGAGAGTAACAGAAACATACTACGAATTGAAAATCTTATAGGTACAATTACACTCTGGATTTTACAACTAAAAACATTTTATGTTTGTTATTAATCAACTCACTAACTCGAGGAAAGCATTTACTGTTGAAATACTGTGTAGATAAATAAATAATTTTCCTTACTTTTAAATGAAAGTCATCAGTTAATATACTTCTCATTGATGTTTGAGTTTTCTCTTTTCGTACATACTGTTTTTTCTGGATATATTCACTTATAATGATGAATGGAAGGATTGTGTGAGGATTTTTTGTACTACTACAACTTTTAACACTTTTTAGCTATCACAGGTATCCTGATAAGAAGCAATTACTCTTGAAATAATAACCTACTTCTGCAATAAACTTATTTCAAATCATGAAAATGCGTTTCCACTGGAATTATCAATCCTATCATATTATTCGGGTCTGCAAAAAACATAACTGTAAACTCAATAAATAAGCATACTTTCCACATGAAAAGCGTATTGAAACTCTGAACGAACTCACCTTTGAATTAGTTTTCCATTCATCCCGCCGTGATATTCATTGATCCGTAATTCATATTTGCTATCATTAATCTGAATATAATAATAATAATAATATAATAATATGTATATGTGAAACTCCTCACATCCGCGTAAAGGTCGAAAAGAAACAATACACTCAGAAAATTATTCTAGTAAATACAACGAAAAATGTATGTTATGATAATAATACTAAGATCGCTATTTGGTCAATCTAAAATTCTATTAAATCAACAGAAGCACTTTTGTCAGCTGCTCTATTGAATAAAAACTTGTTATAGATAAAGAATTTTCTGTTACCGTTATAATAAAATAATTCTTCCACTAATAGTGCAGTTATTAGGTATAACAAAAATATAGATGTTCATAACAATAGTTTCTTGTAACATGAACAATAAATTCTGTTACGTTAATAAAAATATTGTTAAGCAGATCGAAATATAATGATTTCAACAACACTGCTTTGTGTACAATGGATAGTGTGACTGTTAAATATACGATTCACACTCTTCAGGCAACAGTTAGTCTGTTTATGCCGATAAAGGGTTTATTATATTGCTAGAATGTAATATTCATACTATAACATTTAACTATTATCTAAATCTGATCCTCGCTAGTATATATCTCGCCCCATTCAGAATATTATTCTATTGAATTTATAGAAAACAATTATTATCAATCATTTATCAGTGAAATTTTTGTGATGAACTTTTCTCTCTATGCAATACCTAATACTTATTATGAACTTATTATTGTATTTGACGTTATGGGAATAGGTTTTAGAATAACAAAATTTTTCAGCTTTGGTTAGTTCTATTAGAAAAAAGATTTTCTCAAGAAATCTGGCATCTTTAATAACCCAATTTAAGGACATATTGCAGAAAACCATTTCTTCAGCTATATCGCATTAGTTATTCAATGACTTGGTATAGGCCAATTGAAACAAACTAATTTATTATAACGAGTTTATTTGAAGAACAGAAAAATAAAATATAATAAATAAAAAATAACAGAAATTTCGAAACATTTTTTTCGAGAGATAAAAGTAAAAATATATATGTATATGTCTGCAAAACTCTATAAATTCAAACTTTTTCACATATATGCATTCTGCAGAATCTGCAGAAATAGTTAGAGTAAAAGCTCGATGAAAAACCTAAGATACTGTTTATACCTAGATTGTCTCCCAAAATGAGACCTAAAACAAAATGTACTTTGACACTTCCTGATTTAGAATTTATTATAACACTTTCATTATGCAAAGAATTAATTTCATTGATAAGAACTTCGAGGCATCTATTATTACCAAATTTTTGTATGTCAGAAGCTTTAAAAATTCCAGCCAGAAAAATATCTTTCAGTTTGGAATTACTCCTTTGAAATATTGGAAAAGAATAGTAGAATGACGTCAGCGATTGGCAAGTTGAATGACTTCCAAGGGGATTATTTATTTCAAAATCATCTGAATATAAGAAATATGGAACAACAATTTCATCCTTAAACGATTTAATTTTTTCCTGCCATAATCTGCTTTGAGCGAAGCAATTTATGGAATCATTGTTTTCCGTTCTTCTTAAAAATTGTACGCATTCATCTAAGTCATATATTTTCTCGAAAATTTCTTGGAACTGAAATTTTAATGGTAATATAATATAATGCCTGAATTTTTTTTTCATCATATATAAAATCTCCCCTTCTGTTAACAGGAACAATGTCAGTGTTTATAACAACTTTCGCCGAGTTTTTCAAAAGATTACAATATTAGATGAATTGAGTTTAAAATCAGATTTACATAATTTGAATGGATCTTTCAAGACATTTAATACTTCATTTAAATCCAAATGGTCCCTTTTGAAGTTGGGAATATATTTTACAAGTAATTGTTAAATGAAACTAATAATGGAAACTTGCCAAAAAGTCTGCTATATTTTGTTGTATCATTAGCACATCTTTTTTGCTAGAATTATTTATACTATGAAGATTTAAAGAAAAGTTCATAGCAGCAATTTGAATATTTTTGAGACATTCATTAATATCAGTAATCCCTAAATCATCAGAAACAGGGGTTGACGTTTGACCGGAACTATTGAATACTCTGCGAATTATGAATATTTTTAGGTGTAGTATCAGATGTGCTAGTTAATACAGATTCTGAATTATTTTGGGGAGATGTGTGTTTTCTCTGTACATGCTTCTTGAAACTGCTCAGATTAGGAAATGATTGCGAGCATTTATCTTCTAAACAAGTTAATTTATCATTTGTATTCAAGCCATGGACCAGTTTGAGATGCCTTATCAATATATAAAGGTCTTGAAAATTCTTTTTGCAACAGAAACAAATCATTGCGGACTAACGATATGTGTACCTCAATCTCACTAAGTTTTGGGTTATTCTGACAAGCTCTTCGAAAATGATTCTGTCCCTCCAAGAAATCTTTGGCTCTTCAGAACAAAATTCCCTGATTTGATAAGCAGTTATCAAAACAAAGGTTTCAATAGTGAATCTATTATCTGGAAAAAAAGTTTACAAAATTACAATACGATTCTTAATAATTTTCATAATTCAAAAGAAATAGAAAGATACATTTAAAAAAAGGGAACGGTGGTTGATCCCATTTTTCCCATTTGTACCTAGTTCCTGATTCAGCTTTTGCTAATTCGGCACCTTTGAATATCAAATTGAATATCCATTTCAACTAGGAGAAAGAGAGTTCAGTACTTACCAATACACTTCTTTGCAAGCTTTTCAGCTTCAAAAACCCCAGCTTTAGTGAAAATACGTCGCAGTTGCTTCTTAAAACTAATTCTTTCACTGTTTTTTCTCTTCAATATTACCATAACTAGTAACGACAAAAATGCACGACTTTGCCGAAATAGATTACACTGGGTAGTATAGGACTATAGGTAAACACATATGTGCACGAAATCAGTAGCGATTTGAATATTCTCTTGTTGTTCGTGTGTATCCGTATCGGTTCGTAGCATTCGCTTACAGAAGGACTGTTAAATCAACAGCGGATTTTGTAATACTAACAGTCATCCTGTTGAACAATGTTTTCGGACAATATTTAACTATTAACATAACGAATATTTTATCCCTGTTATAGTATATGATTTTCATTTGAACAATGAATACTGTTAGGATAGTATAACAATATAATTGTAAAGATGATACATGTTGTGGACAATATCATAGTATATTAGATATTCTGTATAAATAATTTGTGTTATCTTAACAAAATTTGGGACTTTGGAGTAATGGAAGTTCAGGCTGTTTTTTTGAAAGAATTTTTCGGTTGTATTGACAATAAATTCATTGATTTTGATGGTATTATGTAGCCTCGATGGAAATTATATTGTTATCACGATAGCTCTTGTTTTATAGTACTAACAAACGTTATTCAAGGTAACATAAATGGTCTATTGTAGGTACAGCAACTTCTAGTAGTCGAAAGATTTTTTTGTAGGATTCACAATTTTAATACATTAGACTTTCAACAGAAGTGCTTCTGTTAATTATACTTTCTGAGTGTACAGATCCACAATTACGTTTGAATATTTGACAATTCAAATTATCGAGGACCTCACACAACACTAGCGCCTCTAGCAGCAAATTCATTTGCGGTAGCCCTCATTGACTATTCGGGGGTAAAAGCGAATGTAAATTGAATGAAGGGGCAGAAATGCTTGAAGTTATGAACTACCCGAATAAGAATTTGGCGTCTGGAGAGTGTTTATAATTTAATAGGAAACTGCTGTACTGTTCAGAACCTCTAGCAGGAGATCCAGCAATATCGAATCATACGCGCTCTGAATAGGTACCTGGAAATACGACAACATAATCCCTGGTGTGAAACGCATATAAATGATGTTGCGTGACTTCTACACTCTTTCTTAAACCGTACATCGGCGTTGAGCCGATTTTTTTCTCAGCTGCAAGATTTTTTTTAAACAAATCGCAAGTGCGATAGGTCTGTACCTAACAGGAGAGTCAATTGGCTGGTTTGTTCTTTTCGAGAAAAAATATGAAAAGGGGTTCTATCAAACTTTCATTCAGGACAGCCTCGTCCAGGATCCAGTTGAAAATGTCTGCACAGATGTCTTTATCAGCGTAGGCAAGGTGCCTGAAGAAGTCATGTTTGATTGAATCCAGTCCTGGTGACGAATCCTTCCTTTATGAGCATACATCATGAGACAACAGGCCTGGATTCAATCAAACATGACTTATTCATTGATAGTAAATGCAACCATACTTCCACTTGACGTAGGTGATGAACTTCAGAGAAATTGAGTTAAAGCCCGCTTCGCGAAGGTGTCTGAGGGTGACTACTGTGACACTGGAGATAGATTGACATTAGGTCTTTCAGATAGCATCAACATGACCTCAGTAAAAGTCCGCTGGTTTTCGAGATATAACCACTTTTGTGTTTTTTTGAAAATCTCCAATTTTCGGTCTTCAAACTCATGTTTTTTTTACTAGGCTACCCTGAATAGTTGCTTAAAACAATGAAGTAATAACTTCACCGAGAACTAGAACAAAATCCTTTAAAAAAATGTCTAACTTGTTGTATTTTATGACGAAGTTGAAACGTTAACTTAAGTTTGACTGACTGATGTGAAAAAAAATCAGACTGAATTGACAAATAATCGTAAAAACTGGTCCATTTCCAGCACTTTTCAAAATGATACAACACTACCAATTTTTTTATGTCAAAACCTTAGAAATTATAATTTTGTCGCGAGAGATGTGTTTATGCCGAAATAATTAAAAATTAGGAAATTCTTTCCTCGCTACCGTTTCAAACTACCATTATTTTTGCTCTTCTTCCTCTTTTATCTCACTTTCTCTTTAATTTTTTGTTTGCAAAAGTGGTGATATCTCGAAAACCAGCGGACTTTTACTGAGGTCATGTTGATGCTATCTGATAGACCTAATGCCAATCTATCTCCAGTGTCACTTTCGCGTGGTATTTACGGGACACCCTGTATATTTTGCCAAAAATGTCCGCACCGATTTACATGCCTTCTAAACTGATGAAAACGATATGTTCTCACAGAAGACATGGAATGACTTTGATCTGCTCTGTATCACCCTGGCTGTCTTATTCTTTGCCAACACAAAAAGTTCTCTAGGATTGAGGATCTGTGATAATTTTTTAAAGCTTCTCTTCTGTCCGAAGGACTTATCTCCCACCAATGAAGTCGGTATTTTCATTTGATGCATCCCTTATAACGAAATAACACCTTCTCCGCTGCTAAATACCTATACTGCTCCACAAGAGTTAGAGATACGTATTCAATCGTTTTGAAAAGTTCGTAATCTTCGAGAAAATCGCTGTAAAATTATTTAAAACTCATTAACAACTTGAATCGATCCAATAAAAGTCAGTACTTATACTGATGTTTATTGGACTATTGGCGACCAGATTGACGAAATGTTGAGACATTTCGTCAATCTGGTCACCTTTTTTTTGAAGTTTGGTTCTTTGCATATGCTTCACGACTGAATAAATAATAATATTTCAAATAATAAATATTTTTGATTCGTGTGATTAGTTATTACACAATATTGGTAATCTTATCATTTTAATTCGTTGAAATAAAATAAATAAAGGAATATTGGTAATTCTAATATTTCAATTCATAGAAAAATTGACACCTCTCAAATCCAACCTAAACTGCAAATGGTCGCCGTTTGGCTCAAAATTTTTGACAGGTTCGCTATCTAGTTAGTATTATAAATCAATGGTTATGGTATGGGCCAGGATATGTTTCAACGGGCGCACCGATCTGCACATTTGTCCAGGGAATATGACACCCTTACACTGTAGGCAGCATGTCATTGACAATTTTGTGCCAAATTTCCACGCTGCTATTAGAGAAACTTTTCAATTTCTAGACTATAACGCCAGACCGCACCGTGCAGCGATAATTGAGAATGCGCTCGAGGGGCCTGGTATTTCACATGTAACAATATCTCTGCACTCACCAGATTTGAATTACATAGAAGATGCATGGGATATGCTTCAAATACAATTAGATATTCATCAATCATCAACCTACCCCAGAATCCTTAAATGATCTGAGGGAGCTTCTGCTCCGTTTATGGAACCAAATTCCTCAATAAATGTTCAACAACCTCGTGTGTAGTATGCAAAGAAGATGACAAGCTGTTATTGATGCCCGTGGATGCCATACATTGTATTGATAATCTTAAAATGCTTGAAATATCTGGGAAAAAATTCTGTTATTTTACTCGATTTTTCTTAACCCTGTATACGCTGCAAACCTGCCGGTTAAAATTAATGTTATTTCCTGCAACTTGAAATCATATTAATAAGAATTTTAATCACAAAAATCTCATTTAAACTATGTTTTTTTTGCAGTTTAAGTCAATACCTCTAACTCATGTGGAGCAGTTTACATCATCCCGATGAAATCTGATGCGGTGGTGATGGTATTGTTGCTCAGATGTTCGATGATCCTGCATCGAACATATTCCAGTCTCCGTTATTATGCATAATGTTGGAAAAAAATTAATTCTATGATTTTGATGATGCCATCCCCTTGAAATTTTGCATGAACATTCAGTATATCAATTTTCATTCACGAAATATATTTCACTCGAATCGGATATCTTGTTATAAAAATACGGGGTTTTTATAAATGATTGTAACAGCGCAGCTGACTTTGGATTATTCTTTGTGGCTACAGAAAGGCAAAATAGGTTCTAACCAATCAGAGCATAGCATGATCATAGAATTCTGTGGTTTGCATAGAAAGCGGCAAAATGAGAATAATCCAGAGCTAACTGATCTGTTACAATCATTTATAGAGACCCTGGTATAAAGATTCTTGTTTTAATATTCCAATTGATTTCCACATGATTCTGTTAACACAATAGCCATAAAATTATGAGGTCTATTATGAGTATCTTGCATGAGGCCGCAAAATTTTATATCGATTGGTTTCGTTTTGTCTGAGATATTGAGGAACACAAATTTTGTATGACCTTATTTTATAGAACACCCTCTACAATATCGCTGAATTCAGATTCAATCTCATATTTATAAAGAAGTGAATCCATACTGTCAAAGGCAACTCCCATTCTATGTCTGTCTGTCCTCTCTCACCAAATCGTAGCCCCTCATGATGACATTGTGCGTATTGCAGAAGAAAGTTTCGCACAAAGCTTTGACATCTGCTTCAATCTCCAGGATTTACGTTTGTAATTCCCCTAAAATGGAAGTTAATGATGATCTTATATTCCACTGTAGGACCCCGATTTCCAAGAAAAACGCAGATGTTCCCTGTTCCCTGTGGCACCCCAGAATTCATTCATTTCCTGACTGATCTGATTGAAACCATGATTGAACGCAATATTGTCATCGGACTAGAAAAATGTTTGTCAATGTTTTTTTATCCACGATTATTGAATAATATACCCATTTTACGTCTGTTTGCACGGCCATAATAATACCCATTAGTCACTAGTGAATAATGAGTATTCACTGCTGTCAGGTTCTTCATAGATTCATCTTTGATATTATATTCTTTGAATTGACATTTCTTCAGTATTCTGAAATACTCCAACTAACAAATAGGAGATTACCTCGTCAATTGAGGGCCAAGTCTACTTGGATTAGATCAATTAGTGCAATTTTTATTACAAAATATACAAGGAAAAGTTCTCCAAAAATTTTTCATTTGTCAACTTGACTTTTTCACAATTGAAATATAATAGTTTTGTCAAGATCTCAAAATGTTGAAATTTTCAAGAAATATATTCAGTAGTCGTGGATAAAGTAGGTATAGTATGCTACGGGCGGGTAATGGCTGTTATTCACTCGGTGATTTGGGTCACTAGGCTACGGCTCGTAGCCTAAACTTCACCTCGTGAATAATAGCTAATAGCTATCAATATACGCTCGTTGCATAATATACTATTTTCAGATGGTCTTATTGTTCAAATATGCATTCGGTTATTATATATTTTTATATTCAACTATTCAAGGTTTATCGACTCGGGGATGGAGATAAGAAAATTCAATATAAAGGTAGGGTTTTAAGCGGACTGTATTATTCTTGATTATCATAAAAAAACTAGATTGCTTGAGTAACAACTTTACTAGCAGGCTTTGTTACAAAAGTTCAATTACAATAATAATGACATAAGGCGGACGACGCCGAAACTTCATACGCAGCTTGACGTAGACGTTGACGTAATCACAGAGTACCAATATGACGGGACTGCGACGGGGTTTCTGGAGTGCAGCGCCGTAGCGGTGGGTTGGTGAAGCTGAATGCTTTAAATTCGCTGGCGCGAACATGCCGCCCCCTTTGGAAAGCCTAAGCTTTCAAACATCAACTGGCAGAGGACAAATCTTCTCGAAGCCAGCTCTGGTACGGACTGATGCACTGCGTGCTATGCCGTCTTGACCTTTGTGTAGTGCCACAACTCGTCCAAGTCGCCATTCAGTGGGTGAGGACTGGTCGTCTTTGATGACCACCAACTGACCATCCAACAGCTGACCTTGCTGGGTTCTCCACTTCTGTTTTGCTTGAAGTTCTACGATGTAGCCTCGCTCCCATCGTCTCCAAAAATCTTGGCAAATCTTCTGCATAAGCTGGAACCTTCGCAGACGGTTCAACTTGACATCTTTGACGTCTTCTTCTGGTGCAGCTATCAGCGTTCTTCCGATGAGAAAGTGAGCTGGAGTGAGGGAACTTAGGTCATTGGTTTCAGGGGTTAATGGGCAAAGAGGTCGAGAGTTCAAAATAGCCTCAATTTGACACAAAATGGTGCTAAACTCTTCGAACGTGAGGTGAGCATTAGATAAAACATGTCTCAGGTGAGACTTTACGCAACCCATATTGGATTCCCAGAGGCCGCCCATATGGGGTGAATATAGGGGGATAAACTGCCAATCAATGCCATCACTACTGAAAGAAGACCTTAATTGATTATTATTCTTAGTAAGGAACTTGCCTAACTCGTGACATGCACCGACAAAATTTTTTCCATTGTCAGATACTATTTTACTGGGCTTCCCACGTCTAGAAACAAATCGCCTTAGAGCTTGTAAAAAGGATTCAGTGGAGAGACTTGAAATTAACTCGAGGTGCACGGCTTTTGTAGCAAAGCAGATGAACAGCCCTATACAGGGTCTTTCACGAGGAACCTCCCCCATATTATACGGGAAACTACTGAACGTATTTTCATGAAATTCAGCACTTATAAGTATTTCACGATGCTGATGAAATCCAAAATATTTTCAAGGCATGAGCACCTCCGGTTTTTCCGGAAATGACGTCAACCGTTTTTCAAATTAGAACATAATTTTTTTATTGCAGAAATAGAGCCCTTAGAAAATTTCAAGTTATTTTGATTTAATATTTTTCAGTTTTGGTTGGAAATTCTCTCTGAGCGGGAAAATTCGAGAAAAAAATCGAAAATAGAGCTCCGCTGAAACAAGAATAACTTCGAGGTTTTTGGATGAAAAATTTTCATTTTTGGGATTTTTCGAGATGTAAAATTGATGTATCCACTTTAAAAATCGAAATCGCAATTCATGATACAGGGGGTGAAAAATCGCTTTCAAAGTTAGGGATGACAAAATCGTGAAAAATCTATTTTTTCAAATTAGAACCCCATTTTTTTATGGCAGATATTGAATTTACGTTAAAAAATAATGTGAGTGTATGCATCACACCCTTGCCCTAAAGTAGATATTTTCTGAGTTATTCACAAAAAACTGTTTTTCGTCTTGAATTTTCAGCTATTTCTTTTCCCTTCATGCCAAAAAGATGAAATATTCAGGAACTGTTACTTAAAGTATGTTTTAGATTTTACTACCTTAATATGCAAGAGAAAAAAGTTACAGGTTGTTCCTAAATAGATGGCGAATTTTGATTCGAATTTGTATCGGAAATTCTTTATTTCAACTAATCGGCCATCGGTTTTCTCTCCAGTGATAAATAAATAATTCCTTATGAACCATATGCAAAAACTTACCATGTTTTACATTATTTTTTTAATGATAGATATCATTAATTACATCTGGCAATTCCTCTTTATTCAGTAGCATTTTGTGTTTACCATTAATTTAGTGATAATTCGTATTAAGTTATAAAATCGATCACTATGCCTAATTTTACCAATGAAGTTATTTAACTCTCATTCTACTTCATGGAGAATGTAATAAAGTTGTAGATAGAACGATTCGACTGTTGAGAGTTGAGAGGTTTCCTGACCGACCCAGACCAACGAGAGATACCATTAACAGAACCATGACAAACTTGAGAAATGTCGAATCTTTCGTTAAGAAAACTATACACAGAGAAAAAAGTGTAGTAGAAGATGAGAACAGCGAAATTACAGTTCTTGCATATTTTCGTGTGAATCCTCAAAATTCTCTCAAAGATGCCGAGATTGATCTGGAATTATCTCAATCGAGTGTTTGGAGAATATTAAAAAACATAAAATGCACCCATATAAATTCAATAGGGTACAGCATTTGAAGGAAACTGATTTCGTCAGGAGAACAGAGTTTTGCGAAGCTATGATGATTCGATTTGGACTGTATAATTTGGACAGATGAATCCAAATTCACAAAGAATGGTTCTTTCAAGAGACCTGTAGTTTCAATATTTTTTGCGCCGTCAAAAATAATGCAATTCTCTGGTAAGATAGAACACTACACATGTTTGCATTATTTAAAGAATGTTCCCCCTTAGGAGATAGATATTCTGACATATTGACTCAAATAATTGAGCCGCTAGTACAGAACCATAATGACTTATTAAATAATTAAAACGTACTTCAGTGTGTATTTTTATATTCAGTCAAGAACCAAGCGCTTTCGACACAATAATTGTCATCATCAGGGTTCCCTGGATGTTCCGTGGAATTGACACATAAACTGCAGGATCTTGAGATGAAGGATACTTACATCATGTTATCTTTTGACGTTTGCAACCTGTTCACATCGATACCTAGAGAGGAGTGTATTCCCTTGGTTTCTGAGTTGCTCCACGAGCATGATGTCCCTGACTCCACACTCTCCGACGTCCTCACCCTGCTAAAACTCTACTTGTCCCAAGATTTTTTCATTTTCAACAACGTTGTGTATAGGCAAACTGATGGATTGGCCATGGGTTCCCCTCTGTCTTCCCTCCTTTCTGACCGCTTTCTTGAGAAGCTCGAGGCCTACATAATGAGTAGGTGGAAAATAATAGTGCGCTGGTACAGATACGTTGACGACGTCTTCGTCATCTTAGACGGCGTCCCTGATGATGCCCATGCTTTGTTGGACTTCATCAACACAGTCCACCCGAACATAAAATTCACCCTGGAGCTGGAAGTCAACAGATCAATAAACTTCCTCGATCTCACTATCTCTAGATCGGCAGATAGTTCTTTGACGTTCGAGATATATAGAAAGAATACACAAACAGATCACATAATACCAGCCCGATCGTGCCATCCCAGAAACCTTAAGATGGCAGCCTTACGTTGCTACATTCATAGAGCCCTCAACATCCCCTTATCTCAGACCAACAGAGAGAAAGAGCTCAATATAATTAGGCAAATAGCATTAAACAACGGCTATGACCCAAAGGTAGTTGATACGGTAAAAAACAGCATACTGAATAGACAAAGAAGAATTTTAGCATACAGTTCAGATGCTTCTGACAACACATTGAAGTACTGCTCTCTATCATACATAGGCCACTTATCAGAAGCGATATCTCATGTTCTCGAGCGTTCCGTCGACGGCTTTAGGATCTCCTGTTCCGGTGTACGTTCACTGGGCTCCTTGTTGGTGAACTCAAGAGACACTGTCAAGAAACTGGACCGTAGTGGCATATACAAACTAAATTGTGGTGAATGTGACACATCTTATGTGGGTCAAACCAGGAGGAAACTCATCACAAGAAAAAAGAACATCTGAGCAGACCCCAACTGTCAACATTTGGCCATCATCTCACCTTTTCCCGACACCAGTTCAGCCCGAACCGGAACTCCGAAATTTTACACAACATCACGGGCAATAAGTACAGCATCAGGATGAACCTGTTTGAGGATCTTGAAATCGGTCGAGAGATGCAGTCTAACAGCAATTGCGTAAATTCACAGGTGAACCTCAATAACGTTTTCACCCCATTGTTCAAGAGGCTATTCCCACGATGATCTAAAAAGACTTTATTTTATTTTATTTTGTTGGTATACATGTACTTCAACATTTCTCAACATTTTATATTAATTTATTTTATATTTATTAACATCATAATTTTATTATATATTATATTTATATTTTATGTTACGCCACTGGAAGGTGGCTCCACGGTTTTACGTGTCACTTGTCTTGCTTTGTTTGTCATATTTCACACTTCATTTGTATATCATTTGTCATTTCATTATCTGCATATTTGTTTACTTCTTCTGGCGAAAAACTGTACTCGATTTTGACCGTTGTCTTTTCTACGTATATTGATTGTTCTGCATGTTAAGTTTGTAAATTTTGTGTATTGACTCTTCCGCATGCCGCCTGTGGTTTTACTCCTGGACGGGTAACTATCAAAATAAATTTCCTTCACTTGTTTTGTAATAACCGTGGTTACCTTTCCAGGGAACCCTGATGATGACAATTATTGTGTCGAAAGCGCTTGGTTCTTGACTGAATATTAAAAATACACACTGAAGTACTCCGTTTTAATTATTTAATATATTTGGTGTGCACAACCATTATTCAAACATAATGACTTATGGTATCAACAAGATGGCGCGCCTCCACACAATCCACTCAATGTGTCAAATATCCTCTACAGGCTATTTGAAGATCGATGGTTGGCGAACAATGGTCCACATCTTTGGCCACCACGTTCTCCCCATTTAACTCCTTTGGACTATTATGTTTGGGGTAGGATAAAAAATATTGTCTACTCAACTCCCCTGACTGATAAAGAGGACTGCATAGAACGAGTCAGAAATGCGTTCAGGTTTGTTTAGATTTTTAGATTCACAGTTTTGAAACTCAATTTGGTTTTTAAACACTTTTGCAGATCTCTTCCTCCCGATGAAATAAGAAGAGCAACGCACGAAGCATTCCTGAGACGTATAAATAAATGTCTAGAAATTAACGGTCAAAACTTTGAGCATCTTATCTAGTTATAACTGCGAGAGTTTGCCATGGTCCTCCTAATAGTAACTTTTTGGCATTAAGGGAAAAGAAATAGCTGAAAATTCAAGACGAAAAACAGTTTTTTGTGAATAACTCAGAAAATATCCATTTTAGGGCAAGGGTGTAATGCATACACTCACATTATTTTTTAACGTAGATTCAATATCTGCCATAAAAAAATGGGGTTCTAATTTGAAAAAATTGATTTTTCACGATTTTGTCATCCCTAACTTTGAAAGCGATTTTTTCACCCCCTGTATCATGAATCGCGATTTCGATTTTTAAAGTGGATACATCAATCTCACATCTTGAAAAATTCAAAAAATGAAAATTTTCCATCCAAAAACTTCGAAGTTATTCTTGTTTCAGCGGAGCTCTATTTTCGATTTTTTTTTCGAATTTTCCCGCTCAGAGAGAATTTTCCAACCAATTTTATAACTTAATACGAATTATCACTAAATTAATAGTAAACACAAAATGCTACTGAATAATGAGGAATTGCCAGATGTAATTAATGATATCTATCATAAAAAAAATAATGTAAAACATGGTAAGTTTTTGCATATGATTCATAAGGAATTATTTATTTATCACTGGAGAGAAAACCGATGGCCGATTAGTTGAAATAAAGAGGTTTCCGATACAAATTCGAATCAAAATTCGCCATCTATTTAGGAACAACCTGTAACTTTTTTCTTTTGCATATTAGGGTAGTGAAATCTAAAACATGGTTTAAGTAACAGTTCCTGAAAATTTAATCTTTTTGGCGTGAAGGGAAAATAAATAGCTGAAAATTCAAGACGAAAAACCAGTTTTTTGTGAATAACTCAGAAAATATCTACTTTAGGGCAAGGGTGTGATACATACACTCACATTATTTTTCAACGTAGATTCAATATCTGCCCTAAAAAATGGGGTTCTAATTTGAAAATAGTATATTATATTATAAGGATTAAAAGTGCATATTTTTTTACGAGCAATATTTGCAGTTGCGAGGCGCAGCCGAGCGAATGCAGAATTGCGAGTTAAAATAGGCACTTTTAATCCGAATAACATATACTATTTTTTCTTCAACCAAGTCAAAATTACAATAAAATTGGTTTTAGTGAAAAATCATTCATAATTTGGTTATGAATTTGAACACAGAATCATGACAGTGATTGTCAAGTAGACTTCAAATGCATTTACTTTTAATCCAAGGATTAAAAGTAGCGTTTTTAATTCTAGGATTAAAAGTGTTGCTAAGCAACGAGCAAATTTTGTACGGTAAGAGAATTTATGACTTTTGCACCTGAAAATAGTACAGAAAAGTCAACATTTTTTGATGGTTGGAGAAAAAATAGATTTTTCACGATTTTGTCATCCCTAACTTTGAAAGCGATTTTTTCACCCCCTGTATCATGAATTGCGATTTCGATTTTTAAAGTGGATACATCTATCTTACATCTTGAAAAATCCCAAAAATGAAAATTTTCCATCCAAAAATCTCGAAGTTATTCTTGTTTCAGCGGAGCTCTATTTTCGATTTTTTTTTCGAATTTTCCCGCTCAGAGAGAATTTTCCAACCAAAACTGAAAAATGTTACATCAAAATAACTTGAAATTTTCTAAGGAATCTATATCTGCAATAAAAAAATTATGTTCTAATTTGAAAAACGGTTGACGTCATTTCCGGAAAAAACCGGAGGTGCTCATGCCTTGAAAATATTTTAGATTTCATCAGCATCGTGAAATACTCATAAGTGCTGAATTTCATGAAAATACGTTCAGTAGTTTCCCGTATAAATATGGGTGAGGTTCCTCGTGAAAGACCCTGTATAGCATTTTTCTAGTTTACCGCCGCGACCTTTGCTTATACCATGACGAATTATAGAAGGGCCTGCGTAGTCTATGCCAACGCAACTAAAGAGAGAGGATGGAACAATCCTTTCTCGCGGTAGATTGCCCATCAAAGGCTGAACGGTTTCTCCTCGAAACCTAGCACATCGTACGCACTTCTTCACCGTTGATCTCGCCATATTTCTACCACCGATAGGCCAATATTCTTCTCTTACAAATGCTAGTAAATTTTGAGGGCCTACGTGCAGATAACGGACATGCTCGTAAACGAATATCAATTTGGTTAAATGATGAGCAGAATCCAAAACTATAGGATGCTTTTTACCAAAACTTAAATCTCCGTACTCTAATCGACCACCGACGCGTATAATACTGGCGGAATCCAAAAACGGAGTTAAACTTAACAATTTACTCTTACTGCTTATCTTGATATGCCTGGACAGACAAGAAACCTCTTCAGGGAAACACTGCAGTTTCCCTGCAAATCTCGTTTTGCTTTTAACTTTCTGCTGTTCCCGAAAAATCGAATCATATAAGACACAGTTCTCAATAAACGCGTGTAACTGAAAAATCTTTCGAAGGGAAATAAGTCTTCCGGACTTTCCTTCTTTGCTAAGTATGTCTGCTGTCTTAGCTTTGGCAAATTGACTATCGAATAACTGTGGCTTGGCCACTCGTGCTTTTCTAAACGTAACCAGGCTGGCCCGTGCCACCAAAGTTGTGACTCCAACAACTCGCTCGGATAGAGTCCTCTTGTGACCAAATCTGCGGGATTTTCTCGCGTGGGTACATATCGCCACTCACAATCCGACGTTAATCCCCGAATTTCGGTTACTCTATTAGCGACGAAAACTTTTAATAAATTAGGACTAGTACTTATCCATGCTAGAACGATCTGCGAATCGCTCCACAAGACACATTCGTCGAACTTGAGTGTACACTTATCGTTTTGATAGGTGCTACCTTAGTTTTAGCTGACAACAAATGAATTTGTGCATCACCATCAACACTTATGCTTTTCACATATACGCACGCACCGAATGCGCGATCGCTTGCATCGCAATATCCGTGTAGTTCGACGCGCTGAGGATCATCATAAACTACTCTTCGTGATATTGAAAGTTTTTCTAAATTCGGCAAATCATTCAAGAATTTTGACCATCTATCAACCAAGTGAATGGGCAAAGCATCGTCCCATCCTAACTTTACTAGCCATAGGCTTTGCATAAAAATTTTGGTTATTATGATTGACGGACTAACTAATATTTTAGCATTCACAGATAAGATGAGCCTTTAAGTACATTTTCTAGAAGCTTTCCAGGGCATACAAAAGCTTGTCATTCTGACATGACCAAGTTAATCCCAACGTTTTCACATTTTCTTCAGGACCGAACTCGATGATCCCACAAGGAGTATCTTTATTTTCAATGTTTGCTAGAACTTCAGGTTCGTTTGAATACCATTTTCTCAACTCGAAGCATCCGCCTCTTAAGACTGACGAGACTTCAGCACAAATATTCTGCGCATGCTCAATAGTATCCGCCCCTGTAAGCAGATCGTCTACATAGAAATCCCGACGGATGATTTCCGCAATTTCCGGCTTGTTTTCTTGACATATTCTCGCTTGCATGGCCGTAGGTTACCGTATTGAGAGTGTATGACTTCAATGGCTGATCAGGACTATCTCGCCACAATATCTTTTGAAGATGTCGCTGGCTGGGTTCAATAAGTACTTGGCGATACATCTTCGCACAATCTGCTGAAACTACGTACTTGTGCTGTCTAAATCTCAAGACTATTGACAACAGATCTTCTTGTAAAATTGGACCGACATACTGAATACTGTTGAGAGAGATTCCGTTACTAGTCGGAAATGATGCGTTGAAGACTACTCTCAAACGTGTGGTTTTGCTATTTTCACGCAAAACTCCGTGATGTTGCATGAAATACTCGCAGATACCTTCGCTTGTCTGTTTTTCAGCTAAACTCATGTGATTCAACTTTATATACTCGGATAGGAATTCAGTGTAAAGATTTTTGAATAACTCATTTTTACCTAGCTGTCGTTCAGTGCTGTGAAATAGCTTCTGCGCTTGCGCACGCGATTCTCCTAAGCAATGGAGATGTTGCTTCAGAGGGAGTGTGACTATGAAACGCCCAGAAGAGTCTCTACGAGTGGTTTGTTCGAAGATTCTTTCGCACTCAATTTCTTCGCGGGACCACGGCTTAGCAACAGAGCACTCTTCGGTTTACCAAAACTTTGAAAGAATTCTGCACAATTCTTGATTTGAACTTAAATGACATGAAGTATCGCGAACCTCGTCGTTATTGTTGACGCGTCCCGAAACTATCCAGCCTAGTACCGTATCTTGCAACATTGGCTTGTTTTTACCGAACGAAATTTTATTTGGTTTGAGAATTTCCCAGAACAACTCTGCTCCAATAAGCATATCTATGGTTGCTGGTTTATTGAATTCAGGATCAGCCAATTTCAGATCGCTAGGAATTTTCAACGGACTAATATCGAACCCCCACGATGGAGTCACACTTGTGATATTAGAAAGAACGAAGCATGTAACACTAGCCTTGAAAATGCTATGCTGTGAACACAAGTTAACTACACACTTCTCTTTGATTTTGGAAACGTGACTTGAAATACCTAGAACGTTCAAACTCGCATTACTAGTAGCTATACCTAATCGCTTTGACTGCGATCCAGAGTCTAATAATACTCGAACTGAAACTAGTTGTGCAAACTCAACCAAAACTGTAATTCTTGCTGTGGACAATAGGACCGTATAATTACTAGAAAAATCTATGCCACTGGCCAAAGAATTCAAATTATTTGAACTTTTATCATCACTGGCCAAAGAATTCAAATTATTTGAACTTTTATCATCTTTATTACCAACCGCACTGGCTGCTTTTTCGGGTGCAAAAGGGTGTTATGCCAAGCTTTGCACTTTCTAAAAGGACCAGCTCTACATTTGTTGCTCGTATGATTATTCAGTAGACAAATATTACACAAGTTTGCCTTTTTAACGAACTCTTCTCGCTTGTCTGTTGATAATGCTAAGAATAACTCACATTTATAAATTGAATGTGGATCTTTACAGAAGAAACATGACACCGCAGAAGAAACTAGAGATTTTGAACTTTGTCTAAAATCCTTTTTATGAAATTGTCATCTTGAACTGGCTTACTGGAAGTGTTTTTAAACTCTAATGTTTCCAACAAATCTGCACGATCACGCAAAAATGGTTTCAGGTTTTCTAGTGTTGGACTGTCGAACGTAATTGAATGTCTTTCCCACTCGGTCATTGTTTTGGCATCCAACTTACTATCAGAAAAATCAACAGTGGGTCCCAATTCTTTATATCTTGTTTTAATTGTTCCAGTGAACGCAAATGCTTAGATATATCGTCCACTAATTTCCGTAACTTGTGGGAACTTTCTTTGGAAATGGACTCTAGATTGAATATTAACTTGATGTGATTGTGTACCAACAACTTAGTATTGTTGTACCTATCGTTTAAAACTTGCCAAGCGACAATATAACCTGGGCTTGTAAATTCGACTGCTTTGATTACAAGAGCCGCGCTTCCCTCAAGAGATGCTCTCAGATAATGGTACTTTTGAATCGTGCTCAAAGATTCATTATTATGAACCAAGGATTCGAAAGTTTCTCTAAATTCTAACCAGTCTTCGTAACTACCTTTATATTTAGGAAGGGCAATGATCGGCAACTTGCCCCACCTAAACTACTCATACTTTTTTCTGAATCTGAAATTATGGAGTTTCTTGAAGAAGCTTGATCATTAAGGTTCATAACTACTCTACTAGCTAAAAATGACTTTGCGATTGACTGATCTGTAGTATGTATCCTCGAACTGTTCTCTTGCTTCGTATTCACTGGGTAACGATTCCTCGGAGGCCGCCAATTCTATTTGGTTTTGAACCTCCTCGAATTCGTCGAATACGATTTTAATGCGACTGAGCCTTTCTTCTAATTGTATTAGGTCAGTCTCACTAAGATCAAGGCCTTGTTCACTATCTACGTGTTTTACAAAATTCGTTAGGGAGCTCTTAAGCGACCCACGTTTTCTATTTAATGATTCTGTCATTTTCAAGCAAACTACGCCAATGCAGAACTTCACGCGAAAACAAATAGACTATTTTTAATCTCGACAAGTGTAAGGGAATAACTGGGATACTACAAATCTGGAGAATCAGGCGAAAAACAGGAAAGGACTCACCAAACTCACTTCTGGCGCCTAAACTAGCACCTGATTTTCAGCTTTCTCAACTCGTACTTCACTTGATCACTGGCACACATACATCGGCTCGAATGGACCATGTAGGGTTTTAAGCGGACTGTATTATTCTTGATTATCATAAAAAAACTAGATTGCTTGAGTAACAACTTTACTAGCAGGTTTTGTTACAAAAGTTCTTTCTTTCTTTCTTTCTCTCAGTTATCCAGCTTCCTCATAGGCAGCCCCCCTATTAGTGATCTTTGTCTCACAGCCTGATTCCCAGGGGTGTGGAAATCTAGAACTGATCTATACCAGGCTGCGCTGATAATGATGTTATTTTGTGATTATCTTCTCGAGTATCTCTCAATAAACAGACTGTTGAAACATTTCATTTATTCCCCGTGGAGACACAGGAGACACACACAAACATATGGGCTGAGTGATGATCTGTAAGGACAGGATTAAGGAGTTTAAATGCTGAACATTCTCAACAAACATCTACTTCTAAAAGCACATTTAAGCGACTACAACACTATCCCAGAGCATCTGAGAAAATCTAACAATAAATTCATTACCTCGGTATCGGAAGTGAAAAAGAGGTCTTGCACACTCGAATTCTAGCCAAATGAGCTGGGAACAAACAATGACCAGATCTAAGCCTAATAATAGTAGTGATATTTTTTCTAGCTACTTTGAGGTTCTTGAACCAAATACTATTTCTTTATTTACTTGGTTTTATAAAATCCGAGTATATTTTGCCCTTAATTTGACCCATTTCCCCAAACTCTTCATCCCATTCTCTCCATAGTTCATCAACATAAGCCGGTCAAAGGTCCCGAGGAGTCCCCCTCAAACTGGATCGACCAAGTAATCTGCCTCGATTAGCCAACATATCCGCTGTATCATTATGGGCAATATACGAATGACTAGGCACCCACATCAACACTACATGTATACCCAAGGACCTCGCTCTAGACAATATTATGCTAGTATTAATCATGCCTATATCTGTATTGGAGCCGAAGACTCCACCCTCCATTCCGTTGATCACCCCCAGAGAGTCCGTGATTATGACAGATCTAGATAGACTTCTCTCAATCACTAGATTAATTGCTCTGTAAATTGCATACATTTCCGCCGAAAAAATGGACCAGTGATCAGGTAATCTACCGCAAATCTTCAATCCCCTGGAGGGAATCCATATCGAATAGCCTACCGAATTGGGGTTCCGGGATTTAGAGGCATCATTATACACATCTGTGTAACCAGCAAACTCCGAACGAAGAAGAGATTCAAATTCCTGCATGTTCGATGGCGATCCCTTGGATAGACCCGAATTGAAAGTAGTTCTTCTCTCTGATCTTATATGAGCATTTGTCATGAAATAAGGGAGACTCGGCGATCGCCGTATGTAAGCTATTTCATTTCTTATTGACTTCAACGCTTGAATGTAACTTGGGATTGTGTTGTTAAACCAAAGCCTATCAAATCTATCAGGGTTACCCACAAGTTGAATGAGGGGGTGCTGAGTGAATCTATATATCTTAGGGATATATTTACATGCGAGCCACAATCTCCGATATTTAAGGGGAAGTTCCCCACTTTCCGCCAGAATAATATTTGTAGGTGTTGATCTCATGGGACCGAGGGATATACGTATGGCAGAGTATTGGACTCTGTCCAGCTTCTTGAGTTCTGCTTTGGCACATCTGCCGTGAAGAAAACTGCCAAAATCCAGATATGGTCTTATCAGCCCCAGGATGGTCTTCAGAAACTTTTGATTATTCTACACTGGGTGATAGCTTTCGTGCACATTAAATCTATGTGTTTACCCCATTTAAGCTTTTGATCGAATATTACACCCAAGTACTAAACTTGTTGTTTCCAAGGTATCATCAGGCCGTTTATAGACACCGTAGGATATGCAGGTGGTAGGTAGTGTTTTGTAAATATTATTGCCGCCGATTTTTGGGCATTAACCTTTAAATTACGATCAGAGAGCCATTGGTTCAATCTTTCCAGATTGTCATTGATTTTGTTTACCACTTGATCAATGTTTTTTTCCGAACCAATCAAAGCGAAATCATCTGCGTATTGAAACAGAATGGCCTCCGAGTCTAACAACCCGGGAGGAACTCTGGTGTACAATTGAACAGAGGAGCACTTAAACTGATCCCTGCAAAAGGCCGTTAAGTAATATCACCATGAATTCTACCCCGGAGGCGCCTCTGATAACAAACCTTACGACCATGAAAAAGTTGATAAATCAAATTTGCGATATTTTGTGGGATGCCACAATCTCTCATGTCTTGCCATAAAATGTTCAGATCTACGCTATCATACGCCCCAGAGATGTCCAAAAACACCCCCACCGCGAATTGACCTCTATCAAAAGCGGTTATCGACCTACCCCTTCGAAAACCAAAACACAACAGATCTATTTGATTCCCTATCAAGTTTTCGATTCGTTCCTTTAGCATTCTCTCTAAAATTTTTGTAATACATGGGGAAATTGAGATCGGACGGTAACTTGCGCAGTCTTCTACAGGTAATCCATTTTTGAGTATGGGGATAATGATCGAGGTTTTTCATTTCCGAAGAAGGATCACCACGACTGAGAACTCGATTGAATAGATCTAATAATAGGATCTTTGCCGACATGGGCAAATGTGCGAGTATATTGTAATCTATCCCACCTATACCAGAGTTCTTCTTCAGTCTTAATGAATATATTAATTCATTCAAAGAAAATGAGTGAGAAAGATTCTGATATTCTATGGATACTGGAGATGTCGATGTCGAGTGGGCCAGTTTTTCAAGAATTTCCCTGCAACACCGATCCGATACCCCGTATGTTCTGCTGGAAGCTTCTTGCCCGGAAAATCTTTTTATGATACCCCAAAATCGATCGGTCTGTTCTAAAGAGAGGTTCTCGCAAAATTGACGGAAACAATCCCTCTTCTTTTTCCTTATCAGCAATCTAGTTTTAGCTACCTGTTTTTTGTAATTCATATAATTATTAAGTGTGGGAGAGATTCTGTATACGGATAGTAAAGATCTTCTACAATTAATTTCTCTAGCTACTTCCTCGTCCCACCAATGAACCAAGTATTTTGAACTAACACAGCTCTTGCATTTAGAAATCCCCAATATCCCCCACCGAATCAGAGTCAAGTTGTTTTATGAGATTTTTGGCAAATCTTTGCCAATTGGCCTTTTTTGTATTATACTTTCGTAAAAATACTCTGTCAATCCCAGTTGCGCTCATGCCTCTGTTAACCTTGACTAACAATGGCAAATGATCGCTAGATCCTGTGTCTTGAATTACCGCCCAAGAGCAGAAAACCGAAAGATCACCTTAGCACATCGACAAGTCTGGTGCACTCAAGTTGGCCTGCGGACCTGGTTGGTGTACCATCATTAAGAAGCACTATGTTACCATCCCTTAAAAAGTCTTGTACGACTCTGCCACTATGATTTAACATAGCCGATCCCCATAATGGGTTCTGGGCATTAAAATCACCCAAAATTATGCCTGGTGAATCTGCAAAAGCTGACAACTGATCCATCATGCTATCTGTCAAAGCGATATCAGGCGGAATATAAAGTCCGTTCACGAAAGGTTGAGCACATAGTAGGCGTTTTTATTTATCTGAAGTTGGCAGTATGTGCTGTCATAGAGTAAAATAAAGTCAACGTTGCCGAATGTACCCGGCATCGTTTGACGAGCTTGCCAGTTATCAGAGAACTCTATGTTGATTGACAACATTGAGTATCAATCTGACAAGAAAATAAATAACGTAACCTAAATTTTGGTATACACAGTGGAATACGTCAAATTTCCATGGCCAACCGACGGCTCAACCTTTCGTGAACGGACTATAAACATTTATAACATTGCAGCCCATATACCTGATTCCCAAAATCTGAGCTCTAGAAGGAAAGCTTATCGCTTCCAAGTTGAGATAAGTATATGACTGATCTTCTCACGGCCAAAGCTATTCCTCCATAGCCGTCCGCTCTGTCAGCTCTAACCAGAGAATATCCAGAAATGGAGATATTCTTTTAGAAATGTCTCATTCAAAGAGATGATGTCCGGATCCAAATTTTTAATCAGAATCTTGAGATCATTGAAATTCGAATATAGAGATCTAATGTTCCACTGTAATATTCTCAGCTCCTTCATGAGGACTTGGATCTATTAAAGGCTTTATGTCACGGACTAAAAAAGAAAAAAGAAACTTTAAATATAACTTTTCGAAGAGAATTATTAATGTTCTTGGTTCATATATCCTCATTTTCATTAATAAATATGAATCTTTATTATGAATACACATTGAAAATTAAAAATTATTAAAATGGAGAGGATGATCTGTAATTCAGATAATCCTCATTATAAGTGATGGTTTGCCTAGAATCATTAGTACTTTGTTTATTATTATTTGACTGCTCGTTCCAGCTCAGCGAGTATGGGCTAGCACTGGTCTGTGTTGACAATTGTGAATAACTTTGGGTATTGTCTACTAATTTTCCTGTCATGTCACAATTATCATAGGAAGATGTGTCCATCTCCTGATCGTTAATCCCCATTGATGTAGATTGTCTATATGCAATTAAACATGCATTATGTTCCCTTTTATCATAGCCTGGTTGTGTGGAAGCCTTTCTTTTATTGTCTGACCTGATATTACTAGGAGGGGTATAATTATTTTTACTATTGGCACGCGACGGTACACTAGCATAAGGCGTTTTCGGAAACTTACTCAGGGTTACTAACTCGATCCATCGGGTCACGTGACGGATCTACTCGGGTCTCGGACCCAGGTTCAGTGTTTACGATCACATCAGGTTTAGGATTTGAAGTGACAGTCGTATCAATAACATAACCAAACAAATTAATGAATTTATTTTTTCGATCCCAGTCTATTCTCGGATTGTCTCTAGATATGCTTGCATTTATGAGCTTCTGTTGAATATTTCTTATAATTTCTCGTGTGCCCTTCCATGTTTAATTACATTTTTGACTACCTATGCTTGAGAAGTAGAGAATTTATTTTTTCAGTTCCAATTTATTCACTTATTTTCTTTAGCTTTGCAGGATTTATTGGCTTCTATAAAATATTTCTTATAATTTCTGGTGTACCCTCACATGTTCAATGTTATCTTCGAGTACCTATATTAAAGAAGTAAATAAGGCTTCAGCTTTTACGCAGAAAGATCTGCATACAAAGTTATGAAGAAGTTGTTGCACATTATTTTCTCGGCTCAAGGAACCACTCATTTTACATTGAGCCAAATTCTCTTCTCTTTCCATAATTTTTAGGAATAGAATATATGAAATTATTCAGAAAGGAGTAGAAGACTTATTCCCGCTTTTTTCAAATACAAAATTGAACTGCAGTGCGCATGCGGTGCCTCCAGAACCCTACTCTCGAGTAGGGTTACGATAAATCAACCTGGGTCAGTGATCGAGTTAATAACCCCGTACTTTCCGAACACGGGTTGGATGTTCGGGGTAGGTAAACGAACGCTAAGGTTAGGGATCGAGTTAACCCGAGTAAGTATCCGAAAACGCCTATATTTATTATCTCTAAGTCTAGGTGGATCCACAGATTTCTCCGTTCCTCTATCATTTAATGAAGGGAATTCGGAAGGATATGGCGGTAATTGTCTTTTACATACTTTGTCAGCCTCGAATAGGGAAATATTATGAAAAGCCATCATCTCTCTCATTTTAATTTGTCTCGAATACTCGGGGCAGCGTCTATCTGTAGCCTCATGATTCTGCCGACAATAAAAGCAACAAGGATCAAGGTCGCAGGACCTTTCATGCTCATGATGACCATCGCATTTATTTGATTGATCAAAATCAGATCTGATCTCAAAATCAGACAATTCTTTATGATTTGCTGGCCAGTTACCTGAGAAAAATTAAACAATTTTTCGTAAGTTTTCATCTTTTTTGTTCCTTGCATTACACGTTTGAAATTCAATGTATTCATACCTTCCGTTATGTAATTAATCACCGAATTTTCCGAATCAAAAACTGGAGTTTGATCGTTGATTGGAAGTCTAAATAAAGCATCACAATTTCCGTTAGCTGTAGTTTTAATGATTTCTATTTTGTATTTAAATGAAGATAAGAAATAAGCCCATCGTTGCAACCGGTTTTGAATCATATTATTTCCATTATTATTACAGCCAAAAATAAATTTCAATGGTTCATGATCTGATTTTAAAATAATTTCATTTCCGCATACGTACTGATAAAATTTTCTGAAACCAAAAATTATTGCTGCTGCTTCTTTATCAATGATCGCCCTATGACGTTCGTTAAATGGAATTATTTTAGAAGCGAATGCAATAGGTCGTACTGAACCATCTTTATACCTATGTGATAAATCGCTGAAAGTCCGAAATCTGAAGCATCGCATGCCAAAACTAACTTTTCTTGGGGATTATATAAAGCTAAAACTTTCGGAGACGTTATTTCCTTTTTAACCCAAAGAAATGCAGCCTCGCATTTATTTATTTATTTATTTAACATAAACTACAAATCAACTAAGTTGTTATCATAGTTGCATATTTCATCAATAAAAATACAATTTACTCATGTCAACACAGTTTACATAACTTTAAGATGTTTCTTCAATAAGGACTTAAAAACATTTAGGCTCCTACATTCTTTAAAGGGGAGGGAGTTGAATTTTATTATGCTGGAGTAGATAGGAGCCTTTTGCCTAATTCAGTGCGAGTTTTTTCAAATAATAGTTGTTTCTATTCCTAGTGTTCAGATATGTACATCTCTTACCTGTTTTATTAAATTTTCACTTTTAATCAGATGATTTTTTATTTTGTAAATAAGCTTACATTGGTTTAATGTCATCAGTTCTTCAACTTCAAAAATTTTACCGTTTTATACAGTTCAGAAGATGGGGTATCATAAGGCAAGTTGTACAATGATTTTAAACACTTACTCTGCAAACGATGTGTACAGATTTAAGTTGGTTTTGAAGTGTTACCCCAAATTACAGACAGATAGCACAGCACTGACTGTATATGAGCCGAATATATAAACTCTCTTGCATCGTCTGTTATATTATAACTTATTCGCCTGAAGGCTCCTATCAGACCAGATAACTTTTTCACAATAGAATTAACATGTTCATGCCATGACATATCATCTGAATGTTGAAGTGAACTCGTGAAGTTCTTCAATTGATATAATGTAGCACTGCAATTTTTATAAGTGTGCTGATATGTTGGATGTCAAGTTTGATTGATATAAAATAAAAAGTCCAATTTGTTTGCCACATATTTTTACGCGTGATTAAAATAAGAACTATAAATATTTTTCTGTAAGGGTTGATCACTTTTACTTTAACATGGTAGCAGAGCGTGGTTCCCAGAAGACAGAAGAATATTAGTTTTGTGTTTTTGGAGTCAGGAGAAAATTTTGTTTTGACAAGACGAAAAATAATTTGTCATCAGAAGAAATTTTCAACTAAATAGTGAAGAAAAGAACAATGGATGCAAGTAAAGTCTCGATTGGGTTATTAGAGGGTAAAACCAATTGGTCTACATGGAAATTCAAACTCTCTATTCTACTTAGGAGTGTACCAGGTGCAAGTGAAGTGTTAGAAGGCAAATTAAGTAAGCCTCAATTATCATCTGATACAAACTCATCAAAAGAAGATAAAGAGAAGTATGAAAAGGACCTACAATTTTATACCCAAGCAGATAGCAATGCATTGTTATTACTCACTATAAATATGACTCAAGATACTTTGCAGAAAGTAATGAGATGCTCTACAGCTAGAGAAATGTGGTTAGAACTTCATAGACTATATGATGGAGCTGTTGAAGACAAAACATATACTTTGTGCATGGAGTTCTTCAGCTTCCGGAAAGATGTCAAAGATGATATTGCCACACATATCTCTAAACTGAAGAATTTGTGGAGTGATTTACAAATTGAAGTTTCTAAAGACTTATCTGCTAAAGGTAATGTGTGTAATTGTAACTTGCCAGAATTGCTACTAATTTCCAAAATACTGGAAACTTTACCAGAGGATTATTTTTCATTTAAATCAAGCTGCTAATGATGGCAAAATCAGAGAGAACAGTAGAAAATTTAACAAGTCAACTGTGTGCTTTTGAAAAAGCTCTGTTGAATAAAAATGAAAATAATCTGGAAGTTTTAGCATTAAATGGGAATCAGTCTAGAGGTAATTATTCAAAGTCAAAACAGAAGAAGGACTACAAGTGCAATTATTGTCATTTGACTGGACACCGAGTTCGACAGTGTTTTAAATGGAAAGCAGATGGACGACCACCTAAACCAGAGAAAACAGACACTAGCAGTGGAAACAAACAAAATTGTCAAACATTGCTGATTCAAAAGTCGACTGTGTTAACTGTTACAGTTGATTATGACCACTGGTACGTTGACAATGGTGCAACCAATCATATTTGTAACAGAAGAGAGCTCTATGAAACTTTTGAGACATTCAATGAAGATTATTCAGTGACCACTGCAAATGGTGATGTTATAAAGGCTTTAGGAAAGGGAACAATTTTGGTAGAAGCTTGTGTAAATAGAAAAACTGAGAAATACAGAATGGAAGATGTGTGGTATGTTCCTTCGATTACCAAGAATATTCTCAGTATTAGCAGCACAAGACAGAAATCCACAAGGTGAATTTGTTTCCACAGCAGAAATTTGTCATTTCAAGATTGAAAATAAGACAATTCTAATTGGAACAAGAACCAAACATGGTGGTTTATACAAGTTGAATATGAGAAATGTTTTAACAAAACAAAAACCAGATGTTATGAATTACAAACCAATAATATTCTACAACTTTATCACGAGAGATTTGGTCATCAAAATAAGAGACATATACGGAAAATTCTAAAGAGAGATTTTGAACTTGATGTTTCCTTGGACAGCGAATTATGTGAAGGTTGCATCTATGGCAAAGCACACGTTCAGAAGTTTGGCAGAAGAGAAAGAGCCCAAACAACGGGTGAGCTTATCCATTCAGATGTTTGTGGGCCTTTTCAAAATTCCGAAAGTGGTTACAAATATTTCTGTCTCTTCAAAGATGAGGTGAGGTAGCAAGACACTTAAAGACATTTTTAGCAGAAGTAAAAGTAGCTGGGCACGTCGTTAAAGAATTCTTATCAGACAATGGAGGAGAATTTGACAATAGGGAAATTAAAAATATTTTGAATGAACATGGAATTCGTCAAAGATTGATAATGCCCTATACTCCTCAGCAAAATGGCTGTGCAGAACGAGATAATAGAACGATAGTCGAGACAGCGAGAGCTCTTTTACATGCTAGAGATGGTCTACCTCAAAGTCTATGGGCAGAAATGATCAACACAGCAGCATATACCGATTTGGAAATTCACATCGAACACATACGATATACAATTCATCAGACAGAGAATTTTTCCCTCCAGTTGCACAGATGAATAGGCGAGATAATCAAGTGCGATAACTGAATGAATTCAACTGTCTCACTGCAAAAATCAAGTCTTGTCTCTCTCTTATCGCAGTATGGTAGGGAACCCGCACTGCACGTATAGAATTTTTAATTTGTCAGGCTGCCCGTAATACTCGATTCAGTATTTACTGTTGCCTACCATACTAAAGAATTACGCACCTCTGAACGATAAGAGAGAGACGAGACTAGAATAATGAAGCAAGACAACTGAATTCAGTGTGTACAGCAAGTGATTGTCTAGATTATTCATCTGTGCAACTGGAGGAAAAATTCTCTGTCTGATGCATTGTATATCGTATATTTCAGATGTGAATTTCCAAACCTGTATATTGAATAGAACGGGAGTTTCAGGCCAAAGTGACAAATCGCCCTATGAAATTTGGTATGGGAAGAAACCAAGTTTGACGCATTTTCGTGTAATTGGAAGCACATGTTACGCCCATATTCCTAAATCCCAAAGAAGAGAAAGTTAGATAAAAAGCTGTGAAAGGAATACTAGGATATGACAATGATGATGGTTACAGAATTTGGTGTCAAGATACAAAGAACTTGATAATATCCAGAGATGTTATCTTTGAAGAAAAATCATTCTCAAATCCAGAAACATCACAACTATCACTTCCAGATTCTGAAAAAGAAAATTCTGAAGAAATCGAGAAAGAAGAAAACAGAATTTCAGAAAATCAAAGAAGAAGCTATAGAACTGAAAACGATGTTTTGGATGATTCAGATTGAAGATGATGATATCACTGGTTCTAGGAGTACAACTTCTGAATTCAACGGTATTGGAGATGGAAATTCAACTGGGAGAAATTTACGAGATAGAGCAAGCTTGAGAAAACCAGCTAGATTCGAAGATTTTGTGATGACAGTAGCAACTGAAATACTTCAACTTGTAGAGCCAAATACTTATAAGGAAGCTATCCAAAGCAGTAATAAAATCCAATGGTTAAATGCTATGAAAAGTGAAATGGATGCACATAGATCTAATAGCACATGGATTATGAAAAATTACCTGCAGAAAGAAAAGCTATTCCTTCTAAGTGGGTTAAATAGAGGTTTAGAAAGTAGAAGGCAGTAAACAGATTGCTGATCTTATGACAAAAGCCTTATTCCGGCCGAGATTAGTTCTCTTAAGGAGTTTGATGGGTTTACGTTCAAGAAACATTATATCAATTAGGGAAGGTGTTGAAGTGAACTCGTGAAGTTCTTCAATTGATATAATGTAGCACTGCAATTTTTATAAGTGTGTGATATGTTGGATGTCAAGTTTGATTGATATAAAATAAAAAGTCCAATTTGTTTGCCACATATTTTTACGTGATTAAAATAAGAACTATAAATATTTTTCTGTAAGGGTGATCACTTTTACTTTAACACTGAAATGCATAATCCCAAATATTTATGGCTCTTTACTTGTTTTATAGTTTTGTTTTCTATACATATATTAGGTGTTGTGGATGAGCTATTTTTTGGTTTGAAGTATAGAAAGACTGTTTTATCCCTATTCAATATTAATTTGTTATTATTTAGCCACGTACTTAATGTTTTCAGGTCTTCATTGATAATGTCTTGCAACAACAGAGAATCGCGTCCACTGTATAACAAAACCGTATCATCCGCGAACATAAAGTACTTTCCTCTCAAACCCGCACAACACAAACTCTCCACATACAACAGGTACAAATTGGCCCGAGGACACTGCCCTGCGGAACACCACTTGTAACCTTCCGGTTTCTGCTCTTGTATCCATTGACCACCACATGCTGACGTCTATTTGTCAAAAATGATTTGAACAAGTTGTGCGCGGGCCCTCGTATCCCCATATTCTTTAATTCCTTCAGCAGTATTTTAAGGTTTATAGTGTCAAAAGCCCTATTCATATCTACAAATACAGCTGTGACATTTTCACTTTCATCTAAACTCCCTATTGTGCGTTCAATTAAACCAACTGCTGCTCCCTCAGTGAAACTATTCTTCTGAAATCCGTACTGACTTCCTGAGATGTTTAAAAACTCGAGTAGTCTATTTTTATAAGTTTTTTCAATATTTTGGCAAATACAGACGTGAGGGATATTGGTCTGTAGTTACCAGGTTCCATTCTATTCTTTTTTGTGTATCGTTATTACCTTGGCTATTTTGCATCTATCTGGAAAGTTACCCTGTGTAATACTTTTATTGAGTGTTGTTATGAATTTTTCTTTAATTATTGGAAAGATTTTTTGTATATCATAAATTGTAATATTATCTGGACCTGGTGAGCTATCTTTTTGATTGAATTTAAAATTTTTATTACTTCGGATTCGTTGTGGGCGGAGTAATATAGTTCTGTCATTTCTAATTTCGGTTGTTTTTAGGCTCTGTTTTTTTAATTTTTTTGGAGGGATTTAGCGATACTGACATAATAATTGTTAAGAATATTACAAATTTCTTTTTTTCTTTTGTAAGTTTCATTTCCAATTTTGAGCATAGTTGGAGATTTACTGTTTTTGTTTTTATTGGTAGGAGAGAATTAATTGTTCTCCTGATTTTTTGAGTTTTTTGGAAAGGAATAATCGTTTTTCTTCAGTTACAGCTTTGGTTACCTTATTTTTCATGTTTTTGAATTGTGCTACATATGTTGCATCATGTGGATTTTTTACTAGTTTTTTGTATAACTTGTCTCTCTTATACATTAATGAATTTATACGAGCATTGAACCAAGGTTTATTATTCTTTATATATATTTTCTTCTTTTTTGTTGATCTTGTTTTAATCTTACTTATGATACCTATCAAATCATCAATATCCTTTACAGGAGTTTTATTGAGTTCAATTTTTAGCAAATCTTGAAATTTGTTGTAATTTGTTACGGACACATATTTAATTGACTCACTGAAAGGGTTAAATAAGCTTGATTCAACATTCACATTTAACAGCTTATGATCTCTCCAATGATGTCTCCAATGTACAATGAAGGGTTTTTTGTGCAATTACATGGTCCATCAAAGAACCGTGGTTGTATGATCTTCTTGTTATGTGTTTATTTTTTATTTGATAATCGTTAAGACTTATACAATCAGTGTAGTTTCTGCATACAGTATCATTTCGCATAGTATTCAAATTTATATCCTCGACCACAATACAATTTTGATTATTTTCTAGTAATGTATTTAAGGACACAATGAATGAGTCTATGTTATTTTCTGCAGCTCGATAAATTGCACAGATTTTCAAATCTAGTTCATTGAGAAGAATCATCAAACTGTTACAATGGTTTTCCTTAAACATTTGCAAAGGAGTATACCTGAGGTCATTAATCACAAACACTGCTACTCCTCCACCACGAGTATTTCGGCAGTCATAAACGCCCTCATAGCCCTCAATTTGGTATAAGTGCTTCTCAGAGTCGTAAAGCCAGGTTTCCGTGAGAGGTCCACCAAGCTGGGATTGTTGTATTTGCTAATGTAGTAACCTAGGTTTTCAATTTTTAACTTAGTTTTTATTGATCTTATATTGAAATAGAGAATGTTCAATGTGTGTTGTATTAAGTTTTTTGATGTATATGTTTTTTTGGTTGTTAGTTTTAGTTTTTTGCTTTCTTAAGGTTGAGTAATGTACTTTCAGATTGAACTTCGATGATTTTACTCGATTCATTTTTTTAGAAGTATTTTCCATCAGAAAACCAAGCGTACCTGTAGTTGTACTCTCTTTTGAATTCTCTCGTTTGTTTAAAGAGTAATTGATTTTCCTTGGTGAGATCGTGATTAATATATAGGGGTTTTTCTCCCGTACAACCAACATCCTTAGCAATCATTTTCTTTTCCTTTTTGGCTTTCATGATCTTTTCTTTTATTGCCGAATCTTTGAAACTGACCTTTAGTTGTTTTGATTCGTTTTTTCCTATTTCATTCACTGTAAAATCTTCGGCTTTCACGAGTAAACCCAAATTCTTGCCAATGTTAATGACCGCATCCCTTCCAAGCATATCATTTTCTTCCATATTTGGTAATCCACTGATTATGATGTTATTCTTCAGTTGTTCTGATCACTTTCGTTTTTGTCCTTCTTCAGCATCTCCAGTTCCTTACGCATATTGATCTGATTATCTTTGAGTTCCATGATTCCTTTTTTAATTCTTTGTTAACTTTTTCTTGTTTTTCCATTTTTGCTTGAAATCTTCATTCAAAATAATCAGTCTTTCCAGTTTATCCATCACATCCTTGAGCGTGAATTCCGTAGAATTGGTTGGTTTTTTTGTCGTTGTTTTGGAATAACGTGGTGTAATTTCTGGTTCTTCATCTTTTGAGGAAGATTCTTCATCCACATCCTCTTCATTCTCGCTCTGCTCCGGGAGTATATTGCAGGAGTTACAGACCCATGAGAACTTTCCACATTTTAGTTGTTTAATCTCATCCCTGCTCAATCCAGTGCAGCCCTCATGAAACCACTCTAGGCAATTTCCCTTGCACTGAATTCTATAAACGTGTTTGGTTAGTTTCTTGTTACATTTAGGGCAAGACATAATTTAATCCGGAAAGTACGGTCCTGTTGCAGATAGTTATCGCAAATTAAGCGCTGCAGAAGGTAGAAGTTGATAAGAAATATATCACCCTTTTTTCTCGCTATCACGTTTATTGTCTCACGTATGTGTGAATTTCACAGTGGAAATAAACAAATAATTGTTTTTGAAATTCAGATATTTCTTTTGAATAACAGGGAATGGAAATCAATTGGATTGACGATTGAAACCTCCCTTGAATAACACTTTCACCGAATTCTAACTTATTCGCGGCGAATTTTTACTTTGCTGATTTGAAGATTAGCGGGATCGATAAAATACACGTCCGATTGCTCTTATCTTCAACTTTGATGTGACCAATTCCAAGGTGTGTTTTTATTCAACAAATCATATAAGCATTTAAAATTTTGTGCCCTATTTTTCAAATGAGAATCATAATAATTAACTAATCCCAAAAAAGATTTAAATGCTTAGAATTTTCAGGACGTGGCAAATTAAGAATTGCTTTCGTCTTACTAGGAGAGGGATGTAACCCTTTGTCATTCAATAAGTATCCCAGAATTTCCAACTCATTTCGAAATAAATCACATTTTTGAGCATTCACTTTCAATCCGGCTTCTGCTAATCTAGCGAAAACTGTGTCAAAATATTTAAGTGTTCTTCATCAGTTCTACCGGTGCAATATATGTTATCTATATAAACTTTAACAAATGGAATTCCTTTCAAAATATCTGAAATTATTTCCTGACATTCGCCTGGACTCGATGAAATTCCCTCAGGAAGTTTTTTATATCGAAACAAACCGTCTTCTGTAATAATTGTTAAGGCATTACGTGATTTTTCATCAACCGGAAATTGCATGAAAGCGTGTGCTAAGTAAATTTGTGACCACTTTTGACCACCTTGAAGATTAGCAAAAATTTCTTCTTTAGTTGGCACAGGTGCTCTCTTAATAACGAGTGACGGATTCACAGTTAGTTTAAAATTTCCACAAATACGTACACAACCATTTGATTTCAATACAGGAACTATGGGTGTTGCCCATTCACTCACAGTTACTGGTTCAAGATTATCTAAACTTATCAAACGCTTAATTTCATCTGATATTTTGGATTTTAAACAAATGGAACCCTGTAAGGCTTTAATTGAACTGGTTTAGTTCCTTCCTTAAATTTTAATTCAATATTTTTTCCTGTAAATTTACCTTGACCTTCTGAAAAGAGTATTGGAAAATTTTCTTTCATAGTCATCATCACAGAATCATGATTAAAATATAGAAATGAAGTATTATCATTTTTATAAATGTTCAAGGGCCATAAATCAATTTTTTTAACCAACATCTACCTATCAAAGACGGACCTGACCCTGGTAAAACATAGCACTTTAAATTACTAATTATTAAACCATTAAAATCACAATTCAAGTTATTCAACAAACCTAAAGGTTTCAAATTATGCTTTCCATAAGTCATTAAAATTAAATCAGACCTAACTAATTTTTCATCTGAAAAATTATAATTTTTCGTATGTACAGATATAGCACTAATGTATGAGCCTGTATCAACTAACATTTTGAAGGGGACAATTATTTAACTTTAAATCAACAAACATAGGCTCTGCGGTTACATCATTTTTGTTTATGAAATTTATATTGAAAAAGTCATAATTATATTTTCTTTCACAGTTATTTTCAGTTTCATCATTTTTATTTTGAACTAAATGAATATTTTTTTCATTAGATTTTGAATTTCCATCAAACTTACGTCCACTGTTTACTTTTTTCCAACAAGCGTTTACTTAATGACCTTTTCCGCCGACCTCGAAATAAAAGGTTATTTTAATGTGTACGAAATTGAGCATTAATGACCTATTTTAATGCTCAATTTTTTAGCCATTTTAATGTGCAATCCTCATGGCAACCGTACACAAAGTATTCAGAAGCACTACGAGAAATGTCAAAGCTCTACTGGAAAATAGAAACAGAAATTCCATCATGTCAGATGTATGTCTTGTGCAAAATGAGAATGTATTTCAATCAAGAATTTATACACTATTCATGTTGAGATCGTCGGAAAAATCTTGTAATCAACACGGTTATTAATCTAGCGACTAATGGTCTCGAACTATCAAAGCGTTCGCTCCGCTCACGCTTTAAAATATCTTGACCATTAGTCGCTGTCTTTAATAACCTAGTTGATAAAATAACTATTTACATTAAAAAATGTACATTTTTGAAATCTATACCTACATTTGTTTGCGTAATGATTATTCTTAAGACCGCAACAAAAACAAGACAACTCATTTTTATTTGAATGGTGATCATTTGTTGTTGTTTTGATACCACCTTGACATCTGTTTTGTTTCTGTCTTGTTCCCTCGGCAAATTCAAACTTCTTCTTCGGTCTTTGTCGATTACGACGAAGAAAATTCACGTCGGCGCTAGCATCTCCGCACAGCGCAGCGTCTTTTTCTGCAGATTCCCGTGCTACTGCGATTTTAACTGCTTCTGTGAAATTCAATTTCTCTTGACGAAAAAGTTCCACTTTAGTATTTGAATCTCTGTTACCATTTACGAATTGATCTCGAAGTGAAGTATCCACATTTTCAAAATTACAATTTATTGACAATCGCTTTAATCTTACTCTTAATCACTCACAGTTCATTAGGAGCTCGTTTTGTTGAATTGAATTTATTTCTTTCAGGAAAAATGCTAATTTGTTTCAGGTTTTGAGATATTGCCTCGCACAGGCCTATGCTGATGATAGCAGCTTCTCTACTCTTTTGAGTTGACTGATCTTGATCTTGCCTCCCGATGTATAAACTCAGATCTTGAAAGTGTCCGTAGGGTAGCATCGTTGTATAATTTAAAATAAACACAGGCAAGTGTAATGTAAGTACATACTCCATTTATTCGGATTCTCGTCAGTACTTCATCGTTGTCGATCGATTGTCAGGCTCTTGCCCTTTGTGATACCGTGAAGAATCTTGGAGTAGTCTTCGATTCCGGGCTTGATTTTTCTCATCATCTAACGGGGGTAATGAAGACTGCGTTTCATCGATTGGGGGTCGTTTATGGGTGTCGGCGTTCGATTAATGTTATGTGGTCTATCGGCCTTACATTATATTAGTGCTCAGCTAGTATAGAATTGGTGCCGCCTGTACATATTTGGATTGAGAAAATATGATCACGTTTCCGCAGAGATTCATGATTTGGATTGGTTGAGGATGGTTGATAGGAGGAGGTTACATTTCAATTGTTTCGTTTATAGACTACTCAAAACTCAAAATTGTGTTTCCCTTTGTAGAAGGTTGGTCCCTAGGAGTTGTGTGCATTCAGTTAATATAAGACGTCCATTCTCTTATACTGTTCCGGAACATCGTACAGCTAAATTTCAAAAAAGTTCCACCTATAATGCTGCGAAATACTTGAACGGTTTGGAGGATAGTATTTTACCTTGGTGTTTCTTTATTATGTTTTATTTTCGGAATATCAATGTGATTTGCAAATGTATGTATCATTCTTTTTTCATTTTATGATTTCATTTGATCTTGTATGTTTGCTTTCTCTCATTTGTTTTTTTAAACAAAAAAATCATTAATGGACTAAATGTGCTGGAGTTTTTATAGATCGCCCCTCATTTTCGATTCTGTTCTATTTTATTATGTTTCTTGTTTTGAAATAAATAGAAGACAACCAAACGGGGTTGAGTGTAAGTGTAGTCTAAAACTAAACTCCGCTCCGCTTAGGCTTGGTGGTTTTGACTGACTTCTTCAATTACTTGTATAGTTTTGTATGAATATAGGCGATTTATTATTATTATTATTTCCACAATTTCGATAGTTCTAAATGAATGAGAAGTTCAAATGACTTTTATATTTTTTCAATTTTTTAGAAAATAATTGATTGTTTTCATTGTGTATTATCTTCGATGACACTTCCTTCAATCAGAAACCAGATCATAATTAAATTATTTCGTGAAATAGCTTTCATGAATAATAAATTCGAAATCGACTGAAGTTTATTAGGAAATACTTCAAACTTAAACAATAAACGCGGCACCAGATTGCCGCGCTAGGCTTATGGACGTCTTTCCAGTATTCCTGAGTTGTGAAATTCTGTTTTCATACTGTTGAACGGCAGCTCTCAATCTCTTCAAATTCTTCATTATTGTCATGTTGGTCTCTTCGGTCTTGCGAATGGTCTCGTCGTTGATATGCATGTATAGGTCAGTTTGGTTGGCTACAGCATTGATTTCTGCTGCTAGTTCGTGCCCATGGGCAGCCTCCTCCTGCAAAACGGAGTTATGAATGGATGTGAATTAATTAATCCAATTCGATCAAAACGAACTAATTTTCGAGGAACTTATTGAAATTCTAAAATGCATTTGGATCTTTTCTAAATGCTTTCTTTGAGCAAAATGGTGTGCGGGACAATAAAATCTACTGAACCCCATTGAAAATTTTTTGCTCTTTTCGAACATATCAATCAAATTCCAAAATTATTATATACAGGGTGTTGAATCTCAGCTTGGAAGGAGTCCCATATACAGTGGAACTGCCCTATAATGATGGTCTGTAAAACGAATTTTTCTTTATAACGAATTTCGTATAAGACTTTACACCTTGAATCCAAATTCCATGTTAAAACACCCTCTAAAACGAAGTCAATTCTCTCTATAACGAAATATTTACTCTCTAAATAAGTTTTGGTAAGAAGGTGAAAGGGTGGGTTTTTAAAAATTTTTCCCTGACCTCAAACTAAATCATAACGGCGGACAGAGAGGATCCTTCTGAAACAGTTTTAAATACAACCCTGGCTGTTTGGTTTCAATCTAACCATTACGCTAGTTGTGCGAAAATGTGTGAAAAGAAGTGCTTAAGTTTGAATGCTAAACTTAAATTTATCAGTGAAGTCGACCGCGACATTGCCGACTATAGAAAATTTTTTTCCGTAAAACGAAATTTCTTTATAAACATTTTTTTCTGTGGTTCCACTGTATTTCAAATTCGCACCTGGAAATGTTTGGTGAATTTAATATGAATGGGTCGACCTGTGAAAATGAATCACACGTTTCAAATATCAACCGACTATACCACTTGGTTCAAAAGTTTTAAGAAATTGATAAAGTTTATGAAAACGTGAACCACTCTGCATCTCGGTTATGAAATTGATTAGACCTATCATATATGAGGTTTTTTGGACTCGCTTAGGGTAGCTCTAGCTCAGGTTACCATATGTTCATTTACAAACGAAATACCCTGTAACTTGAAAAAATAGGGCACTCGTCACGGGCTATTCGGAATCAAAACAACCGATCTATATTTCGGAACTGTTATTGGATCCTCCATCAGGATGATCTAACATAGTTGTGTAAGAAAGGTAAGCAAGGAATGGACACATCCAGACACGTATTTATATTTCAGACGAAGTGAATTCACATCACAGTTGTACAAAAAATTCTGTTTTTTCTTGTGCCAGAAAAAAATTGACATTTTATATCTCTTGACAGTCCACAAAATATAACTTTTACGAAAATTACTTTTTTCCCTCTCAAAAAAATGAGTCCCTATGTATCCAGGAAAAAAGTGATTTCGTGAAAGTTATATTTCTTCCATCATTAAATTGTCACCAAAAAATAGTGTATCATACACATAAAAGGAAAAATGTATTAGATTTTAGCTCTCGGTTTTTTGTCTCCCTTCGCTTCGCGTCGGATACAACATAACCTCCCAGCTAAAATCTAATACTTTTTTCCTAGTATAATAAATAACTATTTTTCCCTGTCAAAAAATGAGTAAAAAAGTACTCATTTTTTTACCGGGGAAAATAGTTATTTATTATACAAGGGAAAAATATTGATTTTAGCTCGAGGCTATGTTGTCTCCCGACGCGAAGCGGAGGGAGACACAAAGCCGAGAGCTAAAATCTAATATTTTTCCCGTGTATAATACACTATTTTTTTCTGTTGACAGGAAAAACGACCATTCCATAGTGAAAGAAATATAACTGTTCAAGAAATTATTTTTTTCCCGGGAAAAAGTGAGTACTTTTTTCCCGGCTACATAGAGAATCATTTTTTTGACAGGGAAAAAAGTAATTTCGTGAAAGTCATATTTTGTGACCTGTCAAGGATATAAAATGTCACATTTTTTTCCCGTCACAGAAAAAATTAATTTTTTCCTCCAACCATCAAAAATGTTGACATTTTTGTACTATTTTCAGGTGCAAAAGTCATAATTTCCTTACCGTACAAAAATTCACTCGTTACTTAGCAACACTTTCAATCCTAGGATTAAAAACGCTACTTTTAATCCTTGGATTAAAAGTAAATGCATTTGAAATCTACTTGACAATCACTGTCATGATTCTGTGTTCAAATTCATAACCAAATTATGACGATGTTTCACTAAAACCAATTTTATATTGTAATTTTGACTTGGTTGGAGAAAAATATATATTATTCGGATTAAAAGTGCCTATTTAACTCGCAATTTTGCATTCGCTCGGCTACGCCTCGCAACTGCAAATATTGCTCGTAAAAAAAGATGCACTTTTAATCCTTATAATATAATATATTATTTCTCCAACCATCAAAAATGTTGACTTTTCTGTACTATTTTCAGGTGCAAAAGTCATAAATTCTTTTACCGTACAAAAATTTGCTCTTTGCTTAGCAACACTTTTAATCCTAGGATTAAAAACGCTACTTTTAATCCTTGGATTAAAAGTAAATGCATTTGAAGTCTACTTGACAATCACTGTCATGATTCTGTGTTCAAATTCATACCCAATTATGAACGATTTTTCACTAAAACCATTTTATTGTAATTTTGACTTGTTGGAGAAAAAATAGTATAATATTATTGGATTAAAAGTGTCTATTTTAACTCGCAACTTTGCATTCGCTCGGCTGCGCCTCGCAACTGCAAATATGCTCGTAAAAAAATATGTACTTTTAATCCTTATATATAATATACTATTGTGAAAAGCTATATTTCTTTCACTTTTAACTGGTCGGTATACCTGTAACAGAAAAAAATAACTATTTTGCCAACCCATCTTTCATTTTTATGAACTGAAAACTGAAGCTCACCTCCACTTCTTCTGTTTCTCCAACACGGCCTCCTCATGCTATCGTAAAGCTGTGAATGTTCGGTGAGTTTCATCGTCTTAGCCTCCAGGTTCCTCTTCTCGACGTCTGCCTTCTTGTTTAATACGCCTCTCTAACCGCCAGCAGAATCTTCCAGGCAATATCGCCACGACTTCTTCGCAGCCTGCAGCAAAAGATCAAAGAGGTTTTAATTAGTATTAAGAGCGAATGACACAATCATGAACTTACGGCCATTTTTTTACGTCCACGTTCTCCCTCCATGCGGAGTTCCTTCTTCATCTGGGTGAGCATGTTCTCATGACGCTTATGCATCTGCATGGCGATGTTTTCCTTCAGCGTGGCTAAGAGATTGACGAACCTGGAAGGAAAGTTGTGAATATACAGGGTGTCTACTTTTAAAGTGGACAAACTTTGAGGGGTGACTATAAAAGTGATTTGCAACAAAAAATGTCATATAACACATGGTCGAAATTTTGACGGTTATTCTTCAATTTGAAATTTATTGATTTCACGAAAAATTTCAAGTTTTTTCTCTAATAAGATCACTATTCAGTTTTCCTTGTAGTCTCATCGAATTTGACCACATATTCTGAAAGGGCAATAAATTTTCTACAAGATGAGATAGTCTGTGTACAGAAAACACTCTTATTGCAGGCGTGGTAAGGAGAAGAATATCACGAATCTGAAGTTAGCAGAATCAGTCCCATTTTTCCAATGGTTTTTTCGTAAGTAATATCATAAGGGCATCTAATTTTTCCGAAAAGAATCGAAAAAACACGTTGCTAAGTAATTTTTGACAAGAAGCATGAGTACTGGTGGCAACAAAAATCCGAGTCGAAAACGAGGATTTTTGCACCTGCACGAATGCTTTTTGTCAAAAAATAATACTTTGCAATGTGTTTTTTCGAAATTAGATGCCCGAATGGTATTTGACAAGACTATTTCCTGAGTGACAACAACTGTCAAGTTTTGCCGCAGGTAAACGCGAATAAACTGCTGACAGGTCCTGCCAAACAGTTTTTCCACCTAGAAATCATTTGTAATTCAAAATTGCGCGTTTCTGATTGGTGCAAATTACGACGAGGGAAATAGTCCATAAAATATCAATAATTATGCACACGCTTTCTCTTCAGTCAAAAATAACTCATTTAGTGTATTTCGAATGACATATCAGCTTTTGTGCTGGCTAGTCATATCATCGCTAACCTGATAACAACGAAAAGGTCTAAAAATTCCGAACCTAAATTTGCTCTGTTTTGAAGTTCTTCGTGATTGAATCTTGATATTATTTTTCTTTCAAGGTATTCTAGACATAAAAATCCAAAGGATCTGTGATCGAATTGTAATGTAGTTTTATGAAAATCATCAATTCATCTTGAATCTACAACTCTACAAAGCTCATAGCATTTCTGACGCATTTGTGCACAACAAAATTTCATTCTGTTGATGAGATCCCTTCAAGTCTGAAAGCGAATTAGATATACTTTCTCTTTCAAAGTATTCTAGACATAAAAATCCAAAGGCGTAAGATCGGGGCTCTTCGGTGGCCATCTGACCGTATCTTCGAATCCTTTGTATTGCAATATTCAAAAATAGATCTTGACAGACTATTATGTGCTGCACAGCCATTAATTTGAGACTAGACATTTTGTGTTAGACAGGTGCAGTATGTCTGTCAAGTTGCTCTGGATTAATCTGATGAATTCTTCAGCATCAAAGTGATCGGTAAGTATAACGAGTCCTAAAAGTTCTCCTCTCATGATTGCCAACCTCATGTTAACTCATGTTGGAAATGGACAATAGTCGCATGAGGGTTTTTTCTCTGCCATGCATGGTTGTTTCATAAATTAATCACACCTTATTTCGTGAAAGTGACCACATCAGTACTTAATATTCTATGGCCTCCACTCACTTGAATTATTCTGGTACCAACTACAAAATGTTATAGATGAATTGATGATTTTCCTATAGTTACACTAAGATTCAATCACGAAGAGCTTCAAAATAGAGTAAACTAAGGTTCCGAATTTTTAGACTTTTTCGTTGTTATCATGTTAGCTATGATATTAATGCGGAGGATGAGCCGCTAGCACAAAAGTTGAAATGCCTTTCAAAAGTTCACTAAATGATGATTTACTGCTGAAGAATTCATCAGAGTAATTTAGAGCAACTTGATAGACATATTGGATGAAATGCACCTGTCTAACAGACAAAATCTCTGGTTTCAAATGAAAGGCTGCCAGCACATAATTGTCGTTATGTAGAGATCTATTGAATGAATTTTTTGGAATTCAACGAATTAAAAGATACCGTCAGATGGCCAATGAGTAGCCTCGACCTCATTCCTTTGGATTTTTATGTCTAGAATACCTTGAAAGGAAAATGATATCAAGCTTCAATCACGAAGAACTTCAAAAGAGAGCCAAATTAGGTTCGGAATTTTTAGACATTTTCGTTGTTATCATGTTAGCCATGATATTATAGCGGAGAAGGAGCAGCTAGCACAAAAGTTGATATGTCATTCGAAAGTACACTAAGTGAGTTATTTTTTACTGAAGAGAAAGCGAGTGCACAATTATTAATATTCATTGAAGAAGTCATTTGAAAAATAGGACTGATTTTGTTTACTTCAGACGTGATATTCTTTTTTTATCACGCCTGTAATAAAAACTCTCTCATCTTGTAGAAAATGTATTACCCTTTCCGAAGATGTTACCAAATTCGATGAGACTACAAGGAAAACTGAATAATGATTTTGTTAGAGAAAACACTTGAAATTTTTCGTGAAATCAATAAATGTTAAATTGAAGAAAAACTGTCAAAATCTCGACCATCTGTTATATGACATTTTTTTTTGCAAATCACTTGTATAATCATCCCTCGAAGTTTGTCCACTTTAAAAGTAAACATCCTTTATACGATGAATTGTATAATATGGCCCGAATTGGTGATCCCTGAACTACAACTTCTTTACCCTATGAGATAGAGAAATATAAATGGCCCATTGCGGTCATCTTTTTTCAAGGAACTCATTTTGCGTCAACCGCATTGCTGTATCTTGTTTTGGAGGAATAAGCCAAAACTGACATTTGGTCATTTTCAATTTTGGCCATTATCTCCGTTCCTGTTTGTGCTACAAACTTGAAGCACAAACATTGAACTCTTTTGATAGGAATCCAGTGGTTTAATCTAATTTTTGGTGAAAGGTTTCCTTCCTGATTTATTATACAGGGTGTTTCATTGGGAAAGGGAAATACTTCACAGGTGCATAGGTGGCACCAAGACGGTTCTAGAGATACCCCATTTATTGGGTCTCACTGTCTTCGTAGCCAAGATACAGGGTGTTTTATGAATTTTGCCCGTTTCTTCCTGAGGCGTACTGATTTCAGGGGACCGCTGGAAAACTTGGTTGTATGCTCCGCATACCTTCATACGACTCTCCCGATCCACCACCATCGAAGGAGATGGTGGAGCTGGTGACATTCTGTGAGCAGAAAGGCTGGCCCTGCTCATTGGATGTGATGCGAATGCGCATCACATTCTGTGGGGCAGCACTGATGTGAACCCCAGGGGTGAGGCTCTAGCTGATTTTCTGTTTTCAACCAGTTTACACCTTCTCAATAAATGTGACGAACCTACCTTCATCACGTCAAGTAGAAGGGAGGTTCTTGACGTCACTATGTGCAGCAGCTCCATCGCTGATTGCAAATGGATTGGCGTGTAGCCACGGAGGTGATCTCACTGTCTGATCACCGGCACATCTGTTTCACCATCAGTGGAAGCAGCCCGACAAGGGATCCGGTAACTTTCAGGAACCCCAGAAAACAGACTGGTCCAGATATCTGGCATTCCTCTCTGAAAAACTGGGACAGGTGCATCCCAACCTAGGACTTCGAGAGAATTGGACACTGCAGCTGAAAAGCTTCAGGAGGCCATAATCTCAGCCTATCATAGCAGTTGCAGTCCCCAGGTTCGTAGACCGAAGGTCAAACGAAATGGTGGACTCCTGAAATTAATGATGCCAGACGCACCAGCAGGCATCTCTTTAACAAGGCATGAGATCCGGCCTTGCAAGTGACTGGGACGACTATAAGTCGGCACTGAGAGGTACAAAGGACTTATAAGAAAGTCTAAGCGAGAATCTTGGAGGCGCTTCTGTAGTGATATTGAGGGTGCGCCTGAAGCTAACAGGCTCAGGCGGGTCCTCTCTGCCGGGGGCCCTCCGAGGATTGACTACTTAAATTCTTCTAGTGGGCAAAAGACGGGCTCAGAGGAAGAAAGCTTAAGACATCTCTTAGAGACGCATTTTCCTGGCTTCTCTGAGAATGTAGACACACAGGGTGTATGCCATCGACGGGCCTCATACGAGGACTGGAAGCTGGCTGCACGTGTAGTCACACATTCTCGACTTCGTTGGGCGATCAACGGTTTCGAGTCTTATAAAGCAGCTGGTGAGGATGGCATTGTTCCGGCTCTGCTATACAAGGGGCTGGAAGTGCTGGCCTCCCCACTGCTTCACGTTCTCCGTGCGAGTCTGGCTCTAGGTCACATTCCATTGTCCTGGAGAAAGGTGAAGGTGAGGTAATTTTCATACCCAAGCCTGGAAAACCATCGCATACAAAAGCGAATGACTTTCGACCAATTAGCCTCTCCTCGTTCTTAGTCAAGACACTGGAGAGGTTGGTGGAAAGATACATCAGGGACGATGCTTTAGTGGCTATACCACTGCACCCCTCCCAGCATGCGTATCAGCTGGGCAAATCAGTAGATTCTGCTCTTCACTCAGTGGTTAACTGTATTGAGGACGGAATACATAACAAGGAGGAGTACACCCTAGCTGTATTTCTTGATATAGAAGGGGCCTTCAATAACACTGCGTTTGGTGTGATGCAATCTGCGTTGGCCAGACATGGTGTTCCGCCTACTCTTTGTCGGTGGACGGGGTCTTCTTGGTTTTCACGTAGCATCGTGGCTCGGCTGGGCGGCTCGACCATAGGGGGGCTCGCCAGGAAGGGGATGTCCGCAGGGCGGTGTTCTGTCTCCGATACTGTGGAATCTCGCCTGGATGAGCTCCTGTGGAGTTAAGGAAGGTTCTGGTGGTTGACGTTGTGGTGCCTATGCGGACGACCTTGTATATTTAATCAGGGGTAAGGTGATCAGTGTCATTGGGGATCTGATGCAGAATGCTCTGCGACGGGTCGAACGATGGTGCTTGAAAAACGAGCTCTGGTAAATCCTAGTAAGACAGAGATGGTTCTCTTTACTAGAAAGAGAGTGCCTAGCAACTTACGACTTCCCAGTCTGTTTGGAGTTGGGCTCACTCTATCCGAACAAGTTCGTTATCTCGGGGTGATATTGGACCGCAAACTTTTGTGGAACAAACACGTTGAGACTCAAACGAATAAAGCCAATGAATATTCTGGTCCACTCGGAGGGTGCTGGGTAATGGATGGGGCTTCAACCGCACATTATGCACTGGTTGTATACTGCCGTGGTGAGGCCTATCCTGACCTATGCCTCTGTGTGTGGTGGCCTTCTATGGAGAGGGCCGTCAACCAGAACATTATGACTAAATGCCAGAGGAAAGCTTGTTTAAGTATTACAGGCGCTCTGAGGTCTACCCCTACAGCAGCGATGGAATGTCTGCTGGGTCTCCCTCCTTTGCACTTAGTTGTGAAGGAGGTGGCTATGAAGACAGCTCTAGGAATCTGGGAACGGGGACAATGGCGCGATGGAGGACTCTTCACTGGGCACGCGAGGGCCCTCAAAATGGTCAAGGATGCTCACGCTCCCCTTCTCCAGAGAGGTGACCGCGCGGGCACTAGGTTCTGCTTCGACGAACCCTACAGGGTAATTTTTCCCGACAGAGACCTATGGTCTTCATCAAACAGGCTTCTTAGTCCAGAAGGTCCCACCTGGTTCACTGATGGCTCTGTCACAGCAACAGGGTCTGGGGCCGGAATCGTGGGTCCTCACTTTAATCAGGCTATCCCTCGGGGAAGGACTGTTCCATTGTGCAGGCTGAGCTATTTGCGGTTCTTGCATGCGCACTGGAAAACATTCGCAGGGGATACTCTGGCCAGCACATTTATATATGTTGCGACAGCCAGGGAACTCTGAAATCTCTATCTGATGTTAGAGTTGATTCTCTTCTGGTAGAAGAATGCAGGAAAGCTCTGCGTGGGTGGGCTCTGATAACTTTTTAAAAGTGATCTGGTGTCCGGCTCATGCGGATATACCTGGTAACGTCAAGGCAGATGAACTGGCTAGGCGGGGAGCCGGATTAGCATTTGTTGGTCGGAGCCTTCGCTGCCAATCTGTCGCACATCTGTCAGAAGTTTCTTCAGGACTGGCTGAACAGGGAATTTTCTTCGGAATGGAGCGCAGGGGTGGGCCTGAGGTGGTCGAGGATTCTCATTGAGAAACCGTCCTCGCGATCTGAGGTCAATAGGCTTCTGCTGCTGGAGAGGAAAAAACTCAGTCTGGTGACTGGTGCATTGACTGGTCACCTGTTTAACAAGCATTTGAAGAGAATGGGATTGACGAGCTGCTCCCTATGCCGGTGGTGCAGGAGTATTAATGATGAAACGGTTGAGCATATTTTGTTCAACTGTGAAAACCTTACTGAGTTAAGGTCAACACACCTAGGAAATCCAACACCTTCTATTCCTATGGTGAGAGGGACCACTCCTGGCAGGCTCGCGACATTTCTGTCTTCGTGTCTGAGGAGCTGAGTCTCTGTAGAATGATGCGGGTGAACAATGGGCCACTAGGCCTCAGTTCGGCCGGTAAGGCACCGCACAGAAAAGAAGAAGAAGAGGCCGTACCAGACGAACCACCCGGTATATTTTCTTTATATTTGGCAAATATGTTCCTAATTGAGAGCCCAAACATATCATGCAATAACCGCCTCGAAAATCCAGGTCCGGGTTAACAAAAAATTATGAATCGTTTGAATACTCGAAACAACAAATGTACATCGGATTTTGAAAATCTGTTTAATATTCGAAAACACCACTAAAAATTAAACTGAGACGTATACTTCAAATTTTCGCGCAGAAAGTTTTACTGTACAAATTTTCAAGGTAAAAGTGAAGTTTTTAGGAACTTGGATACCCGAAAGTGGTTTGAAGTGACTTTAACATTGAATTATCAACAATATTGAATCCATAATTATTTCAACATTACTCTGTAATTCATTTTTACATTGGTTTTCTTTTTTATAGCTGTATACTTGAAAATCCAGGTCCGGGTCAACGAAAATTATGAATCCTTTGAATCCTCGAAACAACACCCTGTAACTCGAATTTTGAAAATCTGTTTTAAATTCGGAAATATCACTTAAAACTGAACTGAGACGTACACTTCAAATTTTCGCGCAGATAGTTTCAACTGCACAATTTTCAACGTGAAAGTGAAGTTTTTAAGAAATTGGATACCTGAAAGTGTTTTGAAGTGAATTTTAACAATGAATTATCAAAATATTGAATCCATAATTATTATACGTAATAATGCAACTCACTTCTCAATAAATGAAAACTAATGTGGAAATGAATCACAAAGTAATGATGAAATAATTATGGATTCAATATTGTGATAATTCATTGTTAAAAGTCACTTCTAATCACTTTCAGGTATCTTAGTCCTTAAAATTCACTTCTACGTTAAAAAATTTGTGCATTGAAACTATCTGCGCGAAAATTTGAAGTGTACGTCTCAGTTCAGTTTTTAGTGGTATTTTCGAATTTTAAAACAGATTTTCAAAATTCCGATGTACAGGGTGTTTTTTCGAGGATTCAAACGATTCATGATTTACGTTAACCCGGACCTGGATTTTCAAGTATACGGCTATAAAAAGGAAAACCAATGTTGAAATGAATTACAAAGTAATGTTTAAATAATTATGGATTCAATATTATTGATAATTCATTGTTAAAAGTCACTTCAAACCACTTTCGGGTATCCAAGTTCCTGAAAACTTCACATTTTACCTTGAAAATTTGTGCAGTAAAACTTTCTGCGCGAAAATTTGAAGTATACGTCTCAGTTTAGTTTTTAGTGGTGTTTTCGAATATTAAATCAGATTTTCAAAATTCCGATGTACAGGTGTGTTGTTTCGAGAATTCAAACGATTCATAATTTTTTGTTACCCGGACCTGGATTTTCGAGGCGGTTATTGCATGATATGTTTGGGCTCTCAATTAGGAACATATTTGCCAAATATAAAGAAAATATACTGGGTGGTTCGTCTGGTACGGCCTCAGGAAGAAACGGGCAAAATTCATAAAACACTTTGTATCTCGGCTACGAAGACAGTGAGGCCCAATAATGGGGGTATCTCTAGAATCGTCTTGGTGCCACCTATGCACCTGTGAAGTAGGTATTTCCCTTCCCAATGAAACACCCTGTATAAAATTTGTATTTCCTTATGAAAATAATGATTTATTTCTCCTTGGAATAATCACCGTTTTTTTCTCGTTTCAAAATATATACCATGTCATATCGCTCTTAGAACAGTGGCGACGCTTGTGAGTGAAGGGGAAAGGGCTGGCTCAGGCTACATTCGCAAAAAAATGTGAAGGTCTATATTTGCCATTCAATGCACTCAAAAAGGAGGAATATTTCCAATTGTCATCGGCCTGAAAGCCAGTGGCAAAGTAGATCGACATTAATTAATCTTGTTGTCTTTTCCGATCCTATACTCCCCTGAAATTCTCCAAGCCATAACTTTTGCCGTTCCGAAATTAGGGCGGTTACGATCAGACAGAATCTTTTTTGAAGTCGACTTCATCATCAATGAATTGAACCAATTCGTTTAAGACCACTTTGGCTCAAAATTCAAAAACATTCGGAGAGTAGGGCCAAACTAAAGCATGCTGCATCCCTCATGAATGGATAGACTCAGGAATATGTAGAAGAACAATTTTATTTTAATCAGGTAGGTCGAGAGAAGAATTCTGAAAGTAAGAGAAATCGACTAAAAGGCAAAATGTCACCACTTGAAATGTACAGGCTGGCCAGAATTGGTGATCCCTGAACTAATGAATGGCACACGGCGGTGGTCTGTTTTCGAGAGACTCTTTATGCCGTCAACCTCATTGCTTCATCTTCTTCTGTTCTCGAGTTATAAGTCAAAACTGACATTTGGGTTTTTTCAATTTTTTTCTGTTTGCGATATACAAACATTGAACCGACAAATTTTTGATAGGAATCCAGTGGCTTAATCCAATTTTTTGCTGAGTGGTTTTTTCCAGATTTGTTACATAATTATTTTTTTTTGTGGAAACAAATATTCATTTTCATTTGGAATAATCACCGTTTTTCTTCCTTTCAAAAATAAATAACATGTCATAATATATCACTCTTAGATCAATGGCGACGCCAGTGCCCCCCGCAAGGCTAGCCCAGAATTTTCAGTGAGGGTAGTGATGAATGAATTAAAACAATTTTCTTGAGCACAGGCTATAAAAATTTTGAGGGGCTCAGGCCAACCCTCCTCCCCTCCAAGCGACACCACTGACTTATGAGCGATAGATGACATGTTATATATTTTCGAAACAAAAAAAAGGTTATTATATTTGAGTAAAAATAAATTATTGTTTCCATAAATTTTCATGTAATAAATCAGAAAAGGACTCCACACCAAAAATTAGATTCTGCGACCGGGTTCCAATCAAAAAAATTATCTGCATAAAGATTTTTTTTCAAGTTTATAGCACAAATAGGAACGGAAATATTGAACAAAATCGAAATTGCCCAAATGTCAATTTTGGCTTACCCATAACTCGAAAACAAAAGACGATAGAGCAATGAGGTTGACGGCAAAATGAGTTTCTCGAAAAAAATTGCCGTAATGTGCCACTCATTTTTCTGTATCTCTTAGGCTTAAAAAGTTTCAGTTCAGGGATCTCCAAATCTGGTACCCTGATAGATACTTATTGGAAAGAGCCCTTCGCTTTATCAAGACGGAAATTCCACACATCACCTGTAATTTTACTAATTTTGAACCTCGTTTTGAACAAAGCGAATTTGTATACTACTCGAATCGCGCGATTCCTTATTACGAAGAAAACTGCAATCAGATCCTTCTCAAAGAAAACAAAGTTCCACAGCATTAAGTTCCGAAGATGACGAAAATGATAAAGGACCCCGCACATTTTGTATGGGAATTGGCTCCCGGTGGATTTGGCTGAAAATTTGATATGATGTTCTACTAATCCCTCTGATCAAATGTCTCCACAGTCACGAAGCTGAAAAATGCATACTTTTAGGAGTTTTTAGCGATTTTTTGTATCCATATTCGTGACTGTGGAGACATTTGATCAGAAGGATTAGTAGAACATCATATCAAATTTTCAGCCAAATCCACCGGGAGCCAATACGGTAGAACGTAAGCCATAATGGATACAAAAATCGCTAAAAAACTCCTAGAAGTATGCATTTTTCAGATTCGTGACTGTGGAGACATTTGATCAGAAGGATTAGTAAAACATCATATCAAATTTTCAGCTAAATCCACCGGGAGCCAATTCTCATACAAAATGTGCGGGGTCCTTTATGGGATGAAAATACCCCTGAAGGACTACAACGGAAATTTTATCACATAGCCGCGTTAGAATTAGCTTGGCGAGGTGGGGAAGCTGCTGCTTGCTTGACTGAATATTTTCGTATGGAATCAAACAACGATGGTTCTGCAACTAATAAAGTTGAATATAACCCTGTATTCAGCAAGACTTGTCAAGGTGGTTCGAGAAAGTGTACTGAAAGCAAATTTTTAACAAATTTAAGTAAAATTTGTCCTGTCAAATTATTCATGAAATTGATTTCAAAAAGGGGCCCAAATATTACAACGAATAGATTATTCCTAGGAGAAAATCGTCACTGGAAATCCGAAAATAATCACTGGTATAGTAGTATGAAAAAATTCTCTGCCGAAGCGATTGGCTTGAATACCAAGGAAAAAAATTACTAATCACTCCAATAGATCTACCGCGATTAGTCGATTGGCCAAAAGTGGTGCACAAGATCAAGAGCTGAAAAAATTACGGGTCACAACAATGCCAACTCAATAAAACCTTACTTGAATATTGACGAAGAACATCACAATAAAATTATTAACAGCATGCGTAGTGTAAATACATCTTCATCAGTTATAGAAACGAACACATCTGGATCTTCATTTAAATATTCTAATTGTTCTTTTGTTAATTGCAATTTTAAATAAATTGATTCTGTTCTGTATTTTTTCTATAATTAGCAAAAAAGTTTCTATCCGAATAACCCTCGGACATTGATAAATGCTCAAAAATTTCTGTAACAGATTTCCCAAGCTTGTTGCTTGTAGGAAACAGACCTCAGCCTGCGGCGTCGGTCTGTTTCCAATCGACAAGCTTTCAAAATCTGTTATAGAAAATTTTTCGTGCAATTTATTAATGTCCTTGGATTATTACTACTGAAAAGTGCAAAGTGAAAAGTTGCAACGTATTTGGTGCAATAGGCTCCTGAACATCAAATTCTTGTTTCACTTACTTCTCCACCAAGAATAATGGATATTTCTCCTTCAGTTTTTGGATATTAGTTCTGTTCGGATATTTATTGATAGCTTGCTCCCACATCACTGCTGGAAGCTCGTACTTATCCTCCGGTAATGCAGAGTCGTCAAAGAAGGAATGCGGCATGATTTTCTGTTCGATCTCGTCCAAAATTTCTTCTCTTCTAGCAATCTGAAATGTTTGATATACCGATAGTCAACAAATTATACTTAATAATATAAACGTAGAATTCCAGGATGATAGCTTTTAAGAAATATGAAGAAAGATTAATGCTCAGTTGCAGGAACGTCCATTAAAATTTAATGGTCCATTAAACCCTTAATCCTCCATTAGTTCCTTGTAATATGGAGGATTAAGAGTTTAATGGACCTTTAATTTTAATGGGCGTTCCTGCAACTGACACTTTATCAACTAAGCCTCTGAAATGCACCATTTTTGAGGTTGAGATTGAAAAAAAATAAATTTTCTGCGAAATTCTCCGGAACCGTTTATCACTCAGAAATCCTACGCTGTGCAAAAATCAGCTTTCGTGATCAAAATAATCTATTTTTGAGCATTTTTCTACTAAAAAGAGTGCTAAATCTCATGGCCTCAAACGATAGTATTCGACCTGATGACGAATCTGTGGTAGAATTCAATTGTGTCAATTATGTAAACACGAGAATTCAAAGATATTCTCCCAGAGACTTGAGACTTTCAGGGTGAGTTCGGATCCCAAATGCCGCTCATATGATTGCGGAATGCTAACAGAAGCTGATTTCTGTAAGAGAAAAGGTTCCGCAGATAAACGCAAAAAACGATTTTGTTCAAGTTGAATATACCGTACCTTCTTAAAAATGAGATTCCGGACAATTTCTCGAAAACAATTTCTTTTCATTTTCAATACCCTGTATCTTGATGCTTCAAAAAAGCCGAATAAATAAAAGTTTCTTCACAAATTAACACTACTGTTATATTTGAATTACACACCAACATCGACTGAGAAAGGGCTCACAGGGGATAAATGTGACAAGCTATGATTCAGTACCACTCATTTTCCTCATTCGGAATTATGAGATATTTCGTGTGATTAAAACCAGTATCGAAAAAGGAACCATATATCATTCCTTCAGAGGATTTTAGCAGCTTTCACTTACTGCTTCCTCAAACGCTTTTTTATGTAACATACAAAGACCATCAACATAGATCGGAAGTTGTGAATGTATGTTTGTTAATTTTCCACGAATGCATGTGATTTCAATTCAAGAGATGCTCATAACACATTTAACACATCGGACGTGTCGGATCGATCTGAACCGTTCGTTTATTACATCCGGATTGAGGGGAGTACACATCTGGAGCGTTCGTCATAAAAATCTGAGCAATCGGACGTCGATCTTTTCGCTCGGTCTATTTCGACGGAGCAAAGCGATTTTATCTATAGAATTGTTTTATATATATTTTTTTGTTTTATGTTGAGTTTCCTTATCTAACAACCGATAGATTGAAAAATTCTAACACTTTTATTCTTCTGTTTTCATTTATTCATTAAAAACTTAATTAATTCATTAAAATTCGATATAGCTATCGTAGTTATGAATGAGCAATAGGGGATATTCCTTTCTCGTTTCTTTTTCGTGTAATTTATAAATTAAGTAGTTTCTTTCGGTACAACTATCGCTGTATTGATCGATCAGAAGGGATAATGCATTCCTCGTTTCCTTTGCATTCAGTGCCTTTGCACATAATTATTTGATTGATATTTTACTGAAGTGCTACGAAAAGGGTGAAGGTATCGTTAAAAGATGAGCATATTTCCCAAAATAGTGATATCTGAAATCTCATAATCTATAAAAGTAGAACAGAGCAGTATGTTCTGTGGCAGATGCTCTGTACCGTTCGTTTATTCCCAGATACTACAGATGAATCTATACGATTTGTGGTCACGTGACTAAAAAATCCGTCTGCTCGCGGAGGTCAATGCCGAACGGGCTTAATAAGGGTTCCAGAACTCGAAGTGTAAGTAGTTTCGAGCCATCGGCAACCTGCCACAAAGACATCAGCTGTTTAGAAATTTGCTGAGGGACAGTTATATGTAAGTACTGTTTACGAGCATACAAAATTATATCGCTAGAAGTTGACGCAAAAACGTTTTATGACTTGAAAGAGCGAAAGATTTGCTTTGTTCGGCTGAAATGTGTGAATTTTCGAACATCGTGTTTTCTGACGGAAAAATCTTTCCCCTTGAACAACGTTTTTACTCTCAGAACTGTAGAGTTCACCTGACGCACCCTTCATATTAGAATCTGAATCATCGGTTGGCTACCAGGAAAGAGCATCCGCCAGTAATAGTGGTTTGGGCCGCTGTTAACAGCGGATGGGCGCTCCCCAATTGTTTTCATCGAGCCTGGCGTCAAAATTAATGCGACATATTTCAGGAAAGTTTTCTTGAGGCTGGTCGCAGACCATAGACGTTCCAAAACGACTCTACGCCGGCTCACAAAGCGCGAGTGAACCAAGAATAGTTGAAAAACAACGCTTCGAGCTTCATTTCGATCACGAACTGGCTCTCGAATCGAAAAGGCGTGAATCCAAAGGATTATTTTCTCTGAGCTATGTTGGAAAGCATGGTACGAAATAAAGAAGTATACCAGCCTCGAGACTCTGAAGAACCTTGCGATTGACTTTTTGACCATCTTAAGGCAAAAATCACAGTAAAAGATGGTCATATCGAGCCAGAGTTAATTGATTCTGTTCAAAATCGGGTGTTCAGATTTTGTAATTCACAATTGTAAAATTAATAAATGAGGGTGGTTCTAGATAGTTGACATGGAAAGGTACAAAAGTTCACATTATTCATCACAACACAAGAATCAAGAGACATTCTAATGAGATAAAATTTTATTAATTGAATTCATGAGCAGTATACTGTGACATATAACATACAAAGAAGTCAAATTGAAGAACGCAATGCAATAACAGTGGACTGTATAAGATTCAAAGTTGATTACCAGTGCCTCAAAAGCCTCTGTGATCAGTGTTTATGTTTTAATAAACTATATCGACTTGAGCCTATTAGCGTAGAAAGGGTGTGATTTCTCACACCCCCTAGCGATCGACTATCACGCTTCTTACTAAGGGGTACATTCACTCATCCCGGATAGCAAGTATCAGGGGGATCGAGCTCTGAGGTGTTCGATGTTTTCTGCTGGATCCTGGGTTGTTCGTCCTTCGTGGCTCGGTCCTGGTTTTCTCGATTGATGTCGTGGTAGTTGGTTTTGCAATGTTTCCCTCCATGGTTGTTCCATCGTGACCTACAAACTTCCTTACCGTTCTAGCAGTACCGAGAAGTACTGCTTTTTACATTACTTTGAAAGGCTTTTCATCCAAATCTAGCTCCTTGAGGTTGGACTTGAGGCTCTTAGGAATAACTCCTGTGGTTGATATGAGAATGGGAATGGTTCTGGTACTAGACATTCCCCACTGCCTTTTGATCTGAAGTTCAAGCTGTCGATATTTCGATATTTTTTCAGCATATTTTTGACGTGAATTGTTGTTATTTGGGATGGCTACGTCTATAAGTATTGCTCTCTTCCCTTTTTTCTTCACTAGAATTATGTCTGGCCTGTTATTAGCAACTGTTAAATTTGTTAGTACTGTGCAATCCCAGAAAAGCCTGTAATGGTGGTTCTCCAGTATTACTTCAGGCTGATACTTATAATATAAAATTGGTTCGGATTGCAGCATCTTCAGTTGGATGGCGAGTTCCTGATGGAGTATTGTACAAACTGTTGTTTGGCATCCGCAGCGGCATCTATCGTCGGTGAAGCTCCTATCCTTCATGATATATTTTTCAGAATGCTTCTCATTCTTCTGGTGAACTCTGCTGTTACTTTGTCTTTCATCACACGATGATCTATTCTTTGGTATTGTTTCATTCCCAGGTATTTATTTAGATCTCCTGACAGCATTGCCTTCGTTTTTTATCCTCTCGGCATTTTTGTTGTAAGTAGTATGTGTTGACAGTTTTTCGGTCCAAAACTTCTCCATGTCTTCCTTATTCGGATAGATATTTGGGGAGTTCTGTTGTTTTCCATCCAGATGTCTGTAGAAATTTTTCTCCGAGTTTTCAAAGGAGATGTTATCTTGCTTCTTCCTGTTGTTCTCTTTATATCTTCGCAATATCTCGGAGTAGACACTGAGTTTTTGCTGCTTTACTGTTGTGTTTTCCTCTTCACGATAAACTATATTGTCATTATTATTATTATTATTATTATTATGGGCATAAGGAATACTCAAAAGATAGTTCAAAGTTTTACCCGAGCTGTTTTGTATTTTTGAACCAGTTTGTCCCTTATAAGTCATTTCCCTTCCTAATATCTTTCATACCTGTACATAGTCCGTCCACGAAAGTTTGAGCGCATAGTAGGCGTTTGTATATTTGTCTGAAGTTGGCAGTATTTGCTGTCAAAACGTAAAATAAAGTCAACGTTGCCGAATGTACCCGGCCTCGTCCGACGATTTCTCCGATAACTCGCAATATCAGAGAACTCTATACAATATTGACAACATTGCGTATCAACCTGACGAGAAAATAAACAACATAACCTACGATTTTGTCGATTTTAATATACACAGTGGAATATGCCAAATTTCCATGGCCAACCGACGGCTCGAACTTTCGTGAGCGGACTATACGTTATTTTCTTGATCTTTTATTTTTCTATGGTGATCTGTATGTTGGGATATTATGAGTTGAAGCTATTGAGGACGATGTCCTTGAATCCTTCGGATGTGGTTGTTATCGCGTTCTTTCGTGAAAAAGGGGCTCACCTTTACAATGTCAATGAATTACAGCTATACCCAAAGGATTCCAGGACAGCATTCCTAATTGTTTCAGCTCATTAATATTTATTATATCCGTTGAGAGTAGGTATATATCCGAATAACCATCGAGTCCGCTCGGTCTATTCCCTAATGTCTCTGGATGAAGCTGATTATCTTATGTGGGGATATGTTTTTCTCTTCGTTCTGGCGGATGGTAGCGTCTCCGACAATATCAAATCTGATGAAACCTTCTACCCGGCAAGAAATAACGTTTATAGCTATGTAGATGCCCTCAAGGTATAGTCTACATTTGTCATATTCGCCGAGATCGAATCAGTGCAAATGCGTTTTCAGATACAGTGGTCTGTCATTATTCCGACAGGTCTGCTAATTTTCTATTTTATTCAGAGCTGACAATAGAGAAGCTTTCGTTTATATGCTTACGTAATGAATGCTTTTTAATGTTTCAAGCCCGTAAGGGCCAGCCAGAAGGACTATAGACACTATAGTTTATCCTTCATTCTGCCCTGTGGGATTTCCGTATATCCCTGTATCAATAAGAAATAGTGCATTCGATTTGGCATGAACAGTTTTTCATTGAACTGCTCGTCAGCGATTCGAGAGATTTTCCATTCAAATTTATTTGCCTCAAAAATAATTGACTCAATATTAGTGCTGATTCACAATGGACGTAACCATAACGAACACGTAAACGTACTTTGTCCGTAAACGTAATGGTGTTCAGAATGGACACATTTTCCGTGTTCATTCTCATTTACTAAAAAGATTTCATAGCTTAAACAAATTGTTACTTTGCGTTTCAAATTATACTCATCCAACTGAAATACAATATAAATGCCCAAACTTGTCGCTGGCCCCAAACTATTATTATTATTGTCTTGTCTTTTTACGTCATTTTGACGTATTGGGCTCACAACTCACAGAATGTGAACAAACTTCTAAGATTAACGCTAGAATTACGGACTACCATAAGCTCAACGTAAACGTAAAAATTACAGAGCCTATTGTGAACAGTTCCATATGATTTGCATTGGTTCAACTTTGCGTTTTTCGTTTACGTTGCGGGAGTTTTATGGTTACGTCCATTGTGAATCCAGCATTACATTTACTATGACAAGATTTATATTACATCTGTTCATGGTAAATTTACTTAGGTACATTTACTACTTCCGAGGTACCGTTGGCGTTTTTTATTGACTTCGTGTTGTTTGTTTCATTCGTGAAAAAAATAGGGATATTATGTGTAATTTACATAATAGAGCCTTAAGGAACAACAAAAGAATGTTGATAACAGTCGCTTTATGGAATGATGGAAGATTTGATTCACGAACAAATTCCAATCACACGAAATTTGTGTGTCCAGATGTCCCGGAGAGAATGTATCTTGTATCATAATTCATCTCAATATTTCAGTTGAGAACAAGTGATGAGGTTTAGAATTCAAGATAAAGTTGTTCAAATTCGAAGTAGAATGTGAATTTTAATTTCCTTGATATTCTGCTATGAGCTCTTTTTTGAAAATATAAGGGGTAATGAAAATAGTAGGAACGCAATTCAACATTGATGGAAATATTCTGTATGATAATTGTTCACTGTCTGAAACTCTGTAGTACGAAGATCACGGAAAGAGCATGCATGATGTTGACGTACAGGATAATCCGATATTAGCAGAAATGAGGAAGTCTTGAATTTTCCTAGTCCGGATCTGTTTTTTCGTTTTTGAAAAAAAATATAACGAAATAGTCGGAAAGGGTGACAAAACGGCAAAATTCTAAATGATTCTACCGATGAGTTCAAGATAAGTCGAAATATGAAATTTCATACATGAGAGAATATTTTTGACCACCTGTATGAACGTGGAAAGCAAAGATTTCGATTCTTCATTATGAATTAATTAACGCATAAGTTGACATTTATGGTGTATTCACGAAAAGAGAAAAAGTTGAATATTTTGCTAGTCCGGATCTGATTTTTCACTTGCAGAAAAATTTGAGAAAGGCAATCGTACAAGATGACAAAAATGCTAAATTCAAAGTAATTTTACCGATAAGATTAAAACATATCGAAGTATGAAATCTTACTTATTAAGGAATGTTTCTTGATCACCCTGTATGCAGGGGTTTTGAATTTTTCTCATGAATTGATTAATTGTGTTTACGAAAATGTAAGAAAATCTAAATTCTAAAATTTTTCTATTCCGGATCTGATTTATTCAAATTCATAAAAATTCAAACATGGCAATCGTAAAGGGTGACAAAAGTTACAAATTTGAAATCATTCGGTCGATTAGTTCGGGAGTTATTGAACTATAAAATTTCATCCATAAGATGAATATCACCCTATATATCCCAAACAAAGGCCCTCAGGCGATTAAAACCTCTTGATGCGAGTCTTCCTTTATGTCATTGATTGATGGTTTCCGTTTATCGCATTCTTCCCGGGACACCCTGTATAGGGAGAATAACATCTTAATACAAGTTTGGATGTTTTATAGATTTACGATTAACCGATGAAATTTGTTTCTATATGAATCCGAATCAAAATGTGTACTCGAGATTTTCATTAGGCCTAGAAATGCCATCTTAGGAAAACAAAATACGGATGTATAATGCCCCTGTTCGGGTCTAATGGTTTTCATTCTGAGGATGCCAAATCGAACTCACCATGCGTGGATCAAATAATTTTCAAATTAATTTAATCTTTTTGAACAGTAATCCGATAAACCGATAAAAGTTGGATATTGGTAGGAAATTGAGAACTAAATTCAGCAACGTCTACTGTTTCCGGTTTTATGCCGTGGTAAGTGTTGTGATGAAATAGAAGTTTTTCGGTGGAAAATTCTCATACCACGCCATTAAATTATGAAATACCTTTATTCTTCTACGTTGCACATTATGGTACAGCATCATCAACAAATTCCTCCTACGTTGCCTTTCATTCATCTCTTCGAATGGCTGATACTGTTCTTTGTTCTTCAAGTCTTCGACTAGTTGTTCAAGAAGGCCATTAACCGTTTCATTTTGTTGCTCTTCGATGACCTCTGAAATGAATGTCACTTTTCAATTAATTATATCAGAAAAGGGACTTGTGACCCAGTCAACACAAAGACGTCGCATAGATATCCCAGAGATATCTTTTCGGCAGATTGTGAGTACTATTGTGATGTCCCTGCGAGATCGCTGGAAGCTTTATATCTCCTCCAAATTTCCGCCTCAGGGATATTTCCAGAGAGCTCTCAAAGATATCCTTGCGGAAATTCTCAAACTGCTCACATTGTGGAGGTCAACGGATATTCGCATAAACCTCCCATTAGGCCTTTTCGGATACTTACTCGGGTTAACTCGATCCCTAACCTTCGCGTTCGTTTACCTACCCCGAACATCCAACCCGTGTTCGGAAAGTACGGTGCTATTAACTCGATCACTGACCCAGGTTGATTCATCGTAACCCTACACGAGAGCAGGGTAATACAGTAACCGCATGCGCACTGCAGTTAAATTTTGTATTTGAAAGAGGCGGGAATTAGTCTTCTACTCTTCTCCTAGTAATTTCATATATTATATTCCTAAATATTATCGAAAGAGAAGATAATTTGGCTCAATATAAAAGGTGTGATTCCATGAGCTAAAAAAATAATGTGAAATAACTTCTTCACAACTTTCTATACAGATTTTTCTGTGCTAAGCTGCAGCTTTATTTACTTCTTAAACATAGTTACTCGACGATAACATTAAACATGGGGAGGCACACTAGAAATTATAAGAAAGATTTCACAAAATCCAATAAATGCAAGCAAAGCTAGAGACAATCCGAAAATAAACTGGGACTGAAAAAACAAATTCTTTACTTCTTTAACATAGGTACTCGAAAATAACATTTAACATGGAAGGGCACACCAGAAATTATAGGAAAGATTTCACAAACGCCAATAAATGCAAGAAAAGCTAGAGACAATCCGAAAATAGACTGGGACTGAAAAAATAAATTCATCAAATATTTGGTTATGTTATTGATACGTCTGACACTTGAAATCCTAAACCTGATGTATTCGTTTACTCAGAACCCGGGTCCGTGATCCGTCACGTCACCAAATGAATCGGGTTAATAACCCTGAGTAAGTTTCCGAGAACGCCTATTGTGACAAGTATGAGAACTTGCATTGTGAGCTTTTTGACAATATCCTATAAACCTCCCATTGCGAGTTTTTGAGAATATCTCGGGGATCTCCCATTGTGAGAAAAATGAAAAATCTTATCAAGTATTTTGATACTTCACAGTATTCGTAAAATTTATTAAACCATCCGTTCAAATAGATATTGTTTTCTCCGAAATTCGCTATTATTTCAAGTAATTAGTTTGTTCAACAAATAGGTTGAGCACACTAAGTTTGATAAATAGAAAGAAGGAAAAAGAAGTACTTCAGTGTGGTAAATTTATTCTGTAAGAACCGAGCGCTTTCGGCCTAGGCCATCATCAGGGTTCCCCGTCCAGGAATAATACCACAAGCTGAAATGCCAGGATAGTTGCAAACGGCAGCACTTAACGTGAAAATAACAATAATGTTCCACAAAGTACAACAAACAACAGTCAAATACATAAAATTTTAAAAAATCATCCAAAACAAATCAGAAAAGACGTTTCAAGTGAAACGTCTTTTCAGATTTCGAAGCATTGGAATATATCATTCAAAAAATTGTTTTCATTGGCTAGTTTGAATGGTGCAGAAAGAAAGCATTTAAATTGGTATTTATTCTATTTTTTTTATTTATACAAGGGAATTGCACTGAACTGCTTGGAGATTTTCATTACATTAAATGAATAACGGTTTGAAATTACAAATATCTAGAGAAAATCAGTTGTTAAAAGTAATATTCTGACCAAATAGAAAAACCTTGATTATTGATTACATTAATTCACTGCTTCATGGCAAAATAATTTGGTGCAATATGCCCCTGTCAGAGCCGGAACTAGGATTCTAGCGCCTGTGGTAAACTTTCAAAAGGCGCCCTTGAAGAAATTAATTTTTCAATAAATACATGTTTTTTTAAATGGCATTTATTGATTATATTTTGAAGAACTTTTTTATTCGCAATAATCTTAGTCCAGTCGAATTGTGCTTTTAGCTGGAAAGTTACAAAAAAGAATAAAAATCTGATTCTTGGTCAGTTTTTTGCTCATTACTTGGAAACTTTCAACTTTTCGTGAAAAACCTTTCCATACAAAATGAAAGTACATATAATTTCCTACAAATTGTATTACCACAGCTTGTTCTGCTACAACTCGTTCTGGCTCAAACTTTAGTTGAAAATAAGGTATTTTCTAGTACTCAATAAAATCATGTTTTTCTTTTCTTTTCTTCTGTGTGTTTCTTTGTCGGGGAAAAACTTTCTTAACTTGAAAGAATATCACAAACAGAATTAAAGTGCTTATGGAATTAGCAGAAAATATGCCTTGCTTAAAAACAAATTTGCTGTATTGTGCTGTAGTATAAATCAAGAAGATATGTAGAAATATTTTATGAACTGTTCCGTATAATTCATTAACCCGGCAACAGCGCAGCCCTTTTGCACATCGGCAACCCAGCGCAGCCGCTGTCACGACTACGACCGAGAAGAAGAAGAACTTGAAAGACGACAGCGTCGACGTCAACGATATGGACGCGATGCGCAGGCGCAAGTGAAGTAGAAGTGAAGCAAGAACGCTAAGAACATTCGAGAAATCATATTCGTATTGTAACGATTGTAATACGTAATTCAAGTGTGTGTTAAATAAATCTATTCAAATCCAGCAAATTAACTAGGGTTACTCCCCACCATGAACTATTTACCAATTCTGCAATAGACAAGTACAGGTTTGTGGAATAATATGTTGTATGTGTAGGTACCTTAATATTGAATGCTCCTAAGAAGTAGAGAGAACATGTCGTATTCTGCTGTAATATCAAAACCTCCGATACGAATACTGACGTGGGAGGTTAAAGCAACAATATGAACTTTCCTATATTTATTGAAGTATCTAAGATACACGCATTTCTTTTACTATTAGTTCCCTTCCTACCTCGTTTTCAAGATATATTTTCATTTGGTTTTCCTGAAGGAAGAAGTGATAACTATATCCTAAAGTTTTCCATTTTTTGCCCATAAATTGTATCGAGGCACACAACAGTAGTCATTTCTGATAGAAATCATATTCGAAAGGATAAAAATTTCAAATTTCCCATGAATACTTCTTCTAAACAAATGTTTATGAACAATTGCGAAATTATCACACTGAAATACGTTCAACGCTTTGGTTACTACTATCTTAGCTCTATTTCGATTTCAACCACAAGAGTGCGTATCGCTGGTCAGCAGAAGCAAAAAATTTCTTTTCGCGTTCGTAATTCTATTATCTACCGCTCTCCGATTCATGTGTTTTCTTTGGTCAGTTGATGTCTAGGATTTCAAACTATTCTGGCGGTGTCATGTTCTCCTTAATTTCATCTCTGCCATAAATACATCCAACCAGATTCTCGATCATGTTGACTTGACAAGTGGGCCTTTCCATTCAGTTCCTTCACTTGTTTCATAAGATATGTTTCGGAGGAGCGAACTCTTAACTAATACGACTCTATTGATAGCATTGACGTATGAAACAATGGACAGGACGTGTGAGAGAGAATATTAACTACAAACATAAAATAGTATCAGTAAAATCCACAGAACATATTTATAATAAAAACATCAGATGTATTTTTTGTTCTGTGATTATCTCTAGCCCATAGACTAATTAAAATGATAAAATGTTTTTCCGTCGATCTCAAAATAGAAAATGATTTTAATGTGTACGAAATTGGTCATTAATGACCCATTTTAATGCTCAATTTATGCTATTCTAATGTGCATTCCTCATGGCAACCGATCACGAAGTATTCGGAAACACTACGAGAAATGTCAAAACTCCACTGGAACATAGATCCATAGAAATATTATTATGTCAAATGAAAGTCTTGCGCAAAATGGAAATGTATTTCAATTAGGAATTCTTACACAATTTTTATTGAGATCGTCGGCAAAATCTTGTAATCAACTCGGTTATTAATATCCTAGTTGATTGATACCGAGAGTAAATGAATGTTTTTGAGGCAATTTATAAAGAATTTTCCTTGAACAGACTTCTTATCTGATGTTCAGTAGAATATACTTGAAATAAACACCTAAAGTAACGGTTTTTAGCCAAATCTCAGTATCTTTTTCATTAATTCGAAAAAATAGATAAACTCCGAACATTTTTCCACCAAATGGCGGGAAACCTGCAATTTTGCTGATTTATTTTTTCTGTTATCGAATTAAATTTTATTTTCTGGAAAAATTTTCCATAAATCGAACACAACTTTTTTTCAAAAGTCTACAGCGATAGAAAAATTTTACCCGAAATCATTTTATACCTCCCTATCACGAATATGAAAACAGAATCGTAAAATATAAAACTGTTTCGCTACCATAGTCATTCGAATATCTCGTTCACACCTCTAAAATAATTAGAAAAAAAGAATGCTTGGGTTCGGAGAAACAAATTATTGGTATGTCCAAACTTTCTAGATGGTAAATAATAGTTATTTATTATACAAGGGTGCTATATGTTCCGACCACACTCATTAAAATCTTGCTGAAAAACAAAAAAAACAGTTTATGATGAAACATCCTGTATAGTGAGAGTTCCAATTCTCAATGTCCAGAGGATTCCAAAATCTGAACAATGCGTTGGCAGATATTGATTCGTCCATTGAGGAAGGCACTGGCGCAGCCAGGGGGGGGCTTTGGGGCTGCAGCCCCCCCCCAAAGATTAATTTCTTCGTTATTTCTTTCTTCTTCATTTTTTTGCAACTTCGTTATTTGTTGTATCATCAGAAATTGTTCAGTTCAGGCCCCCCCCAAGACAAAATCCTGGCTGCGCCACTGGAGGAAGGACAATGAGTTTTTTGATGAATTGGTTGTTTCTACAGACAGTGTAGCAGTGTACAGACAGCTGATAGTCCATCGAGATGACTGGAATCTCTAGACTATTGGCACGAAAGTAGAAGCTCCATTTGCACTGAACATTTGAAAGCGAAAACTGGAAATTGTCAGACAACTAAATAATAATTTCTATGGCAGGCAGTATCCCGTTGGACCTGTAGTAGCAGTCCAATAGTCCTCAACTTCGAATGAATAATTTAAGAATCTCCTACAACCCCTTCAATTTACTCTGATGATCATCCCACTTTAATCAGACAAGTATAAAGACCAATTCTAGTGTCCACGTGAAGATTATTCAGGATGATCTATCCAGTGATTTTCAACCTGTGGTACGCGAAATAACAGTCATAAAGTAATCAATTCAATCTTGGCTTTTGAGATGTCCCAATTTTTTTTAACTCAAAACGTTTGCAGTATTGTGTTCAGTTCACCAAACCAGACTGGCGTTAACTTCTTTTCGAGCCAAATATTGAGAAACTTTCAAGTGAGTCATAAACGTCTTAATTTGGAGCTATCTATGACTTTTTATTTCATTTTTTATATTTCTTTTGTCTCTGTATTTTTTATTATCTATAATATAAAAATGAATCGCAAAATGTGTTGGTAAGCGCATAACTCAACAACGCCCGGACCAATTTGGCCAAATCTTTTTTTAAAATGTTCGTTGAAGTTCAAGGATGGTTTTTACGGCGAGAAAAATTAGAATTATTGCTGGAAAACTCTAAAAATAGCCCTTATTTTTCCCATACATATTTTTTTGACGTTTCTCAAAATCGATTTTTTTTCCGATGTCATTCACATCGGAAAATTAGACAACTGTCAGATCTATTAACGTGAGGGAAGTGCTCGAGAATATTGGTTCATTGTGAACGAAATGGGGCAGATCCAAATGAAACAAGGTATGAATTCATTTTTTAATCTTTTATAACGTTTATTACTAAAGGTTTCTGTTCTAGGAACGATTGAATTAAAAGGATAAATGGAATAAGATCGGAGTAAGTGACATTTGTCAAGCGAGTTTACAGGTCAAAAAACTTCTAGGATATTTGCAATTTTGTGAAAGAAAACCAACAGATTCGAATGAAAAAAGGTACGAATATCCTTTTGATAGTTTGCGAACGTTTATTGATAAATATTAGTTTCAGGAATATTGAATTACGAGAAAAAACCAAGTTCATTCGTGGATAACTGAAGACCTATCACAGAGGAATTTGATGAAGCATTAATGTATTTATTGTTACAATTGGATTTTATTATAAAGTCAGTATGTATTGGTGCTTTATATAGATCCTTCCACGATTTCCATAACTGTTTCAATAGTTTTAAAGTGATGATTGTTATTGACATGTCCTGTCAGTGGTGATTGAGGAATTTGAATGTCACCGATGTGAATAGAAGTAAGTACTTGAAGATTGCATTTATTGATCTGTTTAAAAAGGTAGATCTATTGACCAAACTGATGTGCCATTTGAGTTTAAACGACTACAGTTTCCAGTGCGGCTTGCTTTTGCTATGACTAAAACAAGTCCCAGGGGCAATCATTAAGTGTTTGTGGTATTAATCTAGAAAACCTGTTTTCTCACATGGTCAATTGTATGTTGCCTGTTCCCATGTTGGAAAACCATCAGATTTGTTTTATCTATGCGCCAGGTCATCAAACAAAAAACATCGTATACCACAAAGCACTACAATGATAATAATAATAAATATGATTCACATGATTAACAATAAAGCGATTACTTACTTTTAAATCCTTATATAAGTTTTATTAATTATTTTTTATTCACAACGCACTATCACCAGGGTGACGGTTCTGTTCAGGACAATTTTTAAAATATACGTAGACACAAAAACTGCCACATTACAATCTTTTTGACAGGACGAAGTCTGTCGGGTCAGCTAGTGTTAATAATAAATTCATTAGTAAAATTTCATCTCATTTTACTTTTTTTTTGGGAAATATTAATAATAATGTGTAAGTGGTCCGCCAAGAATTCAGAAAGGTACAAGTGGTCCTCAGTGGTGAAAAGGTTGAGAAACACTGATCACACAGTAACGCAGACTTCCAAGCGATATCTCCGAGAGGTAACAATCCGACCTCCATGCTAACTCCCATTGCGACCTCCTATCGATGTCACAATATAACCAGAATAAGATATTCGCATTGCGATTTCCCAGCGAGATCGCCGGGAGGTTACAATCAGACATGTATGTAAAACCCTATTGCGACATCCCATAGATATCACAATTATTACCAAAATAAGATATTTCCATTGCTACTTCTCATAGAGGTCGCAACAGGACAAGCATAAGATATTCACATTGCGACTTCATATAGAGGTCTCAAAGACATCCCATCGTGAGCTCTTTACTTGTGAAAATTGCAGGCTCAACCAACTATACCGGTAGGACCAGTAGTTCTGTAACGAAACCAATCATTCTGATCTAGATAGACTAGATTTTTGATCCACTAGACCTCTATCGTACAATTTCATTGTCCTAAGGCTTCCTGCAAGGATGGAATATCATCAGAGAAGAATTGTAATTACTAGCCAGCATTTGCTATCAAGTTGGCTCTGAACATCTTTCATAGATTCGATATAACATGTCATATATTGCTCTTAGGCCAGTGGCGACGCTACGTTTGAGAGCTGGAGTGGCCCAAAATTTTTAGTGGGTTAAAGACGAATGAATTGGTATAATTTTGTTGAGCATATTATGCCATAACAAGGCGACCTGAGACAACCCTTGCCACCCCAAGCGACGCCACTGATCTGAAAGCGATATGACATATATATTTTCAAGTAGAAAGATAGTATTGTTTCCACGAGAAGAAACAATTACATGTAATAAATCAGGGAAAAAAAACCTCAGCAAAAATTTGATTAAGTCACTGGATTCCTATCCAAAAGTGTCTGTATAATGTTTTCGTTTCAAGTTTATAGCACAAACAGGAACGGAGATAATGACCAATGTTGAAATTGCCAAAATGTCAATTTTGGTATAGAACTTGAAAACAAAAGACGATAGAGCAATGCGTTTGACTGGAAAATCAGTTTCCCGAATAAAGACCACCGTGTGCCATTCATTTTTCTCTATCTCATAGGGTTAAAAAGTTGTAGTTCAGAGATCACCAATCCTGACCACCCTGTACAGCTTTAGGTATGTGTAGTTCAAGCCCTGTTGGGTTTTGAGTAGGGAATTGTGAATTTTTCTTTCTATCAGGTAATATAGCTGTGCAACTTTGGAATTTCCGGAGAGCTTGTCATGATGTTGATGGACATAATTTAAAGAACTGAGTATGAAACTTTTGTATGGTTTCCTTTCATACTTCTCGACAGCTGCTTTCTGTTGTATGATGCTCTTATTGCTTGTTTCAGTTTCAGGAGGATCCTTTCCGCAGCACCACTCTGTCCCCAAATAATAATTCCGTACGCTTTCTGGGTATGGAATGCGGAATGATATGAGAGTTCAGCTGTTTCAGTATTGAACACTTGTTTCATTCTTCCTATCATGTAAATGAATGCTGAAAGTTTCCGACTCAGGTCATCTATATGTTCATTCCAGATTAATCACGGTTGGAAGGTTACTCCCAGGTATAAGAGAGATTCGTTTTATAGTTCTGTATTAGAAAAGAATAGCTCGTTGGCCTTTTCGGCATTGACTAAAAGCTTATTGGCTCGAAGCCAGTTGTGTACTTCCTCGAATGGAAAATCCCGTATCTTACTACCACATCATATCTATTTCTTGATCTCTTTAAGAAGGCAGTATCATCTATAGAAATACGAGTTTGATTTGCTTTCAAATCAGCATAATATGGATCTAAGCGAGAATCAAAAACAATAGGTCCCAGGAAACCCTTGGGTTGCGTCCGCATAGGCAGAGGGCTTACTATACTAAGCGCCTAGATGTACGTGGATAGTCGCTAAGGGACCAGATAGGACCATGTGAGTAGTGCGACACATCGCGTACATTTCAAAACGTTCGCTTAACTGAGCTACTAGAAAAATGACTCACTAGGCTCTAGGCGCTAAGCAAGCCTTCTGCCTATGCGGACGTAGCCTTGGGCATGCCTATTCTTTTCCTCCATATTAATTTTGTCTGTGACGGGAAAAAAAATGACATTTTATATCTCTTGACAGGTCACAAAGTATAACTTTTTACGAAATTACTTTTTTCCTTGTCGAAAAAATGAGTCTCTATGTATCGGGGAAAAAAATACTCACTCTTTTCCCGGGGAAAAAAGTGATTTCGTGAAAAGTTATATTTCTTTCACTATTAAATGGTCGTTATTCCTGTCACAGAAAAAAAATAGTGTATTATACGCTGGAAAAATAATAGATTTTAGCTCTCGGTCTCATTCGCTTCGCGTCGGTAGACAACATCACTTCGAGCTAAAATCGAATACTTTTTTTCATTGTATAATAAAAAACTATTTTACGAAATCACTTTTTTCCCTGTCAAAAAAATGAATGTCTATACCGGGCGGCCCACCACTGACGCGATGGTCATTTTGAGGGTGTAAATGATGATATTTTGAAAATATTTTTCGTGGTGAGTGTAGGATAAACAAAAGAACAATTTAAAATTATTTCCATGTATACAAGGTGTTCCAATAGAAAAGTACAGACTAAAGTTACTCTTTTTTAAATGTGACACCCTATATATGACTTCAAAAAAAGGAAGGCGAGCTCAAATTATGATGAGGTTTTTCAGATTACTATGTACATTTAATGCACCCTTTAGGAGAAAATCGCGAAAAATAAAATATGGAGTCATTTTGAATAGTAACTTATGGAGGAACCAGTTACGCAAGCGATACCAACAATGTTTTTTTGAGTAGCTATATTTGCAAGTCCCATAAAGAGAAAAAAATGAACTCTGGAATATACAGAGAATTTCAATGGCACGCCGTTATTTTTTCATCTCGTTGAACGCAAAATTAATTGCGAAATTTTTTTCATAAGAGTTTACTATACCTAAGTCTGATAGTTTCCCAGCAATTTTCGATTTTCATTCAAAACTAGTTAATCAACAATTTAGTGTAGTGATAATCATAGAAAAATTTTCTATGATGAGTGATTTGACAGTTGCAGAATGAATCTCAGAGAATAAATTAATCAAATACCTGTTCTATCGAGAATTGATGAGAAAACTATGGGATTTAGGTATAGGAAAACTTTATGAAAAAGTTTCGAAAATAATTTTTGCATTCAACGAGATGAAGAAATACCGGGAGTGCCATTTGAAATAAAAAAGTTTTTGACCATTATTCGTAGTAGATGTTTGAGAATTAATTATGATTACTCTGTACCGGGTTTTCACATAATTTGACCCCCCCTTTAACTTTGCTACTTAAGGAGACCATATTAAACCCATAATTCGGAACTTATCCCGTCAACGCACAAAGAATAATGATAATATTATAATGATTAGAAACAAATTTTGAATCTCAATTTCTGACTGAATCAGAGCCATAATAATGTTATTAAAAAAGTCTAAACAACTTGAGACAACTATATGAACTTTGTGTATTGAATGAAGGTGGTCATTTTGAGAAATTTCTTTAGTTGATGTTATCTTACCATACTACCATAGTTTATCATTTTTCATTGGTTAAGAAATTGTTAATATTAATTCTAAAATAATACTTTTAGTAGATTGTTGGTAAAAAAAGGAAGAATATACAGGACAGGGTGTCCTATTTGAAAAAATATAGTTGCATTAAATGTTGTTCACCCTGTAATATTTCCATTGACGTTATTATAACTCCAAAATTGAGCATTTTCAGTAAACGCACTCTGCCACTTGTAAAATGATTAAAGATCTTGGCAGGTGGTTCTTAAATTTCGAAACTCTGTGGTTCTCAGAATAAAAGAAATAGACCAACAGATGTTACATATTCGAAATCAGGGGAAAAAGAGCTAGCCAAACATGGAAAAATATACAGGATGTTCCATTTGAAAAAATGAAGTTGCCATCAATATGTTGGCTACCTGTATATATTTCAGTTTCTGGAATCATATCAAAACCTCAGTTGATTTCGTGAAACTTTTATACGAAACATTTTTGTTTATCTCCTTTAGAAACAAAGTTGAAGGGGGGGGTCAAATTATAGTGAAAAACCCGATACGTTCCCGAGTTCAATTTTTTCCTCTTTATGAGACTAGCTAATATGTCTATTCAAAAAAACATTGTCTGTATCGCTTGCTTAGCTGGTTCCTTAATTAATTACCATTCAAAATGACTCATATTTTAAATTTTTCGCGATTTTCTCGTAAATGTGTGCATTAAATGTACATTGTGATCTGAAGATACTCATCATAATTAGTGCTCACCTTTCTTCTTTGAAGTCATATATAGGATGTTACATTTAAGAATAAGATACTTGGTATGTATTTTGTATTGGAACACCTATACAGGGTGAGTCTTTGACTTGTACATATATTTTAACCGTATATTCTTGGGGTCGAAGAAAACACTTTTTTCCTCTACCATTTTTTCCGATTCGGCCTAAATAAGAATATATAGCCCTTTTTTGTTTTAGAATGAGCTATGCCGCCACCGGTAAACTAACCACTGAATTTTTGCAAGTACGTGATATAGCATTCAAACCTTCGAAATAAGCTATTGTACAAAAAAACGAGTAGATATACCATTCGAAATTTTCAAATAAGCTGCTGTATTAATGAAAGAAATATGAACTTACTTTTTTAATACTAGTTGTATATTTTCTAATGCAATGATTGATTCATCCAAATTTTTGCTAGTGATGAAAAGCAGAATAATCTCTTCTTGATGTATACTTCATTTTTGATTATATCGGATTGACTTTTAAACCACCTATTTTAGCTATAGCATTCTTTTCAATATCTCTTGAAATCTTCCGAAATCAAACAACTCAACCATAACACGCATGACATTTCACGTTCATAAACATCACTTGGGCGATTGAATTTCAAGGGGTGTCCGCATGGTAAAGTCACAGACACACGACACTAGATTCTTTGACATCGGTGTTCTGTGGTCAGTTTGTTTTTCAAAATCATACGACTTCATGAATAATAACTTATTAAGGTCATTTTAGTAGGAATAAATATGATGAATAAATGAGAAATGAATGTATTCTAACGTAATGTGAATTTGGATCAACGTATGTCAAAGCTCAACGAAACAAAATTGCAATAGGTACTTCGAAAGTGTTGTGGAAATTTGCTTGAATAGATAAGATTTACACTGAAGAAGTATAGAGGTGAGCTTATTCATTGTAACCCCATTTTTAAAGAAAATCCGCCAGTTCTCTTACCATTCATTATTACAGATAACAAATTCTCGAATTATTCTTGAAATTTGTCAAAGTGACCACAGAGAAAATTGAATTCTGTGAATATTTCCGACAGAGTTGCATTCAGCCAAAGTACCCAATTTTTCGAATTTTTAAGATTTTTTCTTTTTTCAACATCGAATTACTCGGAATTTTGTAGTCGGGAAAGATTAATCATTTCATGAAAAACTATGTTTCAAAAATTATTTCATTTGAAGGAATCGTTTGCGAGATATTACTGAAAATTTATGCTTTTCATGGATTTTCAACAGCCTGTATCTTTTTAACCAGGCCGAATCGGAAAAAATGGTAGAGGAAAAAAGTGTTTCTTTTGACCTCAGGAATCTACGGTTAAAATATATGTACAAGTCAAAGACTCACCCTGTATATATGGAAATAATTTTAAATTGTCCTTTTGGTTACCTTACACTAACCATAAAAAAAGATTTTCAAAATATCATTTACAACCCTCAAAATGACCAGTGTTGGGCCCCCGTATATCCGAGAAAAAGTACTCACTCTTTTCCCGGGGAAAAAAGTAATTTCGTGAAAAGTTATATTTATTTCACTATTGAATGGTCCTTTTTCCTGACATAAAAGATAGTATATATGTATACACACGTGAAAAATATTAATTCTAGCTCTCGGTTTTTGTCAACATAACCAGAGCTAATAAATAACTATTTTTTTCTTACGTTTCAATGGTAAAGTTTACTCAGCCAGACTCAAGGCATACACTGTACAAACTTCTTGCTAAGTCAACAATAACCAACCTTGAATCTTCAGAATTACCTATTCATTGGTTCGATTATTGTACTGAATCTTAATCATTGCTGCATTTATTAACTTCGTTCGTCCGAACCGTGCTAATGAACGTAGACATGAGAGTGCCGCTCCAGATAATCCACGAGGTGATTTTTCAGTAGAGATTCATTTTTTTCCTCGGAGAAACTAGAATTTCCTGACGTAGTCCGCGAAGTACGTACTTTCCAACATAGAGGAACAGTTGAATGCACTCAACATGAAAAATTAAACCAGTTTCAACATACTTTTTCAGGCAGCATTTTCGAAATGAAGGAGCTTTAAATTCCATAAGAAATGGATTCAAATGTCTGAGGGCCATATCCCATCACTCGAGTTTACTATGATGTGTGTTTACCGTCTTTACCGAGCACCTCAGGGAAACGTGGACAGGTTTAAATCACAGGATACCGATAGTAAACAATGGTGCACCCTCGGGAAAAACTCTCATTAAAAAAACTGAAACACATAATCCAAACTTTTGGATTGACTATGGTATTTGAAGAACCATCTCCTGTAACAACACAAAGCTTTATTTTTATTGGCAACTATTTCACAGATCCATGTTCATGCTATAGCATGAACAAAGCTTACAGACTGAGATATCCCGTAAACTAGACAGGTAAAGATACGAAAGGATCAGGCCTATAAACAATACACATGATATCATATCCTCAAAAAAACTGAAGGATGTAAGTGGGACTTCAAAAATGTAGACAATTCGAGATAACTTACAAGTAATTTGGCCGGACGGAATTGAATTTGACCACAAATTCATCATCAGGGAGTGTAACCTTATCTTTTTTTTCAATCGATATCTGTAACCTTATCGTTTGAGATCATTTTCGGCTCAAAATTAGAAAATTACAGACATTTGGGCAAATGATATAGGACTCGTTTAAGTAGAACGAGCGCTCAAAAATGGCAACGGTAATGTTTCATTTTCAATTCGGGAGAGGTTTCACCCTCTAACCCCCACAATCTCCCTCCTTCGGGTAGTGCACTGCCCGTAGGTCATTTTTGTTACCATAAATGAATTCCTTGACCACAAAAACATAAGTCTAGACGGTGTTAGAAACGAAATTGGAACAAAAGTCTGCCATTTTTTCTGAAAATTGCGACTTTTGTAGACTTTCTGTATCTGGATCACATTTCTGAAACTACTATCGGATTCCTTTGATTGATATCATGCGAAATTGACACCTAGATCTTGTCTCCAGGCTATACTTTTATTTTTAAATTTAACAGTAATTCACCCTTTGCTCCCCCCTTAAATCTACCCACACGAAAAATTTCAATCGATATCTGAAAAATTTTGAGTGTTCTTCAGGCCAAATCATCTAGATTGGTCTTAAAACAACTGTACGAAGTGGCACCTCGGTATCAAAAATGCAGTATTCTTCAAGAATTGGCGATGTACCGCTAGGTCTATATCACCTGAGCTACAGAAAGATTGGGGTTATATAGGAAATGAAAATTAATTTCATTAGAAAGATTTTTCATAGTTTCTTATCCTGTTGTATAGAATTTCCGTATCGTCTACTCGATTTCCAGAAAAACCTTTTTTGTGAATTTTTTTTCTTTTAAATCGAGAGTGAATGTGTTGCAAAAATATATAAACTGAATAGAGAATATCGAAAAGCATCATAATACTATCGAGTATATTATTTTATACACAATGATAATATCAATTCTCAAGAAATTTCTACTTGCTAGAGGCTCTCGAATCGAAACACTTACGGAAGTTAAATCGCCGATTTCTCAATTTGGATGAGCTTGCAATTTTCACAAGTAAAGAGCTCGCGATGGGATATCTTTGGGACCACTATAAGAAGTCGCAATGCAAATATCTTATTTTGGTTATATTTGTGACATCCATGGGATGTCCCAATAAAAGTTCGCAAAGATGTCTGATTGTAACCTCACGGCGATCACGCCGGGGACTCGCAATGCGAATATCTAATTCTGGTTATATTTGTGACATGCAGGACGTCTGCCAGGTCTGCTAGTCTTTATAGCAATATTAAACTCTACTGTATGTAAGCAATATGCATGTCTCTGAACTCCTCCTAAACCGCAGGAACGATTGGAATGATTTTTTTGTATGCTTTCGGATGGCGCCCTGGATGGTTTATGTTCACAAATCGACACGGTAGATGGCGCTACAGTCGGTATCTAGGTTATTCCCATCTATGTATACTGCAACTGACTTTATGCGTATGCTTGAAATTTCACACAGGACAACGCCTTTCGGATCCGCTACTAAGGATATGAAAGTTTGCAATTCGAGAGAATTTTACTCGAATATAAACTTAAAACACATATTTCAACTTTGTCACGGAATGACAGCGATTTTTAAAAAACAGAAGTACATGTGTGGTCGAAATATTTCTGTCAAATTTCTGAATAATAATAACATTAATGTTAAAATATTGTAACAGTATTACATCAGAATATTTGACATATTATCCTTTCAAACAGTGTTGAGAGCCATTGTTCGATCACGAAAGGTTTAGTTAAGCAATAGCCATCTCAATTATCCTAAGTCAATATTCCTAAGAGATTAGCAAATAACGCAGGCGTTTATTTAGGGCCGTCCTGTGAAGGTGACATTTTTATGAGCGTTCGCATCACCATCTTGTCCTTAATTGGAGATTTTTGAGTCCCGATAAAATTCGAACAGAACATTTTTGGTATATTATGTCAAGAATAATTCATGACCATTAATGCTGCGCATTATGCCATTTTCACAACTTTTCTTGAATGTTTCTGTTGAAATGATTAAAACGAAATTAACGATCTTTCAAAAAAAATCTGGTTGTAACAATACGAGTTGACTCTTCACGAGCCCTATACAGGGTGTCCTGGGAAGAATGCGACAAAAGGATACCATGAATCAAGTACATCAGGGAGGACTCTCATCAAGAGGTTTTAATCGTTTGAGGGCCTTCGTTTGGAATATACAGGGTGATATTCATTTGATGGCTGAAATTTCAAAGTTGAATAAGTTTTGAACTATTGGACCGAATTATTTCAAGTTTGCAAGTTTTGTCACCATTTACGATTGCCATCTTTCAATATTTCAGAAATTGAAGAAATCAGATCCGGACTAGCAAAATTTTGGACTTTTTCAATTTTCATGAATATTGGAAAACCCTGTACGTGAACATTATGTTCTTATTACATTTTCGTAACCACAAAGAATCAATTATTGGTAGTTTTGTCACCCTTTATGATTGCAATTTTTCAATATTTAGAAATTGAATAAATCAGATCCGGACTAGCAAAATTTTGGACCTTTTCTATTTTCATGAATATTGGAACACTCTGTAGGTGAAGACTATGTTTTTATTGCATTTACTAACCGCAAAAAAATCAATTGATGAGAAAATTCTAAATCTCTGCTTGGTACGGTCATACAGAGTGATAAAGAAGTGAGCAATAAACATTACCTCATGAGTGAAATTTCAAACTTCATTAACTCTCAAATTATTCGACCGAATGATTTCAAATTTGAATGTTTTGTCACCCTTTACGATTACCATCTGTCAATATTTCTGAATTGAATAAATCAGATCCGGACTAGAAAAATTTCAGACATTCTCAATTTTTGTTGATAGTGTATCGCCCTGTACGTGAACATTATGTTTTTTTTTCATTTCAGTAACCATAAAGAATCATATAATGAGAAAAATTTAAAATCTCTGCTTGACACTGTCATACAAAGTGATCTAGGAACATTAACTTATGAGTTAAATTTCATAGTTCGAGAAATCTTTTTGCTCACTTCTTGATCACCCTGTATGACCGTGCCAAGCAGATATTTTGAATTTTTGCCATTGATTGATTCTTTGTGGTTACGAAAATAAAATAGAAACATAGAATTCACCTACAGGGTGTTTCAATATTGATGAAAATAGAAAAAAATCCAACATTTTACAAGTCCGGATCTGATTTCTTCAATTTCTGAAATAGTGAGAAATGACAATCGTAAAGGGTGACAAAACTTCCAAATTTAAAATAATTCGGTCTAATAATTCAAGAATTATTGAACTTTGAAATTTCTCACATGAGGTAATGTTTTTTGTTCACTTCTTGATCACACTGTATGACCGTGCCAAGCAGAGATTTCGAATTTTTCTCATTGATTTATTCTTTGTGGTTACGAAAATAAAATAAAAACATTGTGTTCACCTACAGGGTGTTTCAATATTCATGAAAATAAATAAAATCCAAAATTTTTCAACTCCGGATCTGATTTCTTCAATTTCTGTAATACTGAAAGATGGAAATCGTAAAGGGTGACAAAACTTCCGAATTTGAAATAATTCGGTCGAATAGTTTGAGAGTTATTGAACTTTGAAATTTCAGCCATAAGATGAATATCACCCTGTATATCCCAAACGAAGGCCCTCAAACGATTAGAACCTCTTGTTGCGAGTCCTCCTTGATGTCCTTGATGTATGGTTTCCGTTTGTCGCATTCTTCCCGGGACACCCTGTATATACAAGATTTAAACAGAAAGTTGAATTCAAGAATGATTAGAATAGCACCAAAGGCCGTCAGGATATTCGAATGAAATTCGATAATTTTCAGACATAGACAGCCTCAAGATGGCGGAAAGCAAAAAGTGAACAATTTTTTTCTAGTATGAATACGATTCCATTCATATTCGTCCATGTTTTCCTATGACTAGATTACACAAACGTTGTGAAATGAAATTATTGAGATAATTTCAAATGAGCAGAACTTTTATTATTCATGAACCGACATTTAACCAACAGTGAAAAAATATGGCAGAGTATTCGTAGGTGCTCATCAACATACTTGCCAACCCCTCGTTGAAATGAACCTGGGAAGCGTTTGGGCTTGACACTTTTATGCACCAGCAATTCGAAGCCAGAAAATAGATTTATTTTGTGTCAACGCCTCATTTAATGAACTAAAAATAGCCGAATATGCTCTGAAGAGTACTTCAGTTTCAGTTTTCCGGCACTGTGAAAGGATAACTGAAGAATAATTTGTTTCATGGAAAACTTGAAATATTTCGTGGAATCAAGAAGTGTTAATTAGGAGAATAACCATGTAACGGGTTATCCATTTCGCGGTTTCAAAAGTATAGGGCTAGAATTCGACATCTGTCAAACTAAGTTGTTAAAACAATTTTTTTTTCAGTTGAAAGTCTGACATTTACGAAAATGGATAGCTCAACTATCGCACAACGCCATATATCGTGCTTCAAGAGGAGATTATGGTTTACATAATCGTCCAACTACGCAAGCAATTGGCAAAATTGTGAAGAAATTTGAAGAGACTGGATCGGTTACAGATATTGTAAGGCCTGTGCATCATCGTTTTGCTCGTACCACTGAAAATATCGCTGCTGTAAGTGAAAGTGTTGCCGAAGACCCGAATGTGTCGATTCCTCGTCGTTCTCAGGAATAAGGACTGTCTTACGGCACATTATGGCGTATTTTGCATTTAGATCTATACCTACATCCATATTAAATCCAGCTCACACAACAACTGAAGCCAGCTGATCATTTACAACGTCGTAGATACGTCGAATGGGTTCTTGAACAACAGGCGGTGGACGGCGATTTTTCGAAGAAAATTTTCCTCAGCGACGAAGCACATTTCTCACTCGGTGGGTATGTTAACAAACAAAATTGTCGTATTTGGGGTTCTGAGAAACCTGAAGTAATTGAAGAGAGGCCATTACATCCACAAAAAGTCACTGCTTGGTGCGCTCTTTGGTCCGGAGGTGTAATTGGACCTTACTTCTTCGAAAATGACGATGGAACGACTGTCACCGTCAATTCGGAGCGTTATGGTCAAACGATAACCGACTTTTTTTTGTCTGCTTTCGAAGAATACGGCTTGAAAAATATGTGGTTTCAACAAGACGGTGCCACATGCCAAACAACTCGAGCGAATATGGCTTTATTGCAAGAGACATTTCCTGGTCGTGTAATTTCTCTTCGTGGCGATATCAACTGGCCACCAAGATCATGCGATTTGACACCGCTTGACTTTTTTTGTGGGTCTACGCGAAAGACCGTGTTAATGCAGATAAACCTTTAACTTTTGAGCACTTAAAAACCAATATTCGTCAAGTTATGGCTGAGATACCGCCCAATATGTGTCAAAAAGTGGTCGACAATTACCTCAAAAGAATCGATGCCTGCAACAATTCGCGTGGTGGTCCTTTAAATGTTGTAGTGTTTCACAGATAATGTCAAAGTTCAAATAACTTTATAATAAAAAAGAAATATCATGATAAAAATTTTGTTTTGTTTTTCATTTAAGTTTACTTTTGAAACCGCAAAATGGATAACCCTGTATATCTCAACAATGTGTTATAAAACATTCTTTGTTTCAAATAACCCTTATTATTGAGGGTATATTTCTTGGCTTCAGGGCTGTGGGGTGAATTATACACACTTTTTTGAATTGTAGACGTTTCGACCCTTTTTGAATCTTTTTCAGGGCTGCAAGAATATTTATTCTTAGTCTTGGAGGAGTGTACAAATTTGTATATAATACAACTTAAAATTCACGATGTACAAACTCAACTGAATGACACAACAACAAACAAGCTACATGGACACAGATTGGAGGGAGATCGACATTCAGGTGGTATTTCCAATTATATATTTAAAAAAAAATATATTGTTTATAATTTTATTAAATATTTCTATATAATAAAAATATATTTTCCATTACGATTTTTACATTCACAGTTCAATTCTCACTAATTTCGTCTGGTGTAATAGAATTGATTAATGTAAAATAATTAATGAAAATAATATTTATATTATATAAAAAATATCAAAACATTATAAAAAAATAAAAAATAATACTATAATGGGAAATTTCACTTGAATGTCGGTCTTTCTCTAATCTGTGTTCATATGTAGCTCGTTTGTTCTTGTGTCTCAATCGATTAAGTTTGTACATCGTGAAGTTTAAGTTGTATTATTCACCAATTTGTTAAACTCCTTCAAGATTATAAATATATATTCTTGCAGCCCTGAAGAAGATCCAAAAAACGGTCGAAACGTCGGCAATTTAAAAAAGTTTGTTTAATTCACCCCACAGTCCTGAAGCCAAGAAATATTCCCTCAATTAAACAGCAAGGATGAGACTCATTAGATATGGAACTCTTATAATGTTTGGCCCCTTTAGAAGTAGATAACCTTTAGGTACGTCACACAGTTCCTGATTGATCGAATTTCATCAAATAATATGATTTTATTTTGCATGAATTGCTGTGATATTTCTCATCAGCTGAATATAACACCTGCCCAGAATATTTTAAATCCCGATTTCTGTCTGAATGTAAGAGATGCTTTGACTGCCGAACAGAAAAACTTTCGACCGTGGATTTTTCACCAGTAAATCCTTAAAAAACATTGCAAAAAGCACGCTGTTTCACTGAAAAGTAGCGCACAAACTATATATCTATAATGTACATAACGTTGATATTAATTTAGAACAAAAATTCCCACCGCATCAAATGATACCTATGTTGACAATTCATCATAATTTAAATTATTATTCGAACTGGTTTTCCAATTGAAATCAAACAAACAGTCAATATTAGTAGTCAAATATTGCCTTGATGCTTTATTATAAATTAGAATGTAGTACCAAATTGATGAAATTTTCGATATATCCACGGTTGCATGTTGTGAATTCACCGAGAAAAATATGGAAATAGTATTGACTAATTCAGATGATACATGAATTTTTTCAGACCAATTCTTTCGAAAATCTACCCAATTGTAACGCTAGCCATTTCAAACTACACACACTTTTAAAGTCAACCGGCAGGCCATCCAAATATCCTTTTTAGAAGTTCTTCAAAATATACCTGAGTCGAGTACGTTGGTAATAGTGTCATATAGGTACATAATAATTTAAAATTATTAGGTAAGACGTTTAAGTGTTACATATTGTAGTATTTCCGATGAAAGATATGTAAAATATAATTTAGTTTATCCACAACTATTGTATAATGTACCCATTATACATCTGTTTGCTCGACCATAATAATTTCCATTAATTACAAGGGAATAATAAGTCATTATTCACTGCTCTCAAATGTCAAATTGACTTTTTTCCACACTTTTAATAGAGTAGTCTTGTCACGATCGCAAAATGTTAAAAACTTCAAGAAATATATTCAGTAGTCGTGGATAAAGACTGTTATTCGCTCGGTGATTTAGACCACTCGCTCGTAGCCTAAACTTTACCTCGTGAATAATACTTATCATTATACGCTCGTTACATAATATACTATTTCAATCAAAATAATGTCAGTTTTATTTTGAGGCAGAACGATTTCTGGAAATATGTTTTTTTGTGAATTCTATGATTCACTCCATAATTTGAATTCCATATACAAACCATATTTTTTATAATATCTTAACGAATCTGAGGGCGATGTAAAACATAAGATACAGTTCTGAAACGGGAAAAATGGCGATTCTTTTTAAGTCATTTCAAACTACTGTTTCCATAAGAAAAAACACAACTTCTTGTTCTAACTCAGCAAATTAACCTTTTAGAAAAAATTAGAGTACGCCACTGGATGGCTATCAGTAAAATGCCTATTTAATGTTTTTATTTCAACATCCTAGCATAAACAGAAACGGAGATAATGACCAAAGTTGAAATCGCCCAAATTTCAATTTAGGCCTATAACTCTGAAACGAAAGAAGATAGAGGAATGCAGTTGATGGCATTATCAGTTTCACGAAAAAAGAGGACTGTAAGGTGCCATTCATTTTTCCCTATCTCCTCGGGTTAGAAAGTTTTAGTTCGTGTAGCACCAATTTTGCCCACCCCTGTACAATATTTTTTTGACAACCGTGTGAAACAATAGTATAGCTGATGCTTTCCCATATTTTATTGCGAAAGCTGATCAAAACTCATGCAAACTAGTTTCATAGTCATTTCGTTGCTGATCAACTGCAATGTGATTTGTTTGATACCTTCTCAAAGAATTCAAAGAAAGGGCACCCGGTAAGTGTGTACATCCCGGACAATGGCGTAGAAAGATGTTTGCATCTATTAGTCAATTAGTGGACCCAAAGAGATACTAAAATACTCGTCACAACCGATTCACACCAGGGGCCTGTAACACAAACCATACAATTGTAACAAGTCTACAAGTTACAAGTAATTTGCCTGTAGGTAACTACAAGTCCAACCCAATTCGATGTCACAATGCGAATGGCTACAATTGTAGAAATTAAATAATTTTGTACATGTGTAGCTACACATGTAATGCAAATATCATAGAATTAATTATTATTTATGATTCCTACTATATGACATGACTTGTCAATATAAGTAGTATTGCGGCTCTTCTGTTTGCATTATGTCTTCAAAACAAATTGTTTTCGAACATAAATGCAATTTTAATTAAGATAAGAGAAAATAGACACATATTTTTCGAAGCTTTCTCGGATAAACTGAGAAAGCAAGATAAAGTAGAAAAGTGGAAAAAAATGGCCAATTTGGCTCAAAGTAATTGTTAAGTACCAGCGAATAAAGATTAGACTTATGTAAGGGATACATTAGATATGGCAGAATTGGAAGAGAATTGCTTGATCAGCAAAACTTGGAACTTGCAAGCATTATTGTTATCGACATATGGTACATATTTATAGATTAAAATTAATGCGAAAAAAACTGGCTGGTGGAATGGGGAATCTAACGGAAGTGGATAAAATTGTACTGGAAATAATTGGGAAAGACTCTCCTGTAATATGCGGTCTTGGAGAAGCTGAGTCTTTCGAAAAACTCAAGCAACCAAGCCGGTAAACTGTCGTAGAAAATAATAATGCTGAAGATATTGCCAATAAAAGTGGACCAATCAGTGCTCACGAAACCCCATCTATTCCAAAGCAATTCAATGGTACCTAATTCTTTTCGAAGCAAAATAATAGGAATAATAATAGAAAAATGCATTTTTATACAGGAAAAAGAAAGCGAGATAGAGTCAATAATTCCGATTCGGAAAAAGTTGCTCAGAAAAAACAAGAAGAACTTGCTTTGCAAGTAGAATATCTAAGGTTGAAGAACCATAAAACTGAACTGGAAATTGTAAAATTAGAACAAGAGCTCAAACTGCCCATGTCAGAGTTCACGGCATCGTTACCACAATATAACGAAGATGAAAATGGCTGCTGCTTTCTCAATTGTGATAGTAGTTGGGTACAATCCCTTTGTAAGGAACATATAATTACTCAGTTGTGATTTTTTGTTAATTTTTGCAAATACATTGAAATTTGTTGTATTTACCTAGAGTTGAAGATATGTAAAACATTATCTACACTTGTAGAAAATTCCGTGACACAATTATACAAGTGTGAACTTTATGTTACAGAAAAAGTTACATATGTAGAGATTTTGACGTAATTACTAGTGTCGTACTTGTTATTACAAGATGGTTCGTGTTATGAAACAGTTACAAGTGTAGAATATATTCTTACAATTGTAGGACTTGTAGTGCTTGTGTAACAGGCCCCTGGTCTGGATGTCAATACTGCCAATTCTCGGGATACTCGTTCCATTAACGTATACGTTCGTGAGTGAGTAAAATCGATCAAATAGTTCGAAGTACCATACGTATACGTTCGTCGCACGAGTGATCCTGAGAATTGACACCCTGATCGAATAGAAGTAGCGAAAAAGAGCATATTCGAAATAAGATCCTTTTGCCTGGGATGATTCCTCATTGAATTGAGCTCAACAAGTTTTGTTGGGATTCCTTGCGAACTACTGAGTACCGAACAATACCGGCCTATAACGAATAATGTAATAATGTTTTCAATGCGATGTGTTCACAACTACAATATCGTTACTAAATCAAAACTATTTGGCAAATAGAGAGTTATCGAAACCCAAATAGAGACCCAACTTTATTAAAGGATCCTGTGATAAAAGATGCTTTAAATCTTACTCATTTCCTGTCAACTTTATTAAGACATTTCCCTATTTTGACACCTCATGTGTTGCGAAGATATTAATTGAAGTATTCGGAAAATAGAATTCTTTGCATCAAAAGACAAATTCTGCTAGTCCGAAAAAACTATTTTCGAGTCTGTTGCTACAATATGCAAACTTTTGATGAATACTTTATTAGAACTGTTGGCCGTTAGTTCGTTGCTATGGTAATGATCAACTGTATTTTCAAAATCATACTACCCAGTCGAGTCCTAGAACGTACTTTACGGGGTAGAAAAATAAATAAAATTATTTTTCATTGAATGAAATTGTGTATTTTTCACTTCTTTCCACCTTTCAGCATTCATGAAGAAATTCTTTGTCAACACCTCCCCCAATAAAATCAGAACGTCCGCATAAGTGAATCTGAGATATTTAGTTTCAATCTCGCTATTAATTTTTTCCAAAAAATTTGACAATATACAATATCAAATGCTCTACTGACTATCCACTGCAAACGACTTTCAAATTGATCAGTACACCAAAAAAAGAAAGTTGTACCTAACCAGGGTACATACGTGGTACCTGTCATAAAATAACCCAAAAGGATGAAAGAACTGTCAAAATAAGAGCACTTTTATTAAAATCCGGTCATCTTTTATTTAAGTTAAGTAAGGGAGGCCACCTTAAAATCTTTCTTTGATGCGCATGAGAAGATGTCAAAAGTTGGGCCTCTATTTGTGTTTCGATGACTCTAATTTCTTTGAACCTTTTTTTTCGAACGCACTCTGAGTAATGTCTGTAAAGTTTCAATAAGAAGACTTACCGTCGAGTTCATCAGCGATATTCTGTAAGAGAACGTCGTAGAAAGTAAGCACCTTCTCCCTCTCTTTGGGATCCTTCCTTCTCGCTAGGATCTTCTCCATCTCATACACTGGAGGCACGTACTCCCTGAACTTTTCTGAAAGTTTTCTCTCCAATATTCTGAAAGAATTCAGTGATGTTACAAATTTTGGAATAATACGGATGAAATATTTCAATAACGTCGTTATACTGACAAGGGTGTTGGGTTTAAATGAGGTCCTCTGAAATCGTAATAGGACCTTATGAGAAAGCAAAATTGGCCAACTGACCTGGCGAAAAATTCACGGATCTCTGACAGTTAGCCTCAGCTCTAGCAAATATCTTACTCTCGTAGATATACTAAGGCGTTCAATCTTCATCCGTCTCAAATTTCTTTTTCTGGGGCCATCTCTTAAAGTTTGGAAACAGATAATAATCGCTTGGGGTTGAATATGGAGAATACAGAGGATGAGGAAGCAATTCGAGGTGAAGTTCGTTGTTGTTGATTTGTGAGCTGGTGCATTGCCTTGCAAAAAGAGGCATTTTTTCCTCGATAAATGTGGCCTTTTTTGCGATTTCGGATTTGAATCGGTCCAATTATGCACGGTAATAGTAGCTATTGATTTTTTTCCTCTTTCCTAATAGTCTATGAGCAGTATATCACTGAATCCAAAAAACAGAGGCCATAACCTCCCTGACCGATGCACCCAGCCGTACCCATTCTTTTGTCAATTCTTTTAATTCTGATGTGTAGTGGGGAATCCATTTTTCATCAGTAGTTCATCAGAAGTTCGATATAGCCATACATTCAGATAGTCAAGCTCGACTCAAAGCTAATCTGGGAGTGCCGGAACAAACTCAATGAGGTAGGTAAGAGGAATATAAGGTCTTTTTAACCTAGGTTCCCGGCCATTCGGGAATCAAAGGAAACGAAGAGGCCAGTACACTTGCACGAATGTCACTCATTGGCCCAGAACTGTTCTGTGGTATAGGTGAATGTACCTATAAGAAGGAGTTTCTGGAGAAGGAGAGAGCCGAGAGGGGAAAAACTCTCATCCCTCTCCGAGGGATGAATCTTTCCACTAAGTTTCTTCGGAACTTTGAAACAGCAAGATCCAAAAGATATCTGGATCGTGGTAAGAAACAATTATACCTCCTCACTGGCTTTCTTACAGGACACTGTCGCCTTGGGAAGCACCTGTTGAGGATGGGATTGTCGGACACTGAGGAGTGTAGGTTCTGTGGGGAAGGGGAAGAAACCCCCATTCACCTAGTCACGGAATGCTAAGGAGAGAATGCTTTGGGCGATAAACTTGTAAGAGTGAGGAACTAGCCTCGTTGCAGCCTTCACAGATACTGGATTTCATTAGATCTCTGAAACTGGAAGGCGAGCTGTGAAAGATGTTGTCAAAACAGCTCTGTAAGGGGGCACAATAGACTTTAAGGTCGCAGTGAACTGTAACCCCTTTTTAAACTATCAACTATCAACTAGCAAACTCGGCAACCATTTCCCGGTTAGCTGTGTCATACCCAAAGCATTATGCAGAATGAGGGCTACCGCGTATGAATTTTCCGCTTGAGCCGCTAGTGTTGCGTGAGGTCCTCGGTAGCGTGAATTGTCAAATATTCAAACGTAATTGTGAATCTGAATTGTTTCTTTTCAATCATTAGGCGGGCGTGGGTAGTTTCACTTAAGTATTCCGATGAATTACGGATTAATGAAAATCTATCACTGCTTTTAAAGCTGAGTTGAAAAAGATAGGTCCGAATTAAGCAGGCAAAAAGAACAGCTAATTCAAGGGTGAGGTTTTTTTACTGTTTCAATACACATGTCTTGTGAAAAGTATGCTTATTTCTTGAGTTTACAGTTATGTTTTTTTTACAGATGTCAAGACTATGGTAGGAATGATAATTAAAGTGGAAACGCATTATTACATATTGAAATGAGTTGATTTCAAAAGTTACTGATTCTTGCATTTTAACGTTTCATTCGTCCTTCAAAAACTCTCTGTACTTTTTTCTATTCCTATATCTCCTCAGTTTCCTGGTACCCAGAATATTGGCTACGTCTTACTTTCAGTTCTAATTCAGGAAAAGCTTAAAAATTTTCAACAGTAGATTACAAGAAATATAACCATTTATAGATTATTAGGCACTCACGGTTTTCTGTATTAGGATCGTTGGGTCACGTATTATCATCAGGGTTGAAATGTTTTTAAAAAACACATAATGTTTTAAAGGGATAAAGTTCAATCTGCGAATCGCCAATATCAACTGCTTCAGGGCAGTCTTATTGTTCGGAAACTTATGTCCTCCCTCTTCTGAATAACCTGCGGCATGCTTGATTTACAGAATTTACAGATTATGATAAAGGCTAAAGGAAATATACATTTTTCCTCACAGCAAATAACCTCGAACACTAATAAATAAGAATTTGTTGTATTAATAATAAATCAATGACAGTACAACGAACTTTGAAAGGACCGCACGCAACAGAGGCGCCAACTAGTTAGAAAAAAAACGGTTGCCTTCATTGAAACCCGACTGAGTTGATATGCCCACGCTCTCAGTAATCTCGCGCACATTTACTTTCGGATCGTCGAATACAATGTCGTCTTTTTCCCGATCATTTCCTCGGTAGTCACCTTTTTTGGAAGAACTGGTTGGTCTTCATCAAAAATGGTCGTATTCCTACTTCAATGATGTCTGAATTCAGCTGTCCACCATTTAGCATTTCGAAATCGAAGGCGAACGGTTACAATAAACATAATTCTGTTTAGATTTTATTTCATCATGCGTTTTTTCCATAAATGAAGGATATTAATCACTGCCTGGTATTCAACTATTTCCATTTTTCAAAGAATCACTGAGGAGTTTTGTTGGAGACACTCAAAACAAGTTAATGTATCAATACATTAGGCTCAAACTTTGACAACTAGCGTTTGAAGGATGAGAAATAAAAAATGAAATCGGTGTCTCGGAAGAGGGTGGTGAGCGAGCAAATAAAATGAGATATGGTAACACTGACAGAGAAATGCTTTTGCCTTAGCCGCCGTGCCGTGGCTGAAGGATTTCACCAAAAATAACGATGCTATGAGATTATACATATCATGATATTTTGTCACATTCTCCACTGAGCTTATCTGTTGTCATTCTAGCAGATCTGAGATCTGAAGAGAGTTTTGGCTTTTTATAATGAACCAAAAGGATAAAACCCCAATAACATCCTGAAAATAATATGCGTAACCAGGTCGAGAGATGCATCGCTAGATGCATGTTCAATTGAACGTTGACTTTATCAAATATTCAACATTAAATCCAAATTCAGCTCAATGATATGGTTTTTATAATATACGTACCCCTCTCCACCTCCAATCCATTTCGGTTCTTCATCGCCCATGGATAGTGCAACATAAGCGAATGCACCAACACCTCCAGGTAACACCCTCGTAGCTATATAAGTTCTTCCTTCTTTTTCATTTCTTCCATTACTTTGTGGAACATCGTCTTTTTCTTGTAGCCATTCAGCTTCCTGAAAGAGCATGGTTTTCTTACTTCATTCACATTTTTTCACGTGCAAAAATAATCATAGAAGGAGGAGTAAAATGTTCAATATCGACAAATATTCTTAACAATATTAGTTCTTTTCTCTGTCCTAAAAAAGATGTATATGTAATTGATCAATAATAAACAATTTTCTTACACATTTTCTCTACTATTTTACTATTTTGATGTGCAATTAGTATGGGCAGTGCCTGCTCCTTCATAAGTGCACATGTGCACGTGTACTCCCAACTAATATCTTCATCTCTAGAGGAATTTACTTTTGTGTTTAACGCATCCACAATATGCCGAACGACATCATTCGACCCATTCGGGCCTCGGGGCGACACGTTTGATTCGGCATGTTCGATTCGACATGACGTCCAGATTAGTTTTGCAGTGTCGACGTCATGAATGCCAGTTGTGTTCGAGCATTGAATACGTGAAGGCGTCTTATCAAAAATTGAAATCAATTTTGAATTAAATTTAAATTGAAAAATATGGAAGATGACGTAGTTTTAGGAGCACCAGCTGCATTAATAATCGGAGTTGCTGCTTGTCGGCGACGCCCACGTCCTTGTAGATTTTGGGTGAGGCCTAGTCTCCACAGAGGACAAAAGAATTATGGGACCAACGAGCTCATGACCGAGCTGATTCGGGTTTGAAACGACGTGATTCGATTCGACTTTTAGACGATTCGGTTCGGTTTTTGTGACGTCCACATTTATTCGGCTTTGTCGCCCGACACCCGACACAGACCGAATGATGTCGTTCGACATAGTGTGGATGTGACTTAACGTTTACTCTTCAGGTATTGAATTTTACATTTCATTTCGGATATATTTCAGACAGGTTTTAACTTTAGTTAAGATTAATTAGGTATAGTATTCCAAAAAAAAATTACGCTGCCTCCCCTACTATCATACTCTCCATTTTTGAAGACTGTTATCGTGTCTACAACACTACAACACACAGGCTGAATCGCTTCTGACCTCAGATTCTTCATCAGTGAGTCCAACCTAGTCAGACCACGGTAGTTCCAAAATAGGTAACTAACCAAGGCAGTGTTCGTAAGAATCCCCATAGATGGTTTTTAAGCTTTTACCCAAGGAAGAGAGCCAGAGCAAAGTATGGTTCCTAGAATCAGGGTCGGCGCTAGTAAATTTGGCGCCTGAAGCAAGGAATTTCGGGCGCCCCTAGCCGTACCATACCCTAAATACGAAAAGTCAGCTTGCGAAAAATGCCGCCCCCAGAAAGCTGGCGCCCTAAAACATTTGCTTCACTGTTTCACCCCTAGCGCCGGCCCTGCCTAGAATACCCTTATTATTCAGTGCTAATTTCTTTGATGGCTAGCCCGATAGGGCCAAATGGCTAGCTGATGAGGATACTCTGATTGCATCTTCCGATGTGATTAGCTCGGAAGTATGAGTTTAATATTGGTTGATTTTAATCGATTAATATTCTTCACTGCTATCATTTTTTATATGCACTTGCGTGAACAAAAGGACAAAAAGAAAGAACGTTCTACCCTTGAAACAAGCGCAGAAATCTTATAGATATATACATAATAAGCGTTTAATAATATTTTTCCGGGACTAGCATTGAAAACAAACAGAACTGTTTCGAAACGTCGGCATCGTTACAAATTGAACAAATAAAAAAAAAAGGTGTCCAATATTGCCAGTATTTTCTTCAAATCGTTTATAAGGAATGATAACCAATTAACAACAACAACTACATACTACATACAGTTCTAACGTGGAAAACGACGTCCATTTTATTAATAATCCTTACGCTATTAACTGATTCCGGCCGTAATGAATGAATCGGAATGTAATATCGGCAAATTGGAATGTATCCCTCCAATGGTAGTTAATGTTGGTATTTTTTCATTACTGAGCTTTTCAGACGCAATCTTTTATTATTGGCGCAATTGCTCAGGCTCAGGGTGATGGAATCTCGAGAACGAACAATTGAACGAGCTTGAAGAAAAGGGATGACATTGTGTCCAAAAGTTCTATCCGAACTAATTCAAAAGTGTTTTCATTAAAAGTATAACAAGCTATTTGGAAGACATTTATCAACGCAGTTTCGATACTTCATTGATTTTTATTTTTATAAGAGTCTCGACTTGGTTCAGTAAAATTTTTTTTCTCTTGCCTAGCAGTCGATTTATTAAATTCAAACAAAAACGACAGAAACAACACAAACTCACATAATTTGAGATTCTTATAAATCCTTTGTATGGTATTTTGAACATGCAAACAGCTCATAATATGTTCCTACAATTACGCATTTACTACAATTTTCTCCAAGTTATCATTAACATATAATATGTCGATATGTCAACAATAAACTTTTTTCTGATCGAATCAATAATGAGCAATATCGCGTTAGTGACCATATGTCATAACACACTCATATATCCCAAGGGAAATATGAAACGTCAAGTCTTATTGTCCCAAGGGAAATATGAAACGTCAAGTCATATTTTACTCAAAATAGTATATTATGCAACCTTATACATCAGAAAAAAGTCATTTGGTGCTTCTATCAAAAATTCTTGATCTGCTCCCGGGACAACACTGCTGATTTTTTGGGAACGGATCCTTTATTTTTGTTCTTAACAAATACTTCCACTTCTTCGAATAATTTGACATTCGTTTCTTCCTTCAAATGCAGCAAACATAGATAATTTTGGCCATAACGTGTTTGGTGAATATTCCTGCAACAGGAGATCGAATGAATTAATCATACATTGAAAAGAACAAGAATCAGAGCAACATACCAAATCTTCAAAATATGCTAGCAAAATATTTTCGCTGACACCGTCCAACAAACTTTTTCTTTTCCACTCTCGAAAGCCTTCATACTCTTTACTATGAGCAGCTTTAGATTTGGCCGGAATTAAAAATTCACGGGCTCTCGCCGCTTGAGCTTCGACGTAGTTCGACATTATTTCAATGATTTTATTTCTGACAAGACGTCAAAATAAAACCAGTCAACCATGATTCTCACAAACACAGCCCATAGCAACGTTAAAAATCCAATTGAATCAAAAATTTACAATATAATATTAATTTTCCATTTCAAGAACGATATTGTATCGATCAGAAAAAAACTATTGATTACAACACGGGAAATATGAATACATTTCCCACGGTTGCCTCATACATCCCTCGGTCTTCGCCCTCGGGATGTAACTAGGACAACCTCGGGAAATATAGTATTCATATTTCCCTAGTTGTAATAATAGCTATTCTCTGGGACTTGGTTTTAAAAATTTTTTACCAGTCCTATATACAGGTTTGGAAATTCACATCTGAAACATACGATAACAATGCATCAGACAGAGAATTCTTCGGTCCAGTTGCCCAGATGAATAGTCGAGACAATCACTTGATGTAACACACTGAGTTCAGTTGTCTTACTTCTTTATTCTAGTCTTGTCTCTCTCTCTTATTGTTTAGAGGAGCGTTAAGGATGATTCACATTATCAGACATGCAACGACACGGCACGGAACGACAAAGACCCGATAGTTGCGGCAGCAATTCACATTATACGATACGTATTCGACATCTCGACGGGTTGTTTGTAATGAATTAGTTTTTGCTAAACAAAATTAGAAGCGCAGTGCTACAAAGTGAGCAACCCTCGTGTCATGTTTAGAAATTTTACCAATAAAGATCTAGCCATAATGGCTGTATTGCTTGATGAAGATGACGAAGCCGTAAAGAAGAAACAAAAACGATTATGGGTGCATAAAATGTTACAAAAACGTAAAACTGAAGGAGAATATCATACTTTATATAAAGAACTGGTAGACGACGAAAGAAAATTTCACCAATATTTCCGAATGTCAAAGTTTCAATTTCATTATTTGCTAGATAAAATATATATTGACATAAAGAAAAAAAATACTACTTTTCGAGAGTATTCACGAACAAATTCAATCAATCTTTCATTATCCATTTTGTAATAATCCTCAAACTTCACTGAAGTATCGCGAAAATCCAAATAAACTGTTCACACTCTCCAGCAAGTACGCGTCACGTACAGGCACAGACACGAAAAACATTCTTGCCAAGAATGTCGGTCCGCTTCGTCGCTGCCTTCACGTGTCGTTGCTGCGTCGTTGTCTGTTAGTGTGTACATCAGTATTTATTTATATAGAAAGAATGGTTGTCGTGTCTTTGTCGTTCCGTGCCGTGTCGTTGCATGTCTGATAATGTGAATCATCCTTTATTCTTTAGTATGGTAGGCAACAGTAAATACTTGAATCGAGTATTACGGGCAGCCTGACAAATTAAAAATTCTATACGTGTAGTTCGGGTTCCCTACCATACTGCGATAAGAGAGAGACGAGACTAGATTATCGCAGTAAGACAGTTGAATTCATTCAGTTATCGCACTTCATTATCTCGCCTATTCATCTGTGCAACTGTAGGGAAGAATTCTCTGTCTGATGCCTTGTATATCGTATGTTCTCGATGTGAATTTCAAATCGGTATAACGTTGCACTAAATACTCCAGCTGGGTGTTCCACTTCAAGATAATTTTTGTATACCCAGACACTTCATTCCTGGAAGTTTATTCAATCTACGTTCACACATGAAAGCACACTCTTTTTTCATGTTCAACAAAAGGTGAACCATCAACGCAACTGAAGAGCAAATTTGCAGTTTAAAGTCTCAGCTTCAGGTTAGGTGTTTGTGTCATCAGCAAATGAAACAAGATCAATCAAGCACTGTTGTTTGTTGGTGATTCTGATGGGTGGGTAATAAATTCACTCTTGAATTAGGCCATCCAGCAGACACAGAGTATCAAACTCCATCAAAATGTGTTATGTTGTATCGAATACTGAATAATTTCAGAAAATAATTCTCTGAACAAAGTCTTTTCTGATATGATCCTTGTGTCTCGAATCGTGACTGTGTATCTCGCTATGTACACTATACAACTGTTTATTTTTATGTACGAACATTGAACTTTCGAGGTGGAGAATAGATGGAAATGTCAGTGTCTTCAGTTCCTTGAATGTATTCCTGCAACAGTCACGATAAATTACCCTCCTACAAGTCTCACTGCACGTCTCTGTAATCTAAAGAGTCGCGAAACGAGGATGAATATTTTCTCATATTCTCTGCAGTATTTACAGAGAAACTATCAAAATCGTTGGCAAGTTATACAGCCCACTCAATAAAAGCTCAACCAGTTCCCTTGTAATATAACTCTCCTTGAATTTCTAGGAACCGCCCCCTTCCAGAAAGAAAATCACGTGTTATCGAGCACTGCAATGCAACTCCTCAAGGAATGAGAGGGAATATCGTCATTTCCAAGCGTATTTTCGCTAGAATATCTGGATATAATTGATTTTATGTCACCTCCGAAAATTTCTGGTCTATGCACAGGGAGAAGATGATTGAAAGTGTGAGTATGGATCGTTCACTGACTCAGCATTAAAAAACCAGTTTTGACGCTTAGCTAAATTCGGGAACTTCGCAAATTCACAACTTGATTTGATTCTTTCAATCTAACTCAGGATGCATACAATAAGGAGTGGACACATACAAATTTTGGTCAAGCATTTTCATAGAAAAGGAGCCCATGATGCTGAATCTGGATTTACTCGAGCGAAACCTATTTTGATACAAAGAGATAAATGTCATATATTACGAACTTTTTCATTGGTGGGGAAGGAGGAACTCTAGATCTTTGAAAATGTAATAAAAAATATGGAAGAAAGCCCTGAGCAGGAGCTTCTGAGCGCTTGTTCTCTGGTGGAGCAATAGGACTATCATCTCAAAATTCTGTATATGACTTGAAATTGATACTTTATATATAAACAATTAAAAAAATTCAATTCTATGGTCACACTTGAAAATTAAAATAATTAAATTTTATAGTTCTGATGATGCGATCCTCTTGAAATTTGGCATGAACATTCAGTATATTATCAATCTTTATACCAGGAATAAATTTCACTCAATTCAGATATCTTGTTATGAAAATATAATTTTTTTTTTCAATATTCAAATTGAATTTTCTATAGTTCGGATGATGCGATGATCTTCAAATTTTGCACAAACATTCAATATATAAATCTCAATTCCAAAAATGAATTTCATTTGATTCGGATATCTTGTTATGGAAATATAAAGAGTCTTTCCTTTAATATTCCAATTGGAATTTCTATGGTTCTGATGATGCTATCCTCTTGAAAATTTGCATGAACATTCAGTATATCAGTCTCAACTTACAAAATGAATTTCATTTGAATCGGAAAGTTGGTTATGGAAATAAAAAAATTCTTCTTTTCAATATTCCAATTGAATTTTCTATGGTTCTGTTAATACTATGGCCACAAAATTTTGCGAGAGGCTCACTATGAGCATCTGGCAAGTTGCTGCAAAATTTCATTCCGTTTGCCCTCGTTTTGTGTGAAATATTGAGGAACAAAAATTTTGAATGGCCACTTTTTATGGAACACCCTGTACGATTTTTCTGGTTAACGAACTTAACCGAGCTATTTGGGAGCTGAACACACCCTGAAAATTTCAAGTCTCTAGGACAATCCGTTCGAGAGTTATTGTGCTCACGGACGGCCGGCCGGCCCTACAGAATTTGATTTGACCTCATATTTTCCATCAGGGAGTCGAACCCTATCGTTTGAGACCATTTTCGGCTCAAAATTCGAAAATTACAGACATTTGGGCAAAACGATATAGCACTCGTCTAAGTAGAACGAGCGCTCAAAAACGATGCATGGACCGCGCATAATTGAGTGCGTCAGATATTGTGTGGGGATTCTGTGCGTTTCGCGATAATCTCTTTAGATTACAAAGACGCGCAGTGTGACTTGTAGGAGGGTTTTTTTTATAGTGACTGTTGCAGGAATACATTCAAGGAACTAAAGATACTGACATTTCCTTCTATTCTTCTCCTGGAAAGTTCAATGTTCGTACACAACAATAAACTTTTGTATAGTGTTATACGATACACAAGGAAAGAAAAGACTTTGTTAGGCTGAGAAAGTCCCTACTAAGCCCAAAATAGCATACTGTTGATATTGATATTGATCTGAAGTGCCTCCCATTGGAAAAATTGAAATGACTTGAATTTGCCATCTACTCTATCAACGAATTTCACATCTAATTTGATATTTGTTATATTATTTATATATTTTATTGTTGACTATGCGTGTTTCATTCTTTTGAATTCATGAATTTGTTTTGTTTTTTCTTATTTCTATATGATTTATCGTAATTGACAAGTGTAAGCAGTTTAAATGTGTAAACACGATAATAAATCTAATCTATCTATTGATAGCATCCACGTCCTACGAATTTTCAAATATTACCGTTTGTTAATTTGTGTCCATTATGGGAGTTGAGTGAACCTAAAAAAGCTTTTTTTTCTGATCGAATCAATATTGAGTCATATCACCGTAGTTACCATATGTGATGACACACTCATATTTCCCAAGGGAAATATGAAATGTCAAGTCTTATTGTCCCAAGAGAAATATGAAACGTCAAGTCATATTTTACTGAAAATAGTATATTATGCAACCTTTTACATCAGAAAAAAGTAATTGGAGCTTCTATCAAAAATTTCTTGATCTGTCCCCGGGACAACACTCCTTTATTTTTGTTTTTAACAAATACTTCCACTTCATCGAACAATTTGACATTCGTTTTTTCCTTCAAATGTAGCATGGATCTTAACATTTTGGCCATACCATGTTTGGTGAATATTCCTGCAACACGAGATCGAATGAATTAATCATACATTGAGAAGAAACGAGAATCAGAGCAACATACCCAATCTTCCTAATTTGCTAGCAAAATATTTTCGCTGACATCGTCCACCGAACTTTTTCTTTTCCACTCCTGAAAGCCTTCATACTCTTTATCATAGGCAGCTTTAGATTTGGCCGGAATCAAAAATTCACGGCTTTCGCCGCTTGAGTTTCGACGTAGTTTGACATTATTTCGATAATTTTATTTCTGACAAGACGTCAAAATAAAAACAGTCAATCATGATTCTCACAATCACGGCCCATAGCAACGTTAAAAATCCAATTAAATCAAAAATTTACAATATATAGTATACAATATATAGTAATTATTTTGCCATTTTAAGAACGATACTGTTTCGATCAGAAAAAACTATTGATTACAACACGGGAAATATGAATACATTTCCCACGGTTGCCTATACATCCCTCGAGCTTCGCCCTCGGGATGTAACTAAGACAACCTCGGGAAATATACTATTCACCACGATACACAAACACCGGTATGCCGACGCGCATCGAGAGTGACGTCACTGGGAACATTTCCATAGCATTTGCGTGATTGAAGAGAGAGAGAGAGAGAGAGAATTGATTAGAATTTGTTCCTAATATTCTCCCAATGACGTAGATGCTCGCGCCGGACGAGTTTAGACCACAAATCTGGCATACCGGTGTTTGTGTATCGTGCTATTCACGATACACTCACACCTATATGCCAGATGCGGAGTCTAAACTCGCGCTCATCTACGTCATTGAGGAGAAGAGATGAAAGTGGAGTTATATTATTATTGTTATAATACCTGCATTCATGCCTAATTGCGCAGTTTTTGGCTGTAAGAATTACAGAAGAGTTAAAAGGGAACCGAAATAAGGTACTTTTGCTTTCCGAAGTCGGAATTATCTCGTCAGTACTTCATTATCTGAAGAAAAAATATTTTCAAAGTGTTAGAAGATAACACGGTTGCAAAACATAAAAAATCACATTCAGATTTCATTCGATGTTATTCTTTGCTTGAGCACAATCCGTACCAACTAAAGACAGGGATCTAAATAAGAAGATCAGTTTTCAGAATATGAAGAAAGAAGTGGACAAAAAACTTTTCAAATTCACGAATTACAAGTGAAATTCATTGAAATTTCCCTAAAAATGATAAAAATATTTTCATTTATTCGAAGTTTTTGATGAACTTTCAATATAATTTATTCTGTATCAACAAATAAATACTTTTCACTTACATCCATATTTATACAATTTCATTGATATATTTTAGAATCAACAAACAAAGAAATCGGAGAAATTTCATTTGAAATTGTTAGTTAATTGCATTTTCAATTAAACTTGCGATTAATTGCATTATTCCAATCATTCTCTGGAGTTCTAACACTTCCATCCCGCAAATGCAATGGAAATGCTCCGCAGTGACGTCACATCTCGATGCGCGTCGGCATACCGGTGTAAGTGTATCGTGATACTATTCATATTTCCCTAGTTGTAATAATAGCTATTATATAATACTCTGACGATTCGGATGCGCAAACTTGCAGTCATTATTACAATGTGCAAGAAAATGTCATTTTGAAACACCTAAGCACGTCATATAAAGATATAGAGATTTGAAAAATTGAATTGGAAAAATTAATAGGAAACGCCGTGTTGAAGTAAGGACGGTAGCCCACCACTGCACTGTCTCGAGAGCCTCGGAATCTCGTACCAGGTAAGGTCTGCAAACAGGACCAAAAAACTCAAGTATTGGGCGGACCTAAGAGGTGAAGATCTTTGAACACATATTATCTGATGACATCCGTGAAAGGTTTCGCTCATAATATAGGTATTTCTAGGAAACTAGAACTAGAAATTTATGAAAAGGACAATGTAACGTTTCGGTGTCTATATCAGACTCCTTCTTCAGACAAACTTGTAAAATCTTTGGAATTGTGCATTTATTCGTTTGCAGTCTAATTGATATTGAAAGTTGTAAACACATAGAAATGTTGATTCATTTCATTTTGAAATTTCCTGATGTCATTTCTTTCTTCAATAAATCAATCCAAATACGATCTATTGCAAAAGAATAATTAGCCAAATTATTTACTTCATCTAACAAAATACATGTGGATTCCTTAATTTTCCTTTAATAATTATCATGTTCCTTCATTAGGATCTTTGTGTTGTTCAAGTTCATCAAATGATCTCCGCTATTTGAACATACATGATCAGCGATGTGTGATCTTGTAATGTCTCTCTTCTTGATGATTTGATGTTGTTCTTATGTTCGCGTTTTCTTATCTCTTAAGGTCTTGATGTCTCTCCTGTATAAGATTTTCTACATTTACAGGGAATATTGTAAATAAAATTTTTGATTTTTGTCTCATTCATTGGTTTCGTTCTGGTTAGAATGGATCTCAAATCATTTTGTGTTTTGAAAACAGTTCTTATGTTGAATTCTTCTTATTTTTCTGAAAAGCCAGGAATATACCTACGTAATAACGTTCAACAAATCTGGTTGATTCTGTTTGTTCTTGATCATCATTAGAATTATGATTAGATATTTTTCATTCTGAATTTGAAATTGTTCTTTTTATAAAATTTGGTGGGTTTTGATTATCTAGTAGAAACCCTTTAACGAATGCAGTTTCATTAGTTCTAATTTCAAGATTAACGCAGGAGCATTTCATCCTAATTGAATTTTTTTTAACTATTTCTGTTTCAGAAACTGGCAGTGAAGACCTAAAAAGTTTTCTAAAAATGCAGATTCCTCCCAGATTATATTACAATCGATATTATAAGATAGGTTATCCAAGTCGTTGTGGTTATACGATGTATTTGAAATGGGTTTCTCAGTTACGTAGTTGTATTTAGGATTACTTTCACCAACATGCAGAACCACACACTGCTCAACATTAGATGGACTTCAGCAGGGATGAAAGGTCGGAAACAAAGAGCATACAAAGATGAAAGTCCCAGATTAGGCCCCTGCGAGACTCCACTATTGATCGATCGTGAACACCTTACCGTTAATAAGAACCCGATACTCCCTGTTACTGAGGAAAGATTTTATCTAACGAAGCAGGTTACCCGGTTTAGCGAAATTTTGTACTTATATATAAGTCGACGAAGAGGAACTTTGTCGAAGGCTTTGAATAATCAAGGTAAAGAATCGACAGCGATAACATAACCGATTGGACGAAATCTGTTGATTGGTCAACCATCCACATTTGAGTAGGCAGATCAGTATGGATCTTCCTGGTAGGAAGCCATGCTTCGGCATGGAGGTGAAATATGTTGCTTAGGCGAAATCTCGAAGTTGATTTGCGATAATTCGTTCACACACCTGAGGCAATGGAGGTCAACTATTGGACGGTAATTATTGGCTGAAAATTGTTGGCTTCCATACGGAGGTCCTTAATTTGAATCGCTTTCTGATATTGAAATTTCTTATTTCGCTTCAAATTTTCGAGGGTGATTATTTTTGTTACTCTATGACTTGAAGTGATAAGCTATTGAGTGCTTGTTCATATCGAGAAAAAAATAATTCGAGCATTTTCCAAAGAACATTGAGAATAGCACCTATACGGGGGGGTTTGTAAAGAACTGCTTCTACGTTCACTATGATTTTGTCTTTTGGTTGCTCAATCCAATCTTCCTCCCCTAGCCCAAGGCTGAGGACGCCCTTGGGCCTAGATCCTAGGGTATTTTGGGAGGTGAAGACCTTTTTTAAGATCCACCAAAAATGTTGTTGAATTGTTAACTCTTCTTAAGAAACTTACTCAGATTTCAACAGTTAGATTGTCACATTCAATTCAAGATTTCGAGTTTTGACGGACACTTTGACGGACGCTTATTAATGACGGACTGTCCCTCACAATGTCAGACGTCTGGTCACCCTAGGCCATAAAACCAGTTCTATATTCTAGGGTGTGAACAGAACCATAGAAATTCAATTGAAATATTGAAAAGAAAAAACTTCTAATATCGAAAGGGGGATACTCTATTGGACCAAATCTGTTGATTTGGTCAATTATCAATTCGAGCAGTGGCGGCTTTTCAGGTGAAGGGGAGTGAAGTGGCTCTTCACCTAAAAATTCCTAGGGTCAGGGTCACCTAAATGTTCATGAGGATGATTATTATTATTCACTATTTATACAATAATTTAATCGTTCATTAGCTCCATGTCAGAACTCAGGAGACGTTTATTATCGAGATTATAATCGAATCACGAAACTCATTATAAATATCTTGTCGTTTCCCGCATCGAGTGAAGAGGTTTGTCACGGAACTTGCACCTCGATTGCTCGAGCAGACTGCGTTGCTATGGTAACGGGTGACGTCACCGGGGCTTTCTATTACGTTTTCGCTGCAGTGAAGAGCTCCAGTAACCCCCTGCACCTTGTTACGTGTTCGTCGGTTGTGTCGCTCCAGTGAGAACGTCTGACCGTTGTTTACTTAAGTGCTTCGGCTTCGATATTAAAAATGAACCCCATTAATGACATTGTGTGCAGTTTATTAGAAACTCCGTTTCCATCGTTGGAGAAAGACAGACAAAAAGGACATCTTAAATGAAGGTCGGCCCTACTGTTAACTTGAAAATTTCTACAAGAAAAGAAATGAAAAATGGCAAATCATATAAAAATTAATTTCAAATCATCTTGTTTGTTTACATAAAAAAGATGTTATTCTAGATTTTTCGCTTGTTTAGCTCTTCACCTCTTTTTTCACCCACGAGCCGCCACTGCATTCGAGTAGAGTAGATAGATTTTGTTGCTTAAGGCGAAATCTAGAAGTTAATTTGCGATAATTCGTTCACACACCTTGGAGGCAATGAAGATCAACTATTGGGACGGTAATTATTTGCTGAAAGTTGTTGGCTTCCGTGCGGAGGTCCTGGATTCGAATTGTTTCCTGATTTAAAATTTTTATTTCGCTCCGAATTTTCGAGTGTGATAATTTTTTTACTCTGTGACTTGAAGTGATAAGCGATAAAGTATTTGTTCATATCGAGAAAAAGATAATTGAAGCATTTTCCAAAGAACATTGAGAATAGCACTTATGCAGGAAGGTTTGATAAAGAACTGCTTCTACGTCCACTATCATTTTGTCTTTTGGTTGCTCAATGGAGAGAGGTTGAAACAGATGAATAGAATCTTTAAACGGGAGCCAAAATTTCCCTACAACATTCAGGTACTGAGTTCCCAACAATTACCGGTATAGAATAACAAAATCTCATTTATGTGAAACGCTTCGAGAATGTTAAAAGCGTTTATACTAAGGCATTTCTTACATGAAGAAACCTAATTAAAAGTTATCATTGAACATGAAAGCTTAGTGATAGTGTAGGAAAATTATTTTCTGAAATTATTCAATATTCGATACAACATAACACATTTTGAGGGAGTTCAATACTCTGTGTCTGCTCGATGCCTAAATTAAGCGTGAATTTATTATCCACTCATCAGAAGCAACAACAAACAACAATTACCTATAATTTTCAACTTCACAGGAAATCATACAAGTTAGACTGAAAAAAAGGCATATAACTCATGATTGAGGTTTTTGCACCACAGTCATGTTGATTCTTCGAAAAGTTTCTAAGTTATGGAAAAACTTCAGTTAATTGGTCCGCTGTCATCCGATAGTTACCACGAAAGTTCTGAAAGGAAACGACACCGTACTATTTCAGGATAGGCTTCAGAAGTTCTGAGGATATTCAAATTTAAATGATTGTTTTTCCAATATGTAAACCTCGCTGAAGCATCTGATTTCACGTCAGGGCTTTTCTGGCTTCTTCGAGAAGGAGATCAATTACCTAGGGGAAGGCTTGTTGAAAAATAAAACTCATTTCGAGAGGGGAAATCGTGCTTCTATTCCGAAGCGAAGGCAGAACCAATAACCAAACAATAGGTGGTGAAGTGTTGACGATCTCTTGGGACAAGGTATCATATCGTGCAGATTTTCAATCAAATTCATACCTATAGTTTTTCATTTGAATTGATAGGATGATTAAAAAAAAATTATGGAAATTTCGCAATAAAAGTTTCGAAATGACGAATCGTTCGATAATGTTTTCAGGATATAATCACCTATGTCACATGATTTCAACATCAAATGACAGTATTGTTTTTATTTTCAGAACTGGGATCTTTATGGCTTGGTAAGCCTTTCGAGTACTGCGAAAATGTAGATTTTTTTCGCTACCCTACTGATTCATGGAAACCCAAGGAGATCGTCAATGGCGTTGATCAACCGACAACCTCCCAAAAGTCTTGTTCGCACTACGATAGTAGCTTAGTCGAGTAGTGAGAAATTTAGTAGCTACAGTCCATGCAATCGTTCGCACTTTGGTCGAGTAGAGTTCACAAATGAGAAGCGCTTTATCGAATGAACAACTCCCAACGCACAAATTTGTACGCGATTTCTTTGAAGCGAAACGAAACCATTCGTAAGATGGACAAATTGCAACGTAATAAAGTAAATTAACTTGTGAATCTAATCGTGATGGCTATTTTGGAAGAGGTGGATGATGAAGTTTGTATCCTGGTATGCGGATAGCTACATATGCCTGTTTTTGTATGATTGAGATTTAATATTCCAGAAACATTCGCGTTTGAAGTATTTTGTTACAAATTTGGGGGTTATTTCTTCGCTCCAACGGAAATACATTTTCGGATAGAACAACTCTTTTACCTATGATTTAAGGTTATCTATGGGATATGTCGGAAGCATACGGCAAATGATAATACTAATGCACTCGACTGAACTGATCGGTTCGGACCTGTCCAGTCCGTGAGCGAGTGAAGAGTAACTACACACTAATCTACTCAACTAAATTCTTGGTGTTCACACACGTTTAGTAACTAAGTTTTTAGCTACTCGACTAAACTACTAGCGTAGTGCGAACAAGGCTCAAGAGTCTTGGCGTTACATTTTGGGCGTCCAGGACCGGTTTTCCCATATAAATTAATTGTTCTTAGGTCAATCAGCTCTGGACACTTGAATGTCTTGTGTTCAGCTGTTTCTATTTCTGACCACAGTGCCCTTAATCATCTGCTGAATTTTCCATATACGCTACAAACGTCATTAATACCAACAGTGCCCCGTCAGCAGTCATATTATAGATATTTATTTATTTTATTTATTTATTTAAAACCAGTACAAATCACATCGATATCGGTGCAAATTCAGAGATAAACATATAGACTATTGGCCCGTATTGAAAAAATTATGGGTCATTTGAACCACCAGTTGACCTATCTAGAACGATACAAGAGCATAAAATAACAAGATTCAGCACTATTCCGTCACTTGTAAGCTGTCCAACTGAGTGCAGGTGAGAATTTGAAAGTACAGGTAGAGTGGGTATATTTTGGTCACATATTTTTGTACGGCATTCTTACCATCGATAGATCCGTGAAAAATAATAAGAAAACGCGTAGCGCCGTAAAAAAATGTGGAGCCACAGAGTCGATTTTTTTTTATTTTCCGACAATTACCAGGGTAAATTTGGTCATTTGATTTTGTACGGCATCTGTGTCATACTATTTCAATAATCCTTCTAATCCATTATTCTGCAACGCCGTACAAAAATCATGCGACATGGGGAAAAAATCTAGGGTTGCAATCCCCTCTCTTTCCGCAGTCCAGGAGGTGATTTGACACAACATGAAATAAATTTATTTTGCAAAGATAATATTTTTTCATATGCCGTACATTTTCGTAGGTCCAAAGGGGAAAAAAATAAAAATCCATTTATTTGTACTACTGTGTAAGAATGCCGTACAAAAATATGTGACCAAAATGTACCCACTCTACCTGTACTTTCAAATTCTCACCTGCACTTAGTTGGACAGCTTACAAGTGACGGCATAGTGCTGAATCCTATTATTTTATGCTCTATATCGTTCTAGATAGGTCACCTGGTGACCCATAATTTTTTCAACGCGGGCCTGTAGTCTAATAGTTATCTGTTGGTGGGACTGGTTACATGTATATGTATATGTAATGGCTATTGAAAATTCATTATTATTTATTTTCAGAATATTGTTTTTTCCTTTTCAGTTTTCTAGCATGACAGACGCATTCGAAGAAAAAATTCAAATTATGGATGTTGAATTCAATAGTTAGGTATTATGTTTTGTTCAAACTCAAAGCCATTAATTCGAATTGATAACAAACTGGAGATTTGATTAATCTATGGTATAATCATGGCAACGAATTAAAGCCACTGTACAACAATATAATATGGTATTTTCAAAATGAAGAGTGAAAATTCAAAAGGGTCTAAGTGCCAAAAAATTTAAATTGAGATATTCCATAAAACATATCTGGGACATATGAAAAAATAAAAAAAAAAATTTTTGTTATCAGGAATGATGACTGTCTGTAGCAGATGGCACATAGACCGTTTTGTACGCTATTGGCCTTGACACATAGACCCCATATAGAATGAAATCTAATATTTCGTGAAAGTGGCACTTAGACACTTTTGAATTTCTACTCTTCAAATGTAAAATGCGACCTGAAAATATATTTATTGAGAGAAACCCATTACAGTAGAAACCATGGGTGTATCATAGAAGGTAAAATGAAATTTTGATGGCTAGTTGATAAATGTTTCTTCAAATTGGTATAACATATAAACGTCTCTCTATTCTCAACTGGGCAAATAAAACATAATATGCTGCTTTCTGTTTCTTTTTGCAGATTCGTCATTATGAATTGTGAGAAGGTGTTTTCTCTTATTTCCTGCAGTGGAAAACTCCTTTTTACACACTTCACAAATTAGTGAAATCGCAATGCAAGAAATCAATGATTGAGAGGTAAAAAAAAATTCAGCAAAGAACCTAACTTCGTTTGAAAACTGCCAATTCGCACTAAAAAATCAAGAAAATAGATGCGAAACTTCTAAACAATCCCAGAACATAGAAAAGCAGAACAAGGCCAAGTACCGACTGCAGAGCGCCAAATCTAACGGCCGATTGACACAATCACGAGAACTGGACTAGTCCGAGTCGGGGCGTTACTGATTGGATAGGAATCACTGAGGTCTAAAAGGGCCCACTCATTAAGAAGGAAGCGCGAAGGTTTGAATGAGCGTGGTACGGTGTGCAGTGAAAACAGTGTGTGTATGGCGTTCCGCCGTTCGAAATTTGGAATGCGCAATTATCTCTGTCGAAATCAAGACAGTACGTGGAAGAATGACCAAGAACGACCGTGTATGGGCAACAAGTCTGTGCACGTTTCATATTTTTAGCAATACAGTGTCGGGTTCGCTATTTATACATTGGAAATTTTTTCCTTAATAACAGCACACGCCACTGCCATTAACATCACATATTTTTTCGACGTCATCTCACGCTTGTCGCACATCCTAACTCAACAAGCAAAAGTGTATGTGTGTGGGAAATATGAATGCACACGTTTACTTCACAGTTAACGTGCAGATAATTAACTGCGCATTCTTCCTTCCTAGTGAGTGGGCCCCTTAGAGGGCCCCACTCACTTCGTTCTTCTCCGCCGTGTTTAACCGACGGTTAAAAACGTTGGAAGGAAGAACGGGTTGTCGGTAAAGTCCACCCACATCGGTTTTGTTTCGCGCACTTTCGCGGCAGTTAATCACGATGGAGCGTAAGTGTCTGTTAGCAGTGGCGGCGGCTGTTGCTGCAAAAGAAAAGGAGCGCGATAAAAGAAAACCACGTGAAAAATGGCCAAAGACTGGTTACTGCCGAAGATCCCACATTGTTTTTAAACAGTTAACACTCAGCAGTAAACAATTAAAAAGGTTATGTTTATGGCCACCAGTCCTGTTCGCCACTGTGTTTGAAATATGCGCGACCGATTTAACTGTTTACGCCACACACCTCGTGTTTAACCGAACCGTTGGAACGTTAACGGTCGAAAATCAGGCCTCGTCTGAAATTTTGAACGACGGGAGAGAACGCCGGTTTTAGCCCATACACTTCGTTTTTGCGGCAGCTTCAACCGACCGTTTTTAACCGTCAGTTAAAAACGGCGGAGAAGAACGAGGTGAGTGGGGTCCTTAATGTATGCTACTACAGTTAATAGAGCGAGAAAAGAACGGCCTCGCGAGAATGAAGATTCAATTGAAAAAGTTTCAGAAAAATTATTTGTAATGAAAAACATGAAGATTCTCCTAATGAAGACAGGATAAAATGCTACAAATGTAATTTATAGGCCTACGAGAACTGTACGTCGAGGGGGTTTCTACGTGACTTTTGTTCTGATGAGAGTATCCTCGTTGATTACCCCAAACATTATCCGTGATCATCCCTTATGTAGCGTGAGTAAAATACGGCCATGAATATTTCGGTAATATTTCATTATTTATTCGATATTTGTGCAAGTTGATTAATGAATATTAGATTAATATAATATTTTTGTTAACGTTCAGCACTGAAAAAATCATTAACTCGAAATGTTTCTTATTCAATTTCAATTCTTCCTCAAGTGTTTGCAATCAGAAATTAACCCACTCTCCGCTCATTTGCCGGATAATGAAAAGTTAGAATGGCGGAAACCGAAATGTGAACGACACTTCAAAGAAAATCTAATAACACTGGGTTTCACAAAGCTTGATTGGGCAATCAAATCGTTGATTTCGAATTAAGTCGATGGTTTATGTCAAAAATTAACTGAAAATTGCACAGAAATTATGACATTTCATAAATCAACGTGATTGGAGTTTTGTGAAACCTGGCTTACTTCTTCGAAAAAAAGAAAAAAAAACTCTCATTCAGTATGTCAATTTACATTTTTTAAACGAGTGCTTTATCGTTTTGTCCAAAAGTCTGTAATTTTCGAATTTTGAGCCAAAAATGTTCAAATTCAATTCTGTTTGTTCTAGATACTTGAGATTTTCAGGGTTAGTTCGGTTTCCTAATGCCTCAGTTGAGTTCGTTAACCAGCCAAATCTCGGAGGGTGTTTCGTAAAATATGGGCACTCAAAATTTTTGTTTCTCAATATCTCAGACAAAACGAAACCAATCGAAATGAAGTGTTGCTCATAATAAACCTCATGCAAAATTTTGTGGCCATCTGACCAGATCGTTCCTAATTCAATGACGAACAACCAAAGAAAACAAAAGGATTCGTTGGTATTGAGGCCTATTCCATAGGGTATTTTGGGAAAGTGAAGACCTGTTTTTTTAGTTTTTTGTGTTGCAAAGACGTTGTTCAATTGTTAAGTCTTCTAAAGAAATTTCCTCAGATTGTAACAGTTAAATAGTTAAATTTTATTTAAGATTTCGCGTCTTGACGGACACTTTGTCGGACGCTTATCAATGACGGACTGTGCGTTATAATGCCGGACGTCTGGTCACCCTAGGCCTTAATGTGAACCGAACCATAGAAAATTTAATTGGACTATTGAAAAAAAGAAACTTCGTATTTCCATTTGAACAGTATCCAATTCGAGTCAAATGCATTTTGTGAATGGGGAATCAGGGAAAATTCGATTGAAATATTCAAAGAAGAATCTTAATATTTCCCTAACTCCCTAACAGAATATCAGATTCGAGTGAAATTCATTTTGTGAACGAAAACTAATATACTAAATGTTCATGCGAAACTTCAAGAGAATCGCATCATCAGAACCATAAAATTTAATATTTTTTTATTTATATTTTTTACTTATTTCTTTTTCTGAAAAATTGCGAGAATAAAATTCCGATTGTGTTGAGATTCTGCATATTTATATTCGGTATGAATCTCAGGTCCTATACAAAAATTTGAGGTAATAGGCTTATTTCCCCATCAATAAAAGAGCACTCAAAAGCGCCTACTCAGGCCGTTTCTTTAATTTTCTTAGTGTGTAACTGATAACTGAGATTTTTTCATTTAGAGTGAGAATTGCCAATTTTGGTGATGAAAGCTTCCATAGTATGTTCGAAATATTAGCAGGTCTAAGTAAGAAAAACACACTTATTTTAAAAATTTATTCTTTGGCGATCGATTTCGGTTTTTTTAAAAAACCATCATCAGGCCAGCTGAAAGGTACAATTTTAATTATACAAATTTAGGTGTGAACGTGCAATCAACTTACCGTACAAAGAGGTATTCCTTCAATTATAATTACAATAATGTAAGCATTCAGAAATTTAGATGTTCTTGAAGGAAGAAAACAATTTCGTGTTATTTCAAACTAGTTTCATACAATACAGAAATGAAGGTCAGTTTGTGTTGTTAGCAGCAGTCATGTTGTCAATATCTGGTGGTATGTTCGGGAAATTAATTAGTCTGATGAGGTTGTTTTCTCTAAGGTTGAAGTCTGAAAATTCGTTCAGTAAATGTATATTATCTTTGTTTCTTAGGATTTCTAATTGTTCTAGTAATGTCAGTTTGTAAAAATGTTCTTGTCCTTTTGTAATATTCTTAAGTTATCAAATTCTATGTTGTGTTTACATTCGTCTATGTGGCAACCCAATGGCTGATTTTGGTTGGTTTCTACGGTGTTCATTAAAGGTTGACGCTCACTTGGGCGAGACGAGACGAAACGAAGCGAAGAGTTGTTTTCCGCAGGCACGATTTGCACTGAATCAAATGGGTAGACGCTCACTTGAGAGGCGCGAAGCGAAGATCAGAATCGTTAGGCGCGTGGCAGATCAGACGCGCACTTGGACGAAGCGAAGCGGTCGGAGGAACGCGTCGTTTTCCGCTGGGATCTTTTGCATTGAAATAAATGGGTAGACACGCACCTGGGAGACGCGAAGCGAAGATCAACGAGGCGGCGAGTCGTTGTTCGCCAGGAAGATCTTTGGGGGCATGTGAGCGAATTTCTCGAGGCGGCAAGTAGGTATCCGACGGACGGGAAGTTCGGCGCGCTGTATTTCAAATTTTGTACTCGAATTTGTCAATGGGGAAATACACAGTTATTTTTGAATTTGTGTGAAATGAGTTTGTTTTGAATGGCTCATGAGAGTGTTGGTTAGAATTTTTTCGATTGAGATCTGGAAAAACGAAATTTATATACAAAACGAACAAAATTAATGTATTTTGTACAACTGTGAATGTGAATTCAAATCGTCTGAAGGATAGGTATTTTATTATGTAAATACAACAAATATTGAGGAACCCTTCATCCGAAGAAATTAAAATATCTGATAGAATTGGAAAACTGTGGAATAATTCCTTTTTGGGATATATGATATGCAAACATTGAACTTTTGATTACTACTTGCTTTGTTTTTTTTAATCGGTTAAAGAGAAAATAAGCATTTCGTATCAATTATTTATATTTAATTGTATTCCTGGATGAAGAACTACGAGGATTTCATTGGAAAATTCCCAATTAAAACATGATCATGACCAAAACACGATTCTTACAAATGGTTTCCAGGACCCCATTGGACCCTAAATTTTTCTGAAGTACAGGACTAGAAAAATTGTCATTCAGTGGACCCTCCGAAAATTTTTTCTAGCTACGGCCTTGTGGCTGACCATACCCAAAAATAACCAGGGACAGCGCCATATTTTACCGCCCCGGCAGAAGTATATTCAGAATAAATTGAATATAAATTAGTCTGATTTGAAGCTTATACAGGTAAGCGGTTTGCAGCAAGGTAATAAAAAATACAACTTCCAAGAACTCATTACTGGAAAATTTTTCGATATTGTCGTAGGAAAAGTATTTTTTTCTGAAATCACCAGAATGAAGGAATATATTAATACTTAATTTTTTCAATCGGTTGAAGAGAAAATAAACATTACGTATCAATGATTTTATATATAGTTTTGAAAAAATAACTCTCGGTTTTTGTCACCCTCCGCTTCTCGTTGGAAGACAACATAACCTCGATCTAAAATCTAGTACTTTTTTCCCTTGTATAATACATAATTTTTTTCTGTGACTAGAAAAATGACGATGGAAAGGAATATAACTTTTCACGAAATTAATAATAATAATAAGAGAGTTTATTCAGTAACATTTAGTACATAAAAAACTCTATCCGGCAGAAAAGTGAGTACTTTTTTCCCGAATACATATATACACTCACTTTTTTCCCGGGGAAAAAAGTAATTTCGAGAGAAGAAAATTATATTTTGTAACTTGCCAACAGAGATAAAATTTCGATTTTTTTCCACGTCACATATTTTTTTTTCATTCCTATATGAAGGTGGGACGACGAAGCTATTAAAACAAGATTATGACCAAAAAACACGATTCGAACAATAGCTCTACCCTTGTTCATTCGGGTAGTCAGCATGCAGCATGGGTAATAAAAATTTATTGCGGCCCAAAAATAGGGGGAATTTCATCTGATGCTGATCGTCGCTTCGCTTCGTCCAAGTGCGCGGTCCCAGGCGAACTAACGCGTCGCTTAGTTTCGTCTCGTCTCGCCCAAGTGAGCGTCAACCTTAAAAGTTTTTTCATGTTCGTGTGGTCATGCCAATGTGAAAGGAAGGACAATTAGCACAATTTATTTGATATATTCCGCTTTCTTCTTCTGTAGTTTTTGTTTATTATTGACTAGAAAGTTTTCGATAGTTTTATGTCGTTTGTTTATCAGTGTGTAGTCATGTTTATTAACAGTTTTCTGAATATTTTCGTGTAAACCTTATAGTATGGTATAGTTAGAAGGTTTTTCTTTTTGTAATGTGAGGGTATATTTTCTTCATTATCATTTTTCTTTTTATTGAAATGTATACTTGGTCTATGTATTCTTTTGTATATTGGTTATTTCTGCCAAGTTGGTAAATGATATCCATTTCTTTTTTGTAGTTCTCAGGGGATAAGGGGACGTTGAGAATTCTATGAAATAAGAAATTAAAAGCAGCTCTCTTCATGGATGGCGAATGGTAGAAATGGTATGGTATAATGCTATCAGTTTGAGTGGGCTTTCTATAAATTTTAAAAAGGAAGTCGTTGTTTTCGTTCAAAGAGATTGTTAGATCGAGAAAATTAATAGTATTAGATATTGCGTGTTCTAATGTGAATTTTATCTTAAATTTATGTTTATTGTTGTTGTGAAGAATTCTTCGAGTTCCTCTTTCTTACCATTCCAGATGCAGAAAACGTCGTCGATATATCGTTTCCATGCAATTATATTGTCTTTAAAAGGTAGTTTCATAATTTGTTTTTCGATGTGATTGACATAGACTTCTGCTATAAAACCGCTGGCTGGAGAACCCATGGGTAGACCATTATTCATCATATAGATATTGCCGTTAAATGTGAAAAAATTTTGCTCGGTGATTAAAGTACTTAGCTTCATTATATTATCAACATCATTTTTCTCAAGATTTAGGGAGTTATCTGAATTATAATGTTCATTAAGTTGTTCTTCTATTAGTGTAAGTGAGTCTTCTATGGGTACATTAGTGTATAGATTTACAATATCAAAAGAGATTAATGTGTATTCTTTATTAGGGTCTAGATTAAGTGACGTGATGTACTGTACTAATTCAAGAGAATTTTTTATTGAATGTTCAGCTTTAAATTTTAATTTATTAGTGAAAAATTGGTTGATAAATCTTGAAATTTATAGGCTGGTGATGAAATGGCCGAAGTTATGGGTCGAATGCTTTTATCGGGTTTGTGTAATTTAATGGTACTGTATAATTTAGGAACTGTGGATTTTTTTTCTTTCAGACTGTATTTAGTATGCCCGTATTTCAATAGTGTGGTCTCTGTTTCTTTCAGTGTTTTATTTACTTTTGTTGTGTATTTAGTGAGAGGGTTATTTTTCATTCTCGTAATATTGTTATTCGTGAAGAAGTTAATAGTTTTGTCATCGTATGTTGTCTAATCTAACAATACTAGTCCGGCATTTTTGTCAGCTTTAGTTAAAATTAGGTCACTTTCTGTAATCTTTTTATGTAATTTCTTTATGTTCGTATGTAGTGTTTGTTGGGTAACAATTGTTCATGATTGCACGCTCTTACCTTTGTATTTTTGAATGTTATAAAGGTGTTAGCAAGTTCTTTCGCCATATTGTTGTAGTCGGGGTTGTTTCTAAATTGTATCCCAAAGAAGATTGACGTGGACAGAATGGCAGTAGACTTAGAAATACAATTTAGAAACAACCCCGACTACAACAATATGGCGAAAGAACTTGCTAACACCTTTATAACATTCAAAAATACAAAGGTGAGAGCATGCAATCATGAACAATTGTTACCCAACAAACAACTACATACGAACATAAAGAAATTACATAAAAAGATTACAGAAAGTGACCTAATTTTAACTAAAGCTGACAAAAATGCCGGACTAGTATTGTTAGATAAGACAACATACGATGACAAAACTATTAACTTCTTCACGAATAACAATATTACGAGAATGAAAAATAACCCTCTCACTAAATACACAACAAAAGTAAATAAAACACTGAAAGAAACAGAGACCACACTATTGAAATACGGGCATACTAAATACAGTCTGAAAGAAAAAAAAAATCCACAAGTTCCTAAATATACAGTACCATTAAATTACACAAACCGATAAAAGCATTCGACCATAACTTCGGCCATTTCATCACCAGCCTATAAAATTTCAAGATTTATCAACCAATTTTTCACTAATAAATTAAAATTTAAAGCTGAACATTCAATAAAAAATTCTCTTGAATTAGTACAGTACATCACGTCACTTAATCTAGACCCTAATAAAGAATACACATTAATCTCTTTTGATATTGTAAATCTATACACTAATGTACCCATAGAAGACTCACTTACACTAATAGAAGAACAACTTAATGAACATTATAATTCAGATAACTCCCTAAATCTTGAGAAAAATGATGTGATAATATAATGAAGCTAAGTACTTTAATCACCGAGCAAAATTTTTTCACATTTAACGGCAATATCTATATGATGAATAATGGTCTACCCATGGGTTCTCCAGCCAGCGGTTTTATAGCAGAAGTCTATGTCAATCACATCGAAAAACAAATTATGAAACTACCTTTTAAAGACAATATAATTGCATGGAAACGATATATCGACGACGTTTTCTGCATCTGGAATGGTAAGAAAGAGGAACTCGAAGAATTCTTCACAACAATAAACACTAAATTTAAGATAAAATTCACATTAGAACACGCAATATCTAATACTATTAATTTTCTCGATCTAACAATCTCTTTGAACGAAAACAACGACTTCCTTTTTAAAATTTATAGAAAACCCACTCAAACTGATAGCATTATACCATACCATTCCTACCATTCGCCATTCATGAAGAGAGCTGCTTTTAATTTCTTATTTCATAGAATTCTCAACGTCCCCATATCCCCTGAGAACTACAAAAAGAAATGGATATCATTTACCAACTTGGCAGAAATAACCAATATACAAAAGAATACATAGACCAAGTATACATTTCAATAAAAAGAAAAATGATAATGAAGAAAATATACCCTCACATTACAAAAAAAAAACCTTTCTAACTATACCATACTATAAAGGTTTACACGAAAATATTCAGAAAACTGTTAATAAACATGACTACACACTGATAAACGAACGACATAAAACTATTGGAAAATTTCTAGTCAATAATAAAACAAAAACTAAACAAGAAGAAGAAAGCGGAATATATCAAATAAATTGTGCTAATTGTCCTTCCTTTTACATTGGCATGACCACACGAAACATGAAAAAACGTTTTAATGAACACCGTAGAAACCAACCAAAATCAGCATTGGGTTGCCACATAGACGAATGTAAACACAACATAGAATTTGATAACTTAAGAATATTACATAAAGGACATAACTTTTACAAACTGACATTACTAGAACAATTAGAAATCCTAAGAACAAAGATAATATACATTTACTGAACGAATTTTCAGACTTTAACCTTAGAGAAAACAACCTCATCAGACTAATTAATTTCCCGAACATACCACCAGATATTGACAACATGACTGCTACAACACAAACTGACCTTCATTTCTGTATGAAACTAGTTTGAAATAACACGAAATTGTTTTCTTCCTTCAAGAACATCTAAATTTCTGAATGCTTACATTATTTGTAATTATAATTGAAGGAATACCTCTTTGTACGGTAAGTTGATTGCACGTTCACACCTAATTTGTATAATTAAAATTGTACCTTTCAGCTGGCCTGATGATGGTTTATTAAAAAAACCGAAATCGATCGCCAAAGAATAAATTTTTAAAATAAGTGTGTTTTTCTTACTTAGACCTGCTGAGAATTGCCAAATGTATTTGCAGAACCATCAACATCAGGGAAACGTCCAGGGGCCTGTAACACAAGCACTACAAGTCCTATAATTGTAAGAATATATTCTACACTTGTAACTCTTTCATAACACAAACCATCTTGTAATTACAAGTACGGCACTAGTAATTACGGCAAAATTTCTACATATGTAAACTTTTTCTGTAACTCAAAGTTCACACTTGTATAATTGTGTTACGGAATTTTCTACAAGTGTAGATAATGTTTTACATATCTTCAACTCTAGGTAAATACACACATAGCCAGAGAAAATCTACATAAAATCATTTCGTCAGAAACTAACTTATTGTTGTTAGGATATATGAATATATTTATGAATCAAAACGTTTCAATGTATTTGCAAAAATTAACAAAAAATCACAACTAAATAATTATATTTCCTTATAATGAGGATGTTCCTATCTACTATCACAAATTGAAAAAGCAGCAGCCATTTTCATCTACGTTATATTGTGGTAACGATGCCGTGAACTGTGACATGGGCAGTTAAGCTCTTTTTCTAATTTTATAATTTCCAGTTTAGTTTTATGGTTCTTCAACCTGAGCCACTTTTTCCGAATTGGAATTATTTGCTCTATCTCGCCTTCTTTTTCCTGTATAAAAATGCATTTTTCTATTATTATTCCTATTATTTTGATTTGAGAAGAATCACCATTGAATTGCTTCATGCAAGGGGTTTCGTGAGCACTGATTGGTCCACTTTTATTGGCAATATCTTCAAATCATTATTCTCTACGACAGTTTCACGGCTCAGTTGCTTGGGTTTTCGGAAGACTCAGCTACTCCAAGACCGCATATTACAGGAGAGTCCTTCCCAATTATTTCCAGTACAATTTTATCCACTTAGATTCCCTATTCCACCAGTGCCAGTTTTCTTCGCATTATCAATTTTTATCTATAAATATGTACCATAAGTCGATAACAATAATGCTTGAAAATTCCAGTTTTACTCATTATTGCAGTTTTCTTCAAATTTTGCCATAATGTATCCCTTACATAAGTCCAATCTTTATCCGCTCGTACTAAACAAATACTTTGAGCCAAATTTGCCATTTCTTTCCACTTGCCTACTTTATCTTGCTTTCTCAGTTTATCCGAGAAAGCTCCGAAATTTAATGTGTCTATTTTCTCTTATCTAATTAAAAATTGCATTTTACGATCCAAAACAATTATTTTGAAGACATAATGCAAACAGAAAAGCCGAAATACTACTTATATTGACAAGTCATGTCATATAGTAGGAATCATAGATTATAGAGTATATACTATATAATCTTTGGTAGGAATCATAATAATAATTAATTCTATGATATTTGCATTACAAGTGTAGCTACACATGTACAAAATTATTTAATATCTACAATTGTAGCCATTCGCATTGTGATACCGAATTGGGTCGGACTTGTAGTTACAGGCAAATTACTTGTAACTTGTAGACTTGTTACACTTGTATGGTTGTGTTACAGGCCCTGATGTTAATCTAGTTAAAACACTACAATCGTCCCGTCAAAAGCTAGTTCCAGTGAGACCACGGCTACCACAATCTCACCAATAACAGAAGTAATGCCAAACTGTGAAACAGCAGAATCACTCAGCAAATTGAGGAAGTATGAATTACTGTACTTGCATTAGAAGATTTCTTTAAAAAAAATCGAGGCGGGCAAAAGGCAACCGAAAAAACCCAATTGTACTCAGTGTGATCTGTTGACCTATTTCTCCTAAAAAATCCAATTGTTTGCTTTAACCAAGAAAAAATAAAGAAGAGTACAACACTCAGGAATTGGACAAATGATACCATAATGAAAAGCTTGAAATTGAAATCCATTTGTATCGGCAGTGGAGATTCTTTATCATTGAGACAGAAATATCCATTGCCAGTAATCAGAACTTTCCAAAGACGATTTGAATTTTGATTTTTTGTCATCCCTGAAATAGAAAGTCGAATTTTCATCTAATGACAAAAATTGTGTGCTAGTTTTAGGTGAAATGGCTATCACACTGGGACGCACATTGATACATCTTTAATCAAGTACTATGCGGATGTAACACTTCCCGATCACAACTGTACAGGGTGGGCATATTTCGATGTTTTAGCACTACAACTTTTAAACCAGAGGAGATAGACAAAATCTGATACCCACTTCTCGATCTCTTTTTCTGAGAAACTAACAAGAGTGTTTCTCATTTTTAGCTACCTTCTCTTGTTTTCGAGTTATAAGCAAAAATTGGAAGAAGTGTCGATATCGAAAAAAATTCATATCTCCGCTAATACTGATGATAGAGCTCTGAAATTAAAACATTATACAGGCAATTTTTACGTAGAATCCAGTAGCGTGCTCGTCTTTTTTGCACCATTTCTAATTACGAAGCTATGACCCAAAGTTATGTTTTTTTAAATAGGAACACTACATTTTCGTGCAATTTTCTGAAAGCTTAATTTTTTCTGATTTCAAAAATATATAACATTGTATGGTTTGTATCAATATGAGTATTGAAAATGGACAAACACCTATTTTTATCTGAGTCTCAATATTTTCTATGGTTTCAACTGTTGACGAGCACAGAAAAATGGAGCTTCCTATAACAAGAGCAATCTCTTTCTGTCAATCTCATTATTTCGATGGTTTCAACTAATTTCTACAAAATTCGAACATAGATAATATATTTTATAACTTTTATATCTTAAAATGGATTACGAAATAACGAAAAGATCCACATGATCCTCCGTTTCAATCGATATACTTATTATAATGAGATGGATGCAGGAGAATATTTTATTGCTCTCCAGAATGAATACACACAAGTGCCAGTCTATTTCAAATCGCATATGAAATAACGCATATAGATATGATTAAAGTTATCAATTTAATTAGAAAAGAAACGAAAGGAATATATTATTCAATACCTAATAGTGATCATAATAATAGGTCAGTAGGTAATAACTTAGAATGAGGATCAAGTTTCACAGCAGTCCATTATTCTTCGACCTTGGAAAAATTGAGTTAAGAGCATAGAAATGAAAAGAGTAAGGAGATTTGTGGTAAATATAGGAAGCTCCATTTTTCTGTGATCGTCAACAGTTGAAACCATAGAAAATATTGAGACTCAGATAAAAATAGGTTTTTGTCCATTTTCAATACTCATATTGATACAAACCATACAATGTTATATATTTTTGAAACCAGAAAAAATTAAGCTTTCAGAAAATTGCACGAAAATGTAGTGTTCCTATTTAAAAAAACATAACTTTGGGTCATAGCTTCGTAATTAGAAATGGTGCAAAAAAGACGAGCACGCCACTGGATTCTACGTAAAAAAGTGCCTGTATAATGTTTTAATTTCAGAGCTCCATCATCAGTATTAGCGGAGATATGAATTTTTTTCGTAATCGCCACTTTTCCAATTTTCGCTTATAACTCGAAAACAAAAGAAGGTAGCCAAAAATGAATACTACTCTTGTTAGTTTCTCAGAAAAAGAGATCGAGAAGTGGGTATCAGATTTTGTCTATCTCCTCTGGTTTAAAAGTTGTAGTGCTAAAACATCGATATATGCCCACCCTGTACAGCTAACCATATTTTAGTATTTATGCTGGATGGCGTTACTAACCCATGGAAACAGGTTGTGGTCTATCACTTCACTTCAGACTCAGTGAATGCAGCTGTATTTAGGAATATAATAATAATAACTGTTATTTATTGAACAAGTCGAATGGCCATCGACCGGAGTCCTTCAGCCCATTGGAATATAATAACCGATATATTCAAAAACATTGTGAAAAGAACTGAGCAGATGCCTTTGAGAGGTCGTTCATTGATGAAGCTACGAGGCTATTACCTCGAAATTCGTGAAGGACTTAAGACGGATATTGAATATATAAATGATGCGAAATCTCAGCCTCATCGGAATAATATTCTGGAAATTATTCAAAAACCGAAGTGTGTAAAAACTTTAAAAAATCAAATTATATGGTTCAATTATGCGACCCTCTTGATATTTTGCATCAACATTCAGCATATCAATCTTCACCCACAAACATAATTTCACTCGAATTGGATATCTTGTTATGGAAATATAAAGTTTCTTCTTTTCAATATTCCAATTGAATTTTCTATGATTCTGTTCCTATCCTGGCAACAAAATTTTGCATGAGGCTTATTATAAGCATCTTTTATGCAGCCGCAACATTTCATTCCGAATTTGTCGAAGATATTCAGGAAGAAAAATTTTGAAGAGTGAAGAAATTGGTCTGAAAATTTGAGCATAACTTCAGATATGGGCTCACCCAATAAAAGCCTTATAGAAGTCGTAGGAGATAAGACCAAGTAGATTTTCTACAGTGAAGAAAAAAATACAACATCCTATCAATGACGAAGAAAATGTATTTGTTTGCGCAGGTGTACCTCATTTGTTAAAACATGAAATTTATGTTGAAAAAGAATGAAATATTGCATTACTTGATACTATTGTTTGAAAGAACTAACATTTTTCAAATTAGCACCAAAATTGTCGGAAGAAAATCTACTGCCCTTTAATTTCTCGAAAAAAAGTATATACCTCCATTCACGTGTTTAGTTAATTAGTAAGTAGTGCTCTTAAGTTTCTATCTCAAAACCTTCAAAAGCCAGAATATTTGACAACAGCGTGGTTTTTGCATAATGTACAGGGTATCCCATTTTGGGCACTTTCACGGGATATCTCCGTTATTTTTAACGTTAGCGGGATGCGGTTTTCGCGACAGTGTACTACTTTTTTGTGAAACTAAAGACGGCGCAATCAGTTTTTACATAGCCCTCTTAGTTTGCTATACAGGGGGGAAATGAAAAGTATAACTTTTCAATCACCCCTCGTATCTCAGTTGTGCTTAAACTTGGAGGAATGGTTAAAACGCATTCCGATAGATTTTTTTCCGTAGAATCCAGTGGCGTAGTCAGTTTTTCAATTAAACTTTCCGTTTTTGAGTAATGGAGCAAACATATGTTTTTTAAATTGGACCACCGTATATTATTTTTATTCTTATTAAGCACAATCTCAGCTTTTCAAAAACATATCATTCATGCATTTATTTTCTAAACCAAGCTCAGAATTCAAGATTTTGTAATTCAATTGTCAATAACTAAGTAGAAGGCTCTATGACTGTTTATTAAAAACAAATAATAAATGTCAAAGCTTTGTCGGTTGGTTTAAAAGTTTACAGTTCTCTCAGTTTTTATTATTTATTATATTATATTAATGATTCAATTATTTGAATATTCAAGAAATTGCAAATTAAATTGAGTTAAATATTAGATCATGTGATGTAGATATTATGTTAACATTATTTTCGATTTCTAACGAAATCTTGACACTTATTTTTTGTTTAATAAAACAGTCATAGCCTACTACTGCTAATTGAATTACAAAATCTTGAATTCTGAGCTTGGTTTAGAAAATAAATGCCTAAAATAATATATTTTTGAAAAGCTGAGATTGTGCTCAATCAGAAAAAAAATAATATTTAGGGTGTCCCATTTAAAAAACATATGTTTGCTCAATAACTCAAAAACGGAAAGTTTAATTGAAAAACTGACTACGCCACTGGATTCTACGGAAAAAAATCTATAGGAATGCGTTTTAACCATTCCTCCAAGTTTAAGCACAACTGAGATAAAGGCGGTAATTAAAAAGTGAAACTTTTCATTTCCCCCCTGTATAGCAAAAACTAAGAGGGCTATGCAAAAACTGATTGCACCATCTTTAGTTTCACAAAAAAGTAGCACACTGTCGCGAAAACCGCATCCCGCTAACGTTAAAAATAACGGAGATATCCCGTAAAAGTGCCCAAAATGAGATACCCTGTACAAAAATGGTTCTAATCGATGACGTCATCCATCTGCTGAGAAAATTTCAAGAAGTTGCTTCTGTTGAGAGCATTAACTTTTTGCAGGTATTTATTGATGTATTCACACTAATACAGGTTGGGCATAAAAAAATTAAAACCCATGAAATTGTTTTAACAAGTAGATTTTCTCAGGACTGCCTGGAAAACCTGTTTATCGTTTTGAGGAGGAGGAAACAAATTGTAGAGATAGGAATAAAATAATGTACAACTGCCTTTGTTGGAAACAAATTGTGCCTAATGTTCATAAGCTTTTCAGTGAACTTTTACTTATCTTCAACGGATGGGACAAACATGACTGACGAAACAAACCAGGGAGTGGATACCAAATATGACAAAACAAAGAGAAAGACCAAAAAAGAACTGGATGGAGGAAATACGAAAAGCAATTAGCGATCGAAATTTACTAGCAGGACAATGGGAAGATCGCAAAAAATAGAAACTAGACATCAGACAAAGTCGTCGCACGTTTTATCATGATTATATGTGAGTATGTAATCACGATCTTATTATTCCATGAATATACATTAGATTTCACGAACCGGCAATACCGCAAAAATCAGCCAGACTTCGCAAAATGGCGATTTCACCATTTTACGAACGCAAGAAATAAACAAGCAGGATATTCGTATATTATGACCAACTCGTGGAGTTTTTAGTTGTGAAATGGCATTATTTGTTCGAAAACTTGGATTTTGTATCAATATATATCAACCGAGATATCAACACAACAGAGCGAAATAAGTGAAGTGAAGTGGGAATTATTTCTGAAGAAACTAGAATGTAGAATCACTCTTTCATAACGGATTCAGGATTAAGCTACAATAATAAGCCATTTTCTCGACATTTATACCCATATTTACGTCTGCCATTGAAGAAATATGACAGCTCTCAATTTGAACCGATCAAAAATCGATGTTTCAAAACAGATCAAAGCGCTTCAAAACATTCTGGATATGACGCCATTGTTCCGACGCTGAAATTTAAAGATTTCGAATTAGGCCCAATATTTTTGAAACAGAGGAACGCCAAAAATCGGCTGGAATCAACTAAAAGTCGCCAAATATGCTCTGTATAATCGTTCACTATTTGGTGTCCGGCACTGTAGTTACCTACTGCAATTAAAATGGTTGCTTATGTCCATTGAAACTTTTCCAATTATTTAGTTAAGGAACCAACACCCACTAGGAATGCAACGGCGAGGAAGCATCTTCCTGGAATCACTGCCAATGTGCAAAAATGCAATTCCACAAAAACATTTACCTTTTGAATCTTTGTGCATAATTGAGTTCAGTTATGAATTAGACTTCTGACAGTCACTTTGATTTATAATTCACCTTTTCCAAACTTAATCTGTTTAGAATTAATAATTCTTTATCCATAGCGTTGTAATTGTTGATTCGAGTTAGAAATAAATTATTTTTAAAAAGCAAACATTAAGTGCGGAAAACATAATTATTTGAATGGATTGGTTGAATCATTGGTGTGGTTAAATGATTGAATCAACATGAACTCTGCTCCCATTTAAATATGTAAAAAAACGTATGTATCATCTAAATCGGAATTATTCATATGCTGAAAAGAAAAAATGAATACCTTGCATGAATCCGAAATTGGTTCAAAAACGTCATATGCATCGGATATGTCTATTTCTCCAGGTACCAACCGAAATGGTCCTTCTAATACATTATTCTGCATGCAAACTAGGAGCTGCGTCAGATATATATTTCTACATCTTTTACTATCCACACCTTCACACTTCTCCCCCAGAAGTTTTTGCAGCCATTGCTAAAAAGTGATTGACAACAAACTTATTATGTAGAATTTATTAATTTTAACTCACTTGGCATCTTGTCTTGACCTCTTCATCTTTTATTCTACTGAAAAATGTACTTGTGAAACCACAGTAAAAAAGAAAGTCTTGATCTAGTTTCGCCTCAGGTTCCATTTTAACTGATAATTTTGGTGTTTGGGTTTAGGAAACCAATTTGACAATTGGGGTGACAGATATGCAAGTCGAATTTGGCGAGATGACGATCAATCAAAATATCCCGAAGGCAAGTAGTTTTGCTCTAATCGTTTATGAATTAACCTTGCTTATTCGAACCTTTATTGAGTATAACCTCAGTATATAAAGTATATAAAGGAGTTTAAACGTATAAAGTTTTTCTACTAGCGAAAATTATACAAGTAAGAATTCTTTTTGTTTTTTTATCTTTGTTTACTTTCAGGAACAAAATCTAAGAAGATATATTCATGATGATTATCCCGGTTTCTGAAGCACAATGATATAGTTTAAAGTTATAGCTTAAAGGGGGTTTACAGTTCACTGCAACCTCAAGGTCTGTTGCGGCCCCTTACAGAGCTGTTATGACCACATACTTTACACCTCACCTTCCAGCCCCAGAGATCTGATGAAATCTAATATCTGCGAAGGCTTCAAGGCTGGTTTCTCACTCTTGTCCAAGGTATTCTTTCCTTAGCTTCGTAATGGCAAAGCATTCCGTGACTAGGTGAATTGGGGTTTCTTCTTCCTCCCCACTGAGAACCTACACTCGTCAGTACCCGATAATACCATCCTCAACGGGTGCTTCATGAGTCGACAGTGTCCTGGAAGAAAACCAGTAAGGAGGTGTAATTGTTACTTACCAAGATCCAGATATCTTTTGGAACTTGCTGTTTCAAAGTTCCGAAGGAAGTGGAATAAGCCATTCCTGGGAAATTCCGCCAGTGTTTTTCCTCCTCGGCTTTCTCCTTCTCCAGACATTCCTTCTTATAATTACATTTACTTGCCGGATATAGATCTTTAAAACATTCGAAATCGACCCAAAAAAAATTATACGTTCTCCTGAATACGCTATGCAATCTTCGCTCAACATTATGCTCAACGCCAATTATTGGTAATGTCAACCTTGTTGAAGAATATCCGACGGACGCTGCAACTTGGTTGCTAACATCAGGCTCCACCACCAAATATCAAACCGATTTGATCTCATAATAACCTTGTCGTCAATATGGAATATAAACCACCAACCAGCCCACAGACTTCAACTTGGTCCTCAACACGATGTGTTTTGACTACTTGTAGTACGGTGTAATTAGACCTAAACCTCAACATCCAAAGTAAAAGTTTTCCACCAACACCAATTGCTCTACATAGTCCCCTTATTCTATGGTAAAAAGTACCACCCATTTTGAGCGTAGGGTTTGGGGGTGAGGGGGGCTGGGAATTTGAAAAATCAATAGTTTTTTTTAATTTTCGTAAATATTTCAAAAACTAAGCGGTTTATCATAAACATTGTTATATACAAAAATGTTCTACGTTAAATTTTAAATAAGAATGGTTCCTTCATAATCACTCTAAATTGTACGGTTCAAGAGTTACAGACGGTGTAAATGTTAACTTTTTCGTAATTTTGATAATTTTTAAAAAAATAAGCTTCGTTTTAGAATGTTGCTATTTCAGTGGCCGCTGGTATGTTAGTGATAACCCTTGAAGGAACGACAACCTCACCAACTTATCAAGGGGCACTCTTTTTTAAGGGAAAAGAGGCTTCCACAGGCCTAGGCCATATAAACCTGTGGTACGGAGAAACCCAACCTGAACTTTCTACGAACATGCAACATAAATTCACTTCTTAAGCATAAATATCTTTCAAATTTGGAATGTTCAATGTCTTTATTAACTCCACTCATCCTCCAGCACATTATCCTCTTCCTCTAGCTCGTCGTCTAAGATGTTATTTTGTCCATGTTATACATGCTTGCCTGAGCAATTGCTGCATATGCTAGTGCAGTTTAGACCATTCCTTCTGCATTCACAATTACGAACGCATTCCCATTGGCTGCGCACAAGCACTGGTACAGCTCAGGAGCTCGAAATACCGCAAAACGAATACAGTATAAGAGCGTATTATCGTAATGGTGGTTCAATAGTGACTGCTCAACGTCTCTATCGTGCGGAATATCTACACGCCACGCGACAAATGACGATAGCATTAGAAATGGATCAGGATGTTCGAGAATACAGGTGCGACAATTAAAATTCAAAACTCTGGTCGTCCTCGTTTACTTCGCGATGAAGAAACAATTGAAGAAGTTGAGGCGTCGGTTCGTCAAAATCCGTCTTTATCCATCCGAAAGCGAAGCCAAGCGTTGAACATCTAAAAATCGTCTTTACTTTCGATTGTAGAGAAGAACTTACATCTAAAAACCTATTAAATTCAATTGATTCAAGAATTGAAGGATGCGGACTATGCTTATCGACTGATTTTCCGAACGAAATGCTGCAGCGATTCAACAAGTCATTTCGCGAAGGGGTAACATCAACTGGCCTCCCAGAAGCCCCGACCTTAGCCCGTTTGACTATTTTGCATAGGGATACCTTAAAAGTAAGTTTTATCAAAATGATCCGACGAATCGAAACCATATGAAGCAAAAAAATCAGGTCAGAAATGGCAGCAATACCAATTAAATATAGCTATGTGTCAACGTGTTATCGCCAATCTTTGTTCCCGTTAGAAGAGTGCCAGCAACGCAACGGTCATCATTTGGATAACATTATCTTTTTCAAATAATTCTCCAATTCATATGTTAATAATAAACAATAAATTTCTTCATTGTTCACAAATATTTTTTGTTTTATTGAACTTACAAATACCCGATACCCTTTCTGGACACCCTGTATTTAAACGAATGCAATTTTCGATGGAAAGGAGGCACAAAAACTTTAACTGGGATCTTTATACCAGTGCTCTTGTATTATACGTTGGTGGTATGATGCCTGTATAAATTTTCCTTTGCTACCCACCCTAAAATTGTCATCGATGTAGGCCATCAGTCTACAATTCTTATATTTCATCATAAGAATGAAATTGCATCTAAAATTCATTGAATTGATAAGGTTTTTTCATAAAAGTGGATAAACTTTTGTGCGTGAAATTATGTTTTACTTTCACCCTCTATTGCAGTGTTACTAGCATTTTATTATTTTCCTACTGGTTCTATCCAACTTATAGGCTTATTTTTCTTAATGGTCCCAAATATTCAAAATGATGAAAAATTCGATATGTTGGTATGCTACCTTTAACTCTTTGCGGTACAGGAATTCCAGTGAACATAGAACCCGAGCAGTACAAGAAAATTTTTATTCGAAAAAACGAAGATTGATGGGACATATTGATTCGTTACATCATAAAGAAAGTACTTAAATCAAGCTTGAAAAAAAGTCTGAAGTCAATTGACAAAAAAATAGAGGGTGGTGCAGTTCTTGAACCAGCATACTTATGTGAGTGATTTCATTCGAAAAAAAATATAAAACTGAATTCTGCCTTTTTTTATTTTTCAAATAACATTTATATAAAATCATTTTCTATGGAAAGTTTGAAAGCAGCTCTTATTTTTCCCTAGACATAGGGGAACTTGCCATACACTGCATTGCCAGTTTGTCCTCACATCTGACTTCTTTGTGCTGCAATGCGCACATCTTCTGCGGCTTGTCCTCATTGGTTAATGTGTACTTTCTGTTCTATTATATTTAGAGACCTATGCGTTCAGACCAATGTCTGTAATGGCAAATTATCACTTGTGTTCCATTCATCCTCATCTGAATGAAAAGCTCAGTTCTGCATTGCCATACTCCTGTTACAGTAATTCGACCGTATCGTCTTCCAAGTAGCTTTCGTTGTCAAACATTATTGGAAGTTATCGAAAACACAGTCACCATTCTCAATTCTCTCAATTTCATCGTAAAACTCATCTACTGACATTCCGACCAAATTGAATGGGGAAGGTTTACTCCTTCTATTCATAATGCACTGCAGTACGGTGGTACCATTTTTGAACACCTAAAATTGTGATACAAAACGCACCAAATCAAGGTACAGAACCAAAAAAATATACACATACCTTCAATAAGTCCTGTAGACTTTATTCCACTAGTTTTCTAAAGTATCTTTCAAAAGAATAACGTTTTCACACTAAAAGAATATCGCGTAAGCCGGCCGCGGCGGAATGATACAAATCATAAGCATTTCTCGAATGAACAACCGTTTCCAGTCAAAACGAAATGAGTCATAATACTCTGTATAACCCAATAAAACCGCAATAGTGGTGTACGATTAAACCCGTGTATCTTTTAGGTAGAAGACTGAATATATGGTGGTTTAAATCTTACCCCACCGTTCTGCACCGTACAAAAAAGCCTGGTTCAAAATTTGAACCACTGTACTTGAAAGAGTTAAGCGATTGAAAATAGCCGAGTCTACTAAATGAAATAAGTCTTTCATTTCCCACAAAACGATCAATAGACCTTTCAACCTGGATGGGTTTCATGCATTCATTTCACAAAGTCGATTATTGGGGAAAATACACCATAGACATATACAGTCATTCCTCTCCATAAAAAAATCCTCTCCATAGATATTATGATCTAAGAAACGATATCGATACATAGAAGAAATAATTATTCGACTCATATCACAGAAGGTTGAGTTCACATAAAATTGTGTGGAGTTCACGAACAATAAAGCATACTCAATGGTTATGTTTAGGCCAGCCAACTTATAATTAATTCAGAAATGAAACGAAAGCAGGAAAATGTATTGTTTTTTTTCTCGGATAATATTCATGTGAATAGGGACATATGATACATTTTTGAAATCAGCAAAAATTTTTAAGCCAGATAAAAACATCCGACCATAGTTTACATTAGAAAAATAAAATTTTCTTGTCATTTCTCGAAAATGGATGGACTAGAGAAATCAGTCATATCATATTTGAATTACTCCTAAAAAAGTACCTGTAGAAGGTAACAACGGATTTTCAATACGAGTTCAAACGAGCGAGTTATTCAGCATCGATGAAAATGACAAATCATTATTTTTCGTTTATAACTCAAAATCTCCGAAAGATAGACTCAATTTGTCTCAAGTCAAATCTTAGAGTTTTTCACGTGTAAGTGATTCCACCATTACTTGCAAACATCGTATATGCAGCAATAATTGAATTTGGATTGAAACAACAAGTTCAATGGTGCATGAATATAATGAAATGAATTTACATAAATAATTGGATTCTTCAAGGAGCCTCAACGATGATTAAACAGTCATATTCGAATTACCCATGAAATTTTCTGTTGTATATCAATACCTAAATTGCTTGTTCCTTCGAACATAGAATAGGCTAAGTTAATATTTCATTCATAATAAACACTCGGTATTTTGCAAAATTCTTATCGTTCAACTCTAACAATGGATTTATTGGGCAATAAAATCGTTGATTCGGTTTTCAATCGATGCCTTTTGTGAGAAATGAATTGAAATTTGCATATAAACGATGGAATATCTTCAACGTGAGAAGTGTTTTCGTGACGCCGAACCTAAAGGTTTATTCCATGATTTGAGAATATCTAATTCTAGCTTTTGTAGCTGAACTGGTGGAAAATTGGATCGAAATGAACGTAATACATAAGTGTAATGAAACAGTACAAGGATATCCGACCTGAAAACGTACGTAGAGTACTGAATATTACCATTCGTTGGTATTTATTGATGCCGTTCCTGTTTGCTATTTTTACTCAATATTCCACATTGCAAACTCCTGATGTGCATCACTCTTGAAAAAAAATAAATAAAAAACAAGCGAAACAAATCACAGAAAGTGCTTACCCGACAGTCTATGAAGACGAAAGTAAAAAATATTTTTTAATTCCCCACTCTGTGAAAAATTAATCAATGTCCTGAAACAACATTTTCCGAATAAAGAAGTTTCAACAAAACCTATTATCAACCTTGGTCAGATTCTAAGCAACAAAAAAGAAAAACTTGCACTCTGGACAAAAGCGGAATAGGTATACAAGCTTGATTGCGAAGATTGTGATGCCACTTACATTGGGAGAACATGCTGTTTTTGGTCACCAACTGTCATTCAACAAGCAATCTCTCAATCCCCAAAAATCCTTACAGACTAATACAAAAAAGCTTCACAAAACTGAATTCCGTGGTCAACATTTTTATATGGAGAATGAAATCTCAAACAACGTAATTTGTCTCAATATACAACGAACATGAGTTTGAACCATAGTGTTATACTCCACTGTTCAAGAGAATTCAATAACAAGTGAATTACCCATGTTATCTTAACTACTTCTACCTTATATGTATTCAACACTATCACCATGACCATAGCAAATTTCGATCAATTTCTGTTCTATAGTTGCCTTAAAAATCAAGGTTAGGAATATTTATGTCATTTTATATTGTTTTTGTTTACAAATGTTTCTATGGTTGAATTACTGGGTCGTTTTTATATTCCGTTTCAGTTTCTAGACCCAATGTACGTCTGGTGTTGCACTCTGTAAAGCCTTTATATTTTATTGATGACGTTTTTAGGACAAGTAGTACTTGCTGTTGTCTTTTTTAGTTTGCTGACAACACAAAATCTTATTTTAGCGGTACTGAGGATGGCTCATTAGCCGAAAGCGCTTTACCAGCTCGACAACAATAAATTAGTATACTCAAAAATACATTTTTTTTAACCATTATTCTTCGATAAACTGAAAATTGTTATGTTTACGACTGGCCAGCGGCCGACTGCAACTGCAACCGCGATAACCAAGAATAAGAAACCTCAAATCTAGAAATTTTCAGGGTCCGTTTGGGATTTGAAGAGAAAAGTTTATTCGTAATAAACTCACTACAGAATAAAACCAAGAGCTATCAGAATAATCAACTTCAAATTATCGAAGTACTAGAATTTAGAACAGAAAATAAAATTCAGACAACAACAAGAAAATCTAAATTTCAATACTGGCCTGAGATTCGGACTCCTCTAACCTCTCGGCTGAGTGCTTGGGTTAGGTATATCGGCGGTATTCCCCCACTTATTATTCTGTTTTCATACGGCGTTGATTCAAAAAGAAACGTTGGGTTCGTGAATTATTTTGATGAAATCAATAAATCTTGGAAATTGAGATTTGAATTATCGTCCTTTCACTATTAATAACCGAGAACACATATTATTCGCTATAGATTTGTATATTGTCAACAGTAATAATTAATTAAAATTAAATCTCGAAAACTCATAGTGCAAGTTCATAGGAGGAATGAAAAAATCTTGTACACTATACATATATTCTGAACTCCCAAATTTATTCCATACAGGCTAACATGTTTCGGCGGTTAAGCCATTATCAAAGTTATCTGAAAAAGATTTTATACATTGAAATAAGCTAAGTTACCTAAATAATATGAAATAGTTCTTGAAATATTAGGAAAAACCAAATCTAACGTATAAGGAACGTGGTTACCTACTTTATGAAAATTTTGAGTTCAAAGCAGATAAACGGAATCATCCACAAACTCTGGTCCGAGTCGAGAACACAAACAACAACACAAACAATAATAATGTCATTTCATCTAAATATCAAATGAAACAAATGTGTCTGCGGAAATTGTGACTTTCTTTTCAGGAATAACCAATATATTTTTCTTTCCTTATGCATACGAATGCATTGAATGGATTTCATAGATTCCTAGAAAAATGAAACTTAGTTTTTTTTAATGAATGTCGCATTTCCAAATAAAAAAACGGATATCATCACTTAAGAACAAGGTGAACATTGATCGAGGTGTCAATTGTCGAAATCACTCGCTCACGAACGTATACGTTCGTGAGTGAGTAAAATCGAAGAAATAGTTCGAAGCAAGTTAATTCTTGAGCATATCGTCAACTAATCGTTCGGACGAAAGTGTACATTCATTTTGAACGGATAAAATCATCACAATTTCAAGAAATCTACTCTCAAAATGTCACGAACGAATCGTTCGTCGAACGAGTGATCTCGAGAATTGACACCCTGATCTGGCCCCGTATTCTGAACAAGTGATCTTTCAAAGCGTATACGAACTTCATTGCGCGAGTCCCTCTTTTACCTGCAAGAATACACATCGCGCAATGAAGTTCGTATTTGCTTAGAAAGGTCACCTGTCGAGAATACGTGTCCTCAACTTTGTCCGTTCGAGAGTTAAAGTGACAAAAAGGTGGTCAATCGACAGCACACAAACAAAATATTTCTCAACTAATTTCTAACAGCACAAAAAAAAGTGGCAGGGTTTGCACGACATAATTCTTTTCTCAAATACACATTTTTTAACTGATTTGTTGTAGGTTTCGAAAATTTCGAGAAATTGGTGAAACATTCAAAGTCCATTAACTCTGAATTTACTGGAAAGCTTCGTCTGTTAAGAATTCCAATCTATAACCTCCCCTTGAAATATCGAAACCCTAACTTCATCCTTCGAGAATTATCGTGTTTACTGTAGTATAGGTATAGGTATAGGTACAGCCGGGCGCACAGAATCTTTTTAGACCTTGAATATCCTCCATTATTGTGACCAAATGAGTGTTTTTATACTTCTCAAGGCTCATAATCGGAAATTACAGATTACAAAACAATAGCATACTTATGTTTCCTAGAAACGCAAAAAAAATAAATCCTCCTGAAATTGTTCGAAAATTGATATCTTATAGGGAAGAGAGGTATGGAGTAACACGGGATAAACGTAAACAAATGCGTTCCTAACCAATTATTTAGGAGGCGCTTAATTGTTGTATCTCAGAAATGATCCTGTGGGACGGCATAGACCCTCAGATGAGTTGCTGTTTGTAGAGTTGTGGACATATCGAGTCAATAGTCGATACCGCGAAAACACCTCTAAAGTAAGTTCGACTTTTTTTTCAAATGTGTTCATTTTGAAATTAATGGTTAGAGTTATGTAAAGTCTTGATAAAATAGCATAACCTCGTCTTCTATTTAAGCTTTGAAACCCTATCTTCTTACGGATGTATCAAGGTGCATATTCATAAATTCAAGATATTCTTGAATCAGGGATGAAGGTAACAACTTGTTAATTTATCACGATTATTATAGCAAAGTCCTAGATCATATTTTATCATTGTTTTCATTTCGATGTACCACAGATTCATTAAGTTATTCATTAATTTTCTCTATCCAGAATGCCTAATAAACACAAGAGAAAGACAAGCTGTTATGTTCCTGCGGAAATCATGGAATTGTTGTTGTTGCAGAAATAGTACTTCTGAGGAATTCATCATCG
>CM024240.1:4240480-4329961 GCA_013421045.1 Propylea japonica
TGGAGTTTTTTCGAATATTTTCAATACAAGACCGATCAGGGGCCTATTGCACCAACAACTTTGCAACTTTTCACTTGGACTTTCACTTTTCAAATGAATTATATTTCACGAAACGCATTCATAATTGAAAAGTGCAATGTGGAAAGTCAAGTGCAAAGAGAATCAGAAATTAAATATTGGGAGAAATGTGCAATATTATTAATTTTCACTTTTGAAATTTGTCAGAATGCAAAGTGCAAAGTATTTTGGTGGCAATAGGCCCCAGGTCTAGAAATTTTCAGGGTACATATCTTGCTAAGTTTGTTAATAGGTCAAATCAATTCTTATAAATAAATATTTTCTGCTTACGAAGTCCGTTGTTGATTGGAATATAAAATTTGATTAATGAATGGGAACAATACTATAGTCCTCAATATATTAAAATTTGAATAATATTTTTCCAATATAAAAAAGAGTGCTCAACTTTCTGTCCGTAAGCATTGAGTATACCTACATCTATATTTGAACTCAATGCTTCAACTCAGTGATTTCTTCAATTGTTCGAATTATTTTTTTTCATTTTTGAAATAATTGAAATTTAAATCAACAATCAACAGCAATAACGACATTCAGACATTGACATTACCAGAAGTCCTGGTGGTGGTAGCATTTTCTGAAAGAGAAATACCTCACGATCCTAGAAAATGAAGATTTTTTCCGTCGACCTCAAAATAAAAGATAAGTTAAACGTATACGGAATTGAACACGAATGGTCCATCGTAATGTTCATTTATACTATTTTAATGTGGACAACCGAACACAAAGTCTACTGGATCACTCGTTTTACTGATCTAGCGATTAATGGTCTCGAACTATTAACGCTGTCATTAATGAACTAGTTGATTAAGTAACTAAAAGTGTAAGAATGTATTGTGTAATATTTAGAAACAAGAAAGTTCCCTAATGGCCAGTCTCATTGTATCACGGGAGTATGAAGAATCCGAGTTTTCCACTCTTTGATATCCAACGTTATGTCAAACTTATACGAAATTACTAAACCCCCCACAGATTTAACATCTGGTAATCTCCAGGTGAAGACTTGAGGGTACCTATCGGCCTAAGAATCAAACACCTGGTCCCCTAGTTTTGACCACTATAGGCATAGATTCCGCATGAGAAATTTCACCTAAATATTTTTTTCAAGCATAAGCATGGATCAACAGTAGTATAATATTGAAACAACGAGGTTAGATTGTAACTTTAGGCAAGGTATCCAAAACAAAATGAACTTTCGTCGAGAAGCTGGTTCTGAGCCAGTCAATGGGTACGTTCAGCAGCACTCAACTGTTGCCATAAAGCAGAAATCAGTAGGGGTAGAGTTGAGTTTCAGCGGATGAAAGTTTCCGAACGCTTCGCTGAGTGATTTACAAATCTGACAGATCATGATATACAATTTTTTTTACCCAGTTAAGAAACTTTTGTGATTTTACTTGTCGATGTCAACAAAATTTTTGGTAGTCTCCTAACATCTAAGTTTCGAATAAATAGTTCACAATCGGTTTCGGAACCGAGATTAGTTCAGAATTAATTCAGAATTGGTTCAGAGCTGTAAACAGGCAAGCCATAATACGATTAGGAGCGTTTGATTATACCATTGTATAAGGAATCCTTATACAATGATTTTATGACAAAATAAATCAGAATGCGAATGTAAAATGGTTTGAAACGTTCAAAGTATATTTTCAATTATCGAATTTATCAATCAACCAATGCAACAGAAAAGTTTTCCTACTACTAGTAGGAATCAATCATCATTAATCCGAGTTGTGCTTTCTTTTCGAAACGAAATTCCGTAAAACTCCATCTAAATCCACATAAACTTTCAGCACATTTTCGTGAAGTCTTTATCTCGATCATTCAATATAACAAAGGTGGCATTAAAGCTAACAAACCGCAGAAGGTATACTCTTTATTCGGGTGATACTCATCGACAACATCAACCATTCGTCTTATGAAAAGGCAGGCAAAAAGAAGTGGAAAATACGACACATTATTCCACCACTGCAGGCCAGCATACATATTGTTAACGAGGTAACTCTACCTCTTTCGTCTCCTTTGGGGCTTGATCCTTTCGTTGAAATTTATTTCCGCGTCGTGGTCCACCCCTATCTACTCCAATTCACTTTTCTCGCATGAAAATTGACAATGCCGAACACGCTGCAGCTATGAAGAGGCACCTATGTTTTAAATTTTGGATGACAATAAGGTTTTCCTGTTCCGAAAATTATATTATTTTTGGGCTATTGTTCCAAGAAAAACTTCTGTATGGCCATAAATACGGTAACTGACGGCCGGAATGAGTTAGCGAGTCGAAATAATTTAGTAGGTTCGGGATCGGAATATTTCAAGCAAGTTGGAGAATGGGCTTAATCGGTTGTTTTTCAGCTAACATTTTTTCACATGATTACCGAAATTTCAAAACAAGAAATCAGTATCGTCCGAAATTTGAAATTTGGAAGAATGGAGATGTTCACGAGGTTTCTTGAGAAGTACATAAATGTCAATAACATTTTATTGTGTTCTAACAGTCAAGTTTCAAATTTATAATTGTGAATCAGTTCTGAACCGAGATGAAAAGACGCAGAGGTGAAATATCTGATATTCTGAATCAATTCAGAACTCAGAACTGTGTATGAGCATACATCACTATAATACGTTTTGGAGCGTTTCATTCTAAGACTGAATGAATAAGATATCAAATTAAAATGGAAAAGCTTGAAAACATTTAAAGCTTTATATTTCTAATTATTGAACCAACCACTTGATCAAGATATAGCAGACACATTTTGCTAACTGTGGGACTACTAGTAGAACTCACATCTAATCATTAATCTGAGTTAAACATTCTTTTCGAAACTAAATTTCATAACTCGTAAATTTTCAACACATTTTCGTAAAGTCTTATCTTGATCATTCAATACAGGGTGATTTTTTTAAGTGTTTCATTAGACGTTTTCGAGGAAGGAATTCTAATAACAGATTCAGATTTTGGATTTTTGTCTAGAGTACATGAACTTTAATTGTAAAATATTTTCCAGAGGAATCTACTTCCGGTTTCACCGGAAACGAATGTAACTTTGTTATTTCCAATGCAACACCCTGTATATTTATACATATTCGAATTCTTCGTTCAATTCTACACTGATTTGATGTATGATATGTGCAACCACTCAAACGGTTCTTGAATTATAAGCCTGATTATCAAATTTTTTGAAAAAAAGGTTGTCACAAATTAGTGTCCATATCTTCAAAATCCCTCATTACAAGAATTTCTTTTTGCGAAAGTGGAACAAAAGAAAGTACGCTGATACTGTTTCTTGCATAACTTATGAGGAAATTTATACAGGGTGTCTGAAAAGAGTCCCAAAGTGAGCCTCAATAAACTATGAAATCTCACTTTTTTCAAATGGCAACCCTATAATTTTGTAATTCCAATCGATTGCTCGTCGAAAACCAGTTATGGTGTCCCGAACATTTCATGCCTCTAAAATCAGTATTTTTGCAGTTATTCAATAAAATTCGAATTTCACGATTAAAGACAGGTTTCGCACAGTTTGTAAGCTTGCATTTTTGAAGTAGGCTATGTTAGGAACTGTCATTCTTACTTTTTCTTACAGATCACACTAAGCAAAACATGCAATAATAATTTCACTGGAATTATATATCAAGGTATGTTCTTTATTTGCGGCAAATGTAACAAATTCCTAGAAAAGGTAATTAGAAAATCAACGAACGTAATTCACATTTACTGACTTTTTTTTGTTAAAGTGGTAAATGTGGATTTCTTTCGTTAAAAGTTCTGACTGCCCATTCTAATATTTTGTTACATTCACCATAAAATGAAGAACATATTCAATACATCACTGTTACTGTAATTCATATTTTGCATAGTGCCCGATTAATCAAAAAGTATAAATGACAGTTCTCTAAAATGCATTATAAATCAACAGACATAGCCTTCTTGAAAACTTCTATCCTAATAAATCTATGTTAGACTAAGAAACCTTGATTCAATCCTGAAATTCGAATATTATCAATAACGGCAAAACTACTGATTTTAGAGGCATGAAATGTTCGGGACACCCTAACTGGTTTTTGACGAGCAATCGATTGGAATTACAAATTTATAGGGTTAGGATAATCAGGCTATAATTCAAGAACCGCTTGAGTGGTTCCATATATCATACATCAAATCAGTGTAGAATTGAACGAAGAATTCGAATATGTATAAATATACAGGGTGTTGCATTTGAAATAACGAAGTTACATTCGTTTCCGGTGAAAGTAGATTCCTCTTGAAAATATTTTACAATTAAAGTTCATGTACTCTAAACGAAATCCAAAATCTTGAATCTGTATTACAATTCCTTCCTCGAAAACGTCTAATGAAAACCTTAAAAAATCACCCTGTATACCAATGGTAGCATTAAAGCTAGCAGAGCCGCAAAAGGTACTCTTTATTGCGGTTGATACGCATCGACAACATCAACCATTCGTCTCATGAAAAGACGGGCAAAGAGAAATGGAAAATACGAACGCATTATTCCACCACTGCAGGTCGGCATACATATTGTAAACAAGGTAACTCTACCTCTTTCGTCTCCTTTGGGGCGTGATCCTTTCGTTGAATCTAGAAAGGATAATCCACACGCAGCCGACTGCTATGAGGAACTTTATTTCCGCGTCGTGGTCTACTCCTTTCTATTCTACTCCAATTCACTTTCCTCGCATGAAAATTGACAATGCCGAACACGCTGCAGCTAAGAAGAGGCACCTTTTATTATGTTTTTAATTCTAGATGACAATAAGGTTTTCCAGTTCCGAAAATTATATTCTTTTTGTGCTATTGTTCCAAGAAAAAATTCTGTCTGGCCATAAATACGGTAACCGACGCCGGAACGAGTTAGGGACTCGAAATAATTTAGTAGGTTCGGGATCGGAATATTTCTAGCAAGTTGGAGAATGGGCTTAATCGGTTGTTTTTCAGCTTCAATATTTTTTCACATGATTACCGAAATTTCAAAACAAAAAATCAGTGTCATCCGAAATATGAAATTTAGAAGAAGAATGACGATGTTCTCGAGGTTTCTTGAGAAGAATGTCAATGTCAATAACATTTTATTGTGTTTTAACAGCCAAGATTCTAATTTATAATTGTGAATCAGTTCTGAACCGAGATAAACAGACGCAGAGGTGAAATATCGGTTCTGAATCAATTCATGATTGGTTCAGAACTTCGCATTGGCATACCTCACCATAATACTTTTTGGAGCGCTTCATTCTAAGACTGAATAAATAATAATTAAAAATGGAAAAGCTTAAAAACATTCAAAGCTATATTTCTAATTATTGAACCAACCACTTGAGTGAGATATAGCAGAAAATTTTGCTTACTGTGGGACTACTAGTAGAACTCATATTATTATTCTGAGTTAAGCATTCTTTTCGAAACGAAATTTCGTAAAACCGTAAATTTTCAACACATTTTCGTAGAGTCTTATCTCGATCATTCAATATACCAACGGTAGCATTAAAGCTAGCAAGCCGCAAAAGGTACTCTTTATTGCGGTTGATACGCATCGACACACATCAACGATTCGTCTCATGAAAAGGCGGGAAAAGAGAAGTGGAAAATACGAACGCATTATTCCCCACTGCAGGCTAGCATACATATTGTAAACAAGGTAACTCTACCTCTTTCGTCTCCTTTGGGGCGTGATCCTTTCGTTGAATCTAGAAAGGATAATCCACACGCAGCGGACTGCTATGAGGAACTTTAATTCCGCGTCGTGGTCTACTCCTATCTACCCCAGTTCACTTTCCTGCATGAAAATTGACAATACCGAACATGCTGCAGCTATGAAGAGGCACCTCTTATTATGTTTTTAATTCTAGATGACAATAAGGTTTTCCGTTTCCGAAAATTATATTATTTTGTGCTATTGTTCAAAAAAAAAGTCTGGCCATAATACAGTAACCTGACGGCCGGAATGAGTTAGGGATTCGAAATAATATAGTAGGTTCGGGATCAGAATATTTCTAGCAAGTTGGAGAATGGGCTTAATATTTTTCACAATGTTTACCGAAATTTCAAAACAAAAAATCAGTGTGGTCCGAAATTCGACATTTGAAATTTAGAAGAAAAATTACGATGTTCTCGAGGTTTCTTGAGAAGTATGTTAATGTCAATAACATTTTATTGTGTTTTTAAACACCCAAGTTTCGATTTATATTTATTGTGAATCAGTTCTGAACCGAGATGAACAGACGCAGAGGAGAAATATCGATTCTGAATCAATTCAGAATTGGTTTAGAACTGTGCATGGCAACATCACCATAATACACACTGTGTACACTGCAATAAAAGACTGTTCAACCAATATATTAGGGACATCAAAAATTATAATTCATTCCGTAAAACTTTACATCAACTTGTCAGTATACTGACTTATTGTTTCTGAATTTCTACATGTTTGTGAATGTTTAATGATTTTTTATAGTTAATTTTTTTCTGACTTGTTTTCTTTTGTTACCTTCTGATGATAATTTGGAAAATAAAAGCATATTATATTTATTATTATTAATACGTTTTGAGCGTTTCATCTAAGACTGAATAGATAAGATCTCAAATTTAAATGAAAAAGCTTGAAAAACATTCAAAGCTATATGTTTTCTAATTATTGAACCAACCACTTGATCAAGATATAGCAGAAACAGTTTGCTAACTGTGGGACTACTAGTAGAACTCATATCATTATTCTGAGTTAAGCATTCTTTTTCGAAACAAAATTTCGGAAAACCGTAAATTTTCAAACGCATTTTCGTAAAGTCTTATCTCGATCATTCAATATACCAACGGTGGCATTAAAGTTAGCAAAGTAGCAAAAGGTACTCTTTATTGCGGTTGATACACATCGACGATATCAACCATCGGTCTCATGAAAAGGCGGGCAAAAAGAAGTGGAAAATACGAACGCATTATTCCACCACTGCAGGCTAGCATACATTTGTAAACAAGGTACTCTACCTCTTTCGTCTCCTTTGGGGCGTGATCCTTTCGTTGAATCTAAATAGGATAATCCATACGCAGCCGACTGCTAGGAGGAACTTTATTTCCGCGTCGTGGTCTACTCCTATCTACCCCAGTTCACTTTCCTGGCATGAAAATTGACAATGCCGAACGAACACGCTGCTGCTATGAAGAGGCCTTTTTTATGATGTTTTTATTCGAGATGACATTATTGTCATCTTATGGTTTTCCAGTACCGAAAATATGTTACTTCTACTTCTGCTCGATTATTCCGTGATAAAATTATGTTGATTCTGCTCAATTATTCCGTGAAAATAAGGTATGTCTGACCGCAAATACTTAACTGCCAACCGGTGATCTAGGGACTTCTCTTTCATTCATAATGCCATCTTAAGAATAAGAAATGGAAATTTGCATCTACTGCGATGAATCGCATTGTTTACGGGGTATTTCAGAATAACGTAATTAAAAGCTAAAGGCATTTTCCAGCTTATTCTAAGAAGAAAACTTCGTTATCGATATAAGGAATGTCAAAGTTAAATATTTGAAAATTAATTGTTGCTATTGAATTCAGATTTTTTATATGATTTCAAGATGCTCTGTAAATCATTCGAGAAAAAATGAAAAAATTTCAAGTCAGGGGTAGGTATAGAATTTGGGGGTGTCCTAGTGGATTTTCACAGCTTTTTCTCAACGGGGTAGCTATTTTTTACATTGAATAGCATTAATAATAAACATGTTAAGTTTTTAACAAATGTTTTCGAATTTAATATTCCTAACCGTCTTCAAGAAATACAAACTTAAACATTGAAAAACATAAATGACAGGTTAACGAAAACATTCCTTCAATTGAATAATTCTCGTTTTGTCGGAGATATTGAGGAACGAAATATTGATTGTCCATTTATTTTGAAACACCTCAAGTCTCTACTGTCTAGGACATTCTCTCCGAAAGTTGTCGTGTTTACTCGTTCAAGTCGAACGAGCGCTCAAAAATAGCCATCCGCTTATGGAAAAGGAGTGAAAATCTTTTCCCCAATTTTACAGAGCATTTTGAATGCAATATAGTCAATTCTGAAATATTAAAAAAATGCCTAAACTTTGACCCGCATTTCGGTGACTTTTCTTCTTGAAATAAACTGGAAAACTTCCTTCGGCATTTGATGACGTTATTCAAATACTCCAATAAGAATATTACTCTTTATACCTATCGAAGTAAAAAAATTATTCGTTGTTTCAATGTTCTATTTGCTAATATAAACAATAACTGAGCAAATCTTATTATGTTTAATTCAGAGCTATTATTTTTGAACCGATTAATTCGTGAAAATGAATGCCTAATTGCCCAATCACATCAATCAATTATAGCGAACAATTCGAATCGAAACAATTCGTAGTTTTAATGGAGCAAGATAATGAATGACACTACAATCATCATTCATAAAATTTCACTGATTAATTTTGAGTGTACTTGAGAAACACAAATTTGTTGACCAAATAAATTAATGATGCCTAACAGTTTTGGGAGCGTATAATATTTAACAGATATAAATTACAGAAGCTCACATAAAATCAGATTATAGGTAATTCTGATCCGCGCCAGATAGATATTCACTCATACAATTTAGAAATTCTACTAACGTGAAGATGAAAGGATCTCGTTCGTTTGAGAAAGGAATAAATAAATTTTTGAATCCTGAAAATTACTGGTCTAGTTGTGGTCAATCTCGATCCATAAACGAAATTATTAACGACTATTTGTTAACATTAATTTCGAAAGTACAACCAGAAAATTTGGAAGTGATCTGCGGAAAAAACATCTTTGAACCAATCATTATTCCTCTGCGCAACGCATTTGAGGATAATTTCATTTATCAGGGCAATAAAGCCGAGTAGAAGAGCTGAAATCATTCAAGAGAAACATATCTGGCTCCGTATTCTCGACAAATGATCTATCAATGCGTATACGAAAATCATTGCACGGTGTGCATTTTTGCAGGGCAATGAAGTTCGTATACTTGTCCAGAATACGGGGCCTGGACAATGAACTGGCCAGCAAACTCACCAGAAATAAATTCAATTGAGCGTGTATGGAGCGTTTTAGGGAGAGCAATATCCAATCGCCAAAACCCACCTTCAACTTTTCAGGAATTGAGTTTAGCCCTTCAGGAAGAATGGAACTATATCCCTGAAAATTTCATCAATGATATGATTCATGGGATGACTTGGCGTATTGGGCTGTTGATTTAAACGAGACCACAGAGTAAAAAGTAAACCTAGAGATGCCTTCACGCATTTATTATGCAGCCAAGTAAATCTGTATTATTTACGCGAACAATATTCCGGCGTTGCGAACTCGTACCGTAATATTTATTCCGTATTGGGATAATTGTCTACGCTCCCCTACTTTGATACTAACGGCTTGCGTCTGTTACATTTGCATTTCGATTTGACGTTCATAAATTGAATTATTTTACTGACTTGGTGCAGTTTATTGTTGCTTAAGACTATTTGTGTATTATAGCTAAGGCAAAATTAGGAAAATGTTGTATTATATTCAGGAATTGTAGAAATAAGAACTAACATCATTGATTAATTAACCCCAGTGCTGCAGTGAAATGCTTTCTATCATTCCATCTCACTCTAAGCTTGTGGTTGATAAAAATGAGGTACTATTCACGCGTAGGGGTACCTCTATGTTTATTTCTTACTATGAGATACGGCCTATTGAATTGGATTCAGTAGTGGAATTATAACTACAGTTATTCAGAAATAATCGACAAATTAGGATTTTTCCTATTTTGTCTCATCCTGCATACATCAAAAAGTGAAAAACAAGATTTTTTATCAAATATAAATAAATTGCAGTTGAAAAAGAGGAAATATTAATCGCATTTCCAGAACATAGAATGTTTTTTTTCTTGAGAAACTAAGGGGCCCAAGACTTGTCAAAAATGAACTGAAATTTGTAACACCTATCTGAACAACGTGATCAGGTTTTGTAAAAACCAAGCTCAAGTAGGATAAATCCTAGAATATTGTATACAGGTTTGAAAAGGCTACATCACACAGTTATGCTAGAACAAGTGTACAAAAGTGCAAAAAAAAGTGAAGTTCATAATTTATTAATTTGGTGCGAGCAATGACACATTAATGATTGATTCATTTCCAAACTAAAACGAATATTTCTATGACTAACCTTCAGACGAACATGAACCTATATTATAAATCTATGCAGACGAAGACGATGCACTGTATTCGCGATTCTAAGCACATGAAAATGATTTCCTGAATGAATCGGTGACAGTCAATTTTATACTACTATGTTTCGAGAGGAAATATGCAGTCGGCATTATAATTATTGAAAGATACAATGCACCTTAAAATATCATAATGAACAAAAACGCTTCCTGACTGGTTTTTTCGAAATTTATTTCTGAAATAAAACATCGAGGCAGATTTTAATAATATATATCTAATGAAAATCGTTAATAGTTATCACACTATCGTTGTAAAATTCGATGCATTTTCTTTTTTATTTAATTTTTTTTAAATTGAATTTTCTATTGTTCTGTTGACACTATAGCCACAAAATTTTGCATGAAAATTCAGTTTCACTTGATTTGGATATTCTTTTATGGAAATATAAAGTTCTTCCTTACAATATTACAATTTAATTTTCTATGATTCTATCAACGATATGGCTATAAAATTCTGTATGCACATTCAATGTATCAATCTTTATTTATGAAAAAAATTTCATTCGAATCGGATATTTTTTATGGAAGTACATAAGTATAAAGATTCTGTTTTTCCATATTCCAATTGAATTTTCTATGGCTCTGTTTACACTATAACCACAAAATTCTGCATGAAGTTTATAATGAGCATCTTGCATATGGCCGCAACATTTTATTTAATTTCAATGGGTTTCGTTTTGTCTGAGATATTGAGGAACAAAAACTTTGAATGGTTATTTTATGGAACACCCTGTACGATTTGTCTGATTAACGAACTTAACTGAGCCATTGGAACCGAACTCACCTGAAAATTTCAAGTCTCTAGGACAATCCCTTCGAAGTTATTAGGCTAACGGCCGGACGACCCCACGGACAGAATCGAATTTGACCACGAATTCGTCATCAAGGAGTCGAACCTTATCGTTTGAGACCATTTTCGGCTCAAAATTCGAGAATTTCAGACATTTGGGCCAAACGATATAGCACTCGTTTAAGGAGTACGAGCGCTTAAAAACGTTTTTCTTCTATAATTTCAACACCTTATATCTCGGAGAGAAAGCATTTGACGACAAATGTTTATACGACAAACTAGGGCTTATTTTCGACGTAGAATGCGTGGTTGAAATTTCTCAGATAAGATCTGGACCACCCTGTATCCATTCCTTATTTTCCGAATATGAATATTCGAAATTACACTCATTCATGAAAATATTATCGATTGATCTGCATAAATTCTTAACTTCACTCATTGTCTCAGTTGTAAACAATTCATTATTATTATTATGTCTGAATAAATTTTCAATACACTAAAACTCTATTCAATAATGATCAGAATTAATGCACTCCAAGGTCGCATATTGTGGCAAATATGAATGATGTTTATGTTAAATACTATCATCCTAAGAATGAAACTCTAACAGTTGATGAGATATGAATTAAATCGCCATGACCTTCATTCAGGATAGATGAAAAGCAATACAATTAAAATTTTCTTCCTACAGCGCGTAGTGCACTCTTATATTTCTATAGATATTGAATGATTCGATTATGGTAAAATTATAGTCTGAAGTTCCAGTCACCTTCACGTCTTTAAGAAATTTCGTCATTTTGACAGTTGTTTTATTCGAATCAACTTTTTGTAGGCTTATTTATTCCTAGGAACAGCGTACTGAAGTTTTTCCAAAATCTATGTAAGTTGTGATCTCAAACGACTCGGTTGGACTCATTGATGAAAATTCAGAAGTCAAAAACAATTATATCTCATCGTCCGGCTGTGATTACTAAAACTTTCGAAAATATATGAATTTTTCTGGATAAGTGCAGGGTCGCATCGACTCGATTAGATTCGTTTATGGACCAAATCAGTCGAATAACTTATCGAGAAAAATCTAATATTTTTAATCCGATCAGTTGTAATTTTTTTTTTCAATGATGATATAATGAGATTATATGATTTCGCGGAAGAAAATTTGCAAACTTTGTGTAAAATAACAAATAATCATGCAAATCCTTGAAATAGAAAAATCGAAAAAAAGCTTATTTCCGAAAAAATCCATACTTCACAAATTATAGAACATATCCCGCTAAAATTCATTGCACATAAAGAGCATTGATTAAATCAATTTTAGCTTTCCAGATTGTTCGCAAAAAAATACTCCGGTGTATCGATTCGAAAATACAAGGCCTCTGACTACACGTTAGCTTTCTTCATATTTATTTTCATAAGTATGATCTGTAATTTTTTATAATACTACAATATAATATCTTAAAAAAGAAAATTAAATTTATTCAAAATACTTCGAATGAATTACCTAGGTATTAAATGAAGGAATAACAGAAGAAGAAAGGACCGGACTATGAAAGCAGCTCCATGATAATGAGTAAAGCCCAATTCACAATGGACGTGAGCATAACATGAACGTAATTCGCAAACACATTGTAAGCCGAGCCGAGATTAAATGTAACCAATACCAGTGGCGTAACTAAGCCTGAAGCGCCCCCCGCCAGCCGATTGCCAATGATTGACAACTCGTAAAGCGTAGGGCGCTTCGCGCCCTACGGCGCCCCCCGCACTGCTGCGCCCCCCCGCACGGCGGGGCTGCGGGGGTGTTATTTACGCCACTGACCAATACTCATAATTCGGGGCTAATCTCGTCCTCGTTCAAAGTAAATACAAGGAAGTGGTATAAAACAGAGCATGACAGACTTAATCTTCAATTGACAAATTTAATCTGTCAATTTACAATTCTAATCTCCAACCCACAGATTTGATCTGTTAAATTTACAACTTTAATCTGTCAATGCACAAATTTATTTTGTCAATTGTACAGATCTAATCCTTCAATTACACATTCATTTGTCAATTGACAGCATAAGTCTATCAATTTACAGATAAAATGTGTAAATTGGCAGATTGAATCTATCAACTAACAGATTTTTCTGTTATCGAAGAGGCACTAACACGCCGTCTTAGTAATCACAATAACTTTTAAATTGTCAGGGTAAGTGCAGGGTCGCAATGACTAGGTTAGATTCGTTTATGAGCCAAATCAGTGGAATAGTTGCTGAGTTTTGACGATTCCAATTTTTCTTCGAATAGACTTTTGTCAAGAAAATCTTAAATGTTTGTGTATGAACAGGTCAAAATAAAATGATTGATAGTCAATTGTATGAGCGAAGAAACATGAATTAACTTCGGTCAACAGAATATGACTCAAAAAGGGGCAATAATCTCGAGAGGACCTCATTAACAACCATGAAATGGAAACAGTATTCCATCGAGATATTTCAATTAGCTCGGGTGTAAATAATTCAATCCAGAGGTTCACAACAGGAAAATGCAAGCAAACACCAATAGACGCTGGCATTTGCCCTGAAACTGAAACAGTCGGAATGAAATCATTCTAATAATAACGCATTGAAGCAAACCAGCTGCATAAAGGCCTCTGTACAGACATACAGAGAATAAGGTTGTTAGACGATTGCCGAAGGAAGGTTTCGTTCGGGTGTATGTGACTACCTATGTATGTATAACTTTAGGATGCTTTCGACCTAAACGGTTAGGTACCTATTGTATATTTTGAGGTGTCGTTTGAAATGAAAACATGAAAGGATGTATGGTATTTTTATACAAACATCAAAGGCAAACACTTTATACAGAATGTTAGCGAATAAAAGCGACAAACTTCAGGAGGTAATTATGCATGAGAAAAAATGACGTTACTCTATACAGGGTGTTACATAATAGTATATCACAACTCAAGGGGATAAGGGCACATCAATCCTTGATTTATTTTGTTATTTATGGTTTCTGATGTATGAATATTCCTCGCTCACCTATTAACCTATTATACAGAGTGATTCACTTATCTTGGTTACCTAATTTCTCGAAAAGGGATGACTATTTTTTTATTCTGTTGACGGTATTTGGTACAAGTCAATTTCGACTTGAGATATGCATAAAAGTCGAAGTAATGAATTAAGACGCCAAGCGTCGCGTTTTTCTTCCAGGAACATACCTTTTTATTGTTTCATTCGAAAGATAATTCAATAGTGAAAGTTTCTTCTGATTAAAATCTTTGTCTATTTCTTACCGTCAGCGACCTGCAGCGTGTTTTATGTTAATTCTATTCCATTTATTTTTTTTCGGTATTTTGACAGTATGCCTTGATTTAGTGACATAGATATGACTGTGTTTCTTAAAATCAAAGAGACTTTGTAGCAAACTATTTGTCAATCATTATATTCATCAAATATTATATTTTAGAACATTTAAGATTTTTTTAATAACAAAAAACGAAACATGTCGAATCAGATATTCTATATACCTGCCATTATGACCCATACATAGATTTTTTTTCCTCATTTCATACCTAAGTTACTTTGGCCAAAATATTTGGGTTCACTTGTAACTAATGAACTAAGAGAAATATTTAAAGTCGCTGACGGGAAAAACTAGAAAAAATGGTGATTAAAACAATAAAAAAGGTAAGTTCCTGGAAAGAAACATTTTGATAGCGCCGCGACGCCTGGAGTCATAATTCTTTTTTCCGACTTTTATGCACATCTCAAGTCAACATTGACTTGTACCAAATACCGTAAACGGAATAAAAAAATATTCATCCCTTCTCGAGAAAAATCAGGTTACCAAGATAAGTAAATCAACCTGTACATTTTGAATAAGTGAGGTGTCAATGGACAAATTTAATCTGTCAATTTACAATTTTAATCTGCCAATTAACAGATTTAATCTGTGAAGCGAATGCATACAGGGCAATAAGATTTTTAGATGATTGCCGAAGGAAGGTTTCGTTCGAATTTATGTAACTACCAATGTGTGTATAACTTTAGGATGCTTTTCTACCTAAACGGCTAGGTACCTATTGTATATTTTGAGGTGTCGTTTGAAATGAAAGGATGAAAGGGGCTATATTATTTGTTTAAACAAAAGAAAGAAGGGGAGCATGATTTTTTTCATGTTCTCATCATAAATATTAATGTTCAGGAGGTAATTATGCATGAGAAAATAATGACGTTATTCTATTTAACTTTTGCCAGCAAATGTTTCGTTTCTCGAGATACGAGGTGTTAAAGTTTGACTTAAAAACTGACCTCTTTTATTATTTACGAATATTGCTCTGAAACCGGTCGAGGTTTATGCGAATGAAATTTGGTGGATTTCAAAAGGTAGTAATTACGCGTTATCTGGTATGAAATTAAGAATTTTAAGTTCATTTTTAGTGCACATGTGGGTTATGAGATCTTTTAAACAATCAATAATTCTTCAATTCTTCCTCTAATTTGTAACAAGAGAATCTTCCTTGCCTTCTCCTCGTAGGAGGTGCCGTTTATATGTGAAAAATAAAACATCTTAACGTAGCGTCGCTACTACATAATGTGTTAAAGTAACGACCGATACACGTAAAGATGTTTTATTTTTTTGCATATAAAAGGTGTCACATACAAAAAAAGATTTTTGTCACGAATTGAACGAAGAGTTCAAAATTGATTGTTAGTTTGAAACCGACTTCAGTGGCGTACTAATTTTTTTATAGTCAGTTCTTAGTGTCACTGCAACACCCCGTATCTCGAAAAAAAAAAAGCATTATTGTAAGGTTATATATAGCATAATGTCATTATTTTTTTATGCATAACCACCTCCTGTATGTCCAAGATTTTTTTTAAAGTTATACAAGATAAAATCTCTCATTTGATACATAAGGACATTGATATGCCCATTCTCTTCAGTGTTTCATGATATTATATGATTAAAAAACGTTTCTTCATTTATAGTGATTTTCATAAAGCACCTCAATTGTTAAGACCAACGCTCCAAACAAAAGCTTATCAAATATTAATACAGTTTTTCGGAGTTGTTCGAAGTATGTATGTATATAAAATCAACTATTTTGTAAAAAAAATAAGAGCCTCATGTGCTCGAACAAAATGTTACCTATTTCAATATTTATAGGGAATACGGCATGGATCATTTCTCTAAAGGTAAAGAAACATTATCCCAGAACTTGATACATTCATGATAGAAATGAATGAATTTACCTAAAATGAGATATCGTGATATAGCTGCTTCATCGCTTCAATTTTAAGATATATCCAACATTGTATTTAATCAATAATCATACTTGGTTTTATGATTTATCTTCAGTAAACACAAGACATCCTGAATTTTGTGATATCGCTACTCGTGAACAACGGCTATAGCAAAGCAAACAATAATTTAGAAAAATTCTTTGACTTCCATTTCATTACTTTTTCATCCAAAAATACCATGAACTGTCGAAGCCTTCAAATTTTATGATAGTGAAAAAAAACTCGAGAATATCAAAAAAGTGAATTGAAATGCAAAAATTTCAAACAATCAATTGAAGAGTAATGGTAAACCTGTTATAATGTCAGTTTGGAGGTTTTTAGATCAAAGTAAAAAGCACTATAATTTCAACTCGTTATGTATTAACTTGCTAATAAAAATATTACAAACACGACTGGATAATATATTTAAGTTATTAGCAGGCGAGGACAAACTAATTATGTAGGTACCCAGATATGTTGAATGCTAAGAATCAATTCTTAATTTTGTACATTCCTACCTTCCAATAGTTTATTTTTTTAGGGAGAAATCTTTCCATAAATTAATTAAAAATATCTGAGAGAAATAAAATTTCAAACTGAGTATTAGGTACCTATGAATGAATATGGGAAACATTTTTTTTCTGAATTCAAGGATTGCCGACTTGTTATTCATTATCCAATTCTTCTTATGTATATGTGAATGAATCGCAAATTGTTTATTTCTGTGTACTGATATTGAACCGATTTTGATAGTTAAAAAAAGAAGTCTTCTAAATCATCTCAAAAATTTCTTCTTCTCGGTGTCGTCTTATGAAAATTACTTTTCTATTACATTAATTTTGATGAGCTTCTGTTCAACCTTACACATATTCCCAATACTTGAATTGCTTCATCAAAAGATGAAAATTCATCGAAGCAGAGCGGTAACCCATTCGGATACTGACCCAGCCTACGCTGCTTTCGAATTTTTCGAATTCAATACATTAGTGTTTTTGTTATCTTTTAGCTGAGTTTCAAATAATATAAACGAGATTTTCCGAATTATTGAAATTCACTGAAATTTTATTTTTTCCGCTCACGAAGAAGTGATCGGTTTCCGAATTTCAAGAAAATAATTTGAACGAGAAGCTAAATTCGATTTGGTTGTAATCAAAATACGCGAAATTCTTTCAACTTTTCGCAAACGAAATTTGTAAGTTTAGTTAAGAAAAATTGGATTTCACATGATTCAATTGAAAATACCATAAATCTTCCCTCTCAACATAAATCATCATAAAATTCGCTCGTCTAGAAATTGAATATGTTACTGAAATTGCAAATTCATCAATATACAAAACTGCATTTAGCGATGTCGAATTTTCAATTATGAAGAAATTCTTGGTAACTGATACTTAATCGAAAATAAAAATCGTTATCGAATGGAACTGCAGTATACTGCAGCAGTTTAATTCATCAGGTGCTATCAAAGGGCACCTCTCCGCCATAGGAACCAGATACCGTCTGCACACCGGCCTAGGCCCTTCCTGATCAATGTCCCAGTCAAATTCCAATATCATAACATAAACCATCATTAATTCCATCAATTAAATACAAAACCTACCTCTGGAAAGTCCGAGGTCAACGTCAAATCGAAAAACACAGAGAGAATACACTGCACTTCAATTTTTACCAGCACCCATCAACCTCCAGTATAATACCAAGACTTCTGCACTTTCGGTTTGCTTCCTGTCAAAGCACGAAGTCGTTTATTTATTTTCGGTGTTTGTCATAAGAAGACAGTGAGCGCGCTACGGTCGTTTGACCTGCGTTACAATATGACCATCTGGTTTGCAGGCCGGCAGTTACATGGTTAGGGAGCTGTAACATCCACGTGAGTTAGCGCGGAATCTGTCTTTCCTGTTTCGAGCGCCATCTGTAGTCTGAATACTGTATCGAAAACTCAGCAGAATTAATTTAAACATTTTTAAGAAAAGCCCTGATCACTGATCAGGGAGCTTTTGAACGCTCGTTCTTTGATGGAGCAATGAAACTATTACGCCAAAATTTTACATGGGATTTGAGACTGATACTAATTACGTCGAACTTCGATAACTCGAATCATGATCTGCCAAAAGAAAAATTCGAGTTATCAAGACTTCGAGTTATTGAAAAAACACATTTTTTCTTAATGTATTTTTATGTGGGTAAATGATGTACATGAAAGTAAAGAAGTCAAAATAATATTTACACTGTCAATTTATACATTTTTTATACATTTTCACATATAGGTATGTTAGAAGAAACTGGAAACTTATATCCTAAGCGCTTATTTCTTTGTGAAATATTCGGTTATTTGTGACTGACGAGAGGATTTTTTTATTTGGTTTTCGAAAAAGCTTCAATGTTGTTCAAACCGTTATATAGCGACATAGCGAGTCAGTTGTATGTTCGTTTGTTTTCAAAAATGAACGAAAAATGCTTAATGAATTTGCTACCGACTCTTTAGAAGTAGGTTGTTGCAAATCATCTTCCATGTCATCATTCATCATGTCGTTTTCACTGTCATCTTTGTCATTGATCTGTACGAATTCTAACTCGGACCTCTGATATTGAATAATATCTTCATCTGTGGGAAACTCCGAAGTACAACATCGTCATCCACATGCAGATAATCATGAAGGGTAGCACCTTGCGAATCTTGAACATTTTTCCATGATTCATAATATTTTTTCAACCATTTGCCGGGACACCATACTTCGAAGCTCTTTCGTGCACCACTTTCCACTTCTTTTGAAAGTCTATATTTTTCATCCAGAGATGAAGTTTTCAAAGAACGTTCGACGACATATTGTTAGCGATATTGTAAAACCCTAGATAACATAACATGCTAAAACCTCACAACTAAAGAACTGAACTGATTTCACGGCATACGGACGAGTCTTTGAAAATCACGCGTAAATGAGGGATTCCCCCAAAAATTCGACTTATCGATTGTGCAGCCAAATATTTCGTTCGAGGTATCAAGATATTCGAGTTATAGAAGTTCGACTTATCGAACAAAAATTACACTAATTTCCAATCTTGGCGCTGTTGCCAACCAATTTGATTCGAGTTATCAAAAATTCGATTTATCGAAGTTCGACTGTATATAAATGCAGAATCTCAGCAGAATCGAAATTATATTCTGGAAATTATTCAAAAAATGAAATATGTATGTAAATAATAAATAATTACAAAAATTTTCCATGAATATTCGGTAGGTACCTATATCAGTTCTGATTCACAAAATAAATTTCACTTGAATCGGTTATCCTATTATGGAAATGTAGAGATTCTTCTTTTCAATATTCCAATTGAATTTTCTATGGTTCTGTTGACACTTTGCGCACAAAATTCTGCACAAAAATTCAGTATAATTGTCTTAATTCACAAAAAAAATTCACTTGAATCGGAAATTATTGTATGAAAATATAGGCAAGGATTTTTCTTTTCAATAATCCAATTGAATTTTCTATGGTTCTGTTGAAACTATGGCCACAACATTTTTCATGAAAATTCAGTTTACATTCCCAAAAAAAAATTCTCTCAAATCGGATATCCTGTTATGGAATATAAAGATTCTTCTTCTCAATACTCCAACTGAATTTTCTATGGTTCTGTTCACAGTATGGTCACGAAATTTTGAATGAACATTCAGTAGTATATCAATCTCCATTCACAAAATAAATTAACTCGAATCGAATATCTTCTCATGGAAATATGAAGTTTCTTCTTTTCAATATTCCAATTTAATTTTCTATGGTTCTGTTGACACTATGGCCGCAAAATTTTGCATGAGGCTTGATATGAGCATCTTTCATTTGGCCGTAACATTTCATTCCGGTTGGTTCTGTTTTTTCTGAAATATTGAGGAACAAAAGTTATGAATGGCTATATTTTATGGAACACCCAGTACCATTTGGCTGGTTAACGAACTCAACCGAGCGATTGGGACCTGAACTCATCCTGAAAATTTCAAGTTTCTAGGACAATCCCTTCGAAAGTTATTGTGCTAACGGACGGTCGGACGGCCCCACGGACAGAATTGAATTTGACCACGAATTCGTCATCAGGGAGTCTAACCCTATCGTTTGGGACCATTTTCGGCTCAAAATTCGAAAAATACAGACATTTTGGCGAAATGATATAGCACTTGTTTAAGTAGAACGAGCGCTCCTGTTAATAATAATTGGAAAAAATGCTTTTATCCCTCCTACTAACTAATTTCTGTGTGTAAAGGTAGTCATAACACAACCGTAGACATGTCTATGAACCGAAAAGCGAGTGTTATAATAACACACGCTCATAACTCCCGCTACTAAAAATACCTAGGAAGAATGAAATTGCTTACAAAAAAAAATGAATAAAAAGTAGGATCGATCCGTAACTCTATTTCAGCCATCAAGATAACGTTCTAGCGATTCATTCCAGATTTATTTCTGGAAAACGTGAATTTTGAAGTTGCCAAAGTACTTGATTGATTAGAGCATAGACTAACTAAACGGAGTTAGTTTGTCATTGGTTAGAGACTCTGATTTGATTCCCGACCACAGAGTACAGAGGTTTGACGAAAATGTTGTCAATGCTTTTGACAACTGTTCAAAATTTTTTAAATGCAGATTAATTCGAATTTTACTGAAGAAGTCGTGGATAAAGTATAGTATTCAATTCGCGGTAATGCTCAAAACAACACTTGATGAATTACACCACTCGCCTGACGGCTCGTGGTGCAAAACTCATCTGCGTGTGTTTTGACCTGCATTACCGCTCATTGAATAATATACTATTATCCACTCCTACTAACTAATTTCTATGTGTAATGGTAGTCATAACACAACCGTAGACATGTCTATGAACCGAAGGCGAGTGTTATAATAACACCCGCTCATAACTCCCGCTAATAAAAATACCTAGGAAGAATGAAATTGCTTACAAAAAAAATGAATAAAAGTAGGATCGATCCGGAACTCTATTTCAGCCATCAAGATAACGTTCTAGCGATTCATTCCATATTTATTCTTGGAAAAACGTGAATTTTTGAAGTTGCCAAAGTACTTGATTGATTAGAGACTCTGATTTGATTCCGACCACAGAGTACAGAGGTTTGACGAAATGTTGTCAATGCTTTGACAACTGTTCAAAATTTTTTAAATGCAGATTAATTCGAATTTTACTGAAGAAGTCGTGGATAAAGTATAGTATTCAATTCGCGGTAATGCTCAAAACACACTTGATGAATTACACCACTCGCCTGACGGCTCGTGGTGCAAAACTCATCTGCGTGTGTTTTGACCTGCATTACCGCTCATTGAATAATATACTATTATCCACTCCTACTAACTAATTTCTATGTGTAATGGTAGTCATAACACAACCGTAGACATGTCTATGAACCGAAAGGCGAGTGTTATAATAACACCCGCTCATAACTCCGCTAATAAAATACCTAGGAAGAATGAAATTGCTTACAAAAAAAATGAATAAAAAGTAGGATCGATCCGGAACTCTATTTCAGCCATCAAGATAACGTTCTACTAGCGATTCATTCCATATTTATTCTTGGAAAACGTGAATTTTTGAAGTTGCCAAAGTACTTGATTGATTAGAGACTCTGATTTGATTCCCGACCACAGAGTACAGAGGTTTGACGAAATGTTGTCAATGCTTTTGACAACTGTTCAAAATTTTTTAAATGCAGATTAATTCGAATTTTACTGAAGAAGTCGTGGATAAAGTATAGTATTCAATTCGCGGTAATGCTCAAAACACACTTGATGAATTACACCACTCGCCTGACGGCTCGTGGTGCAAAACTCATCTGCGTGTGTTTTGACCTGCATTACCGCTCATTGAATAATATACTATTATCCACTCCTACTAACTAATTTCTATGTGTAATGGTAGTCATAACACAACCGTAGACATGTCTATGAACCGAAAGGCGAGTGTTATAATAACACCCGCTCATAACTCCCGCTAATAAAAATACCTAGGAAGAATGAAATTGCTTACAAAAAAAATGAATAAAAAGTAGGATCGATCCGGAACTCTATTTCAGCCATCAAGATAACGTTCTAGCGATTCATTCCATATTTATTCTTGGAAAACGTGAATTTTTGAAGTTGCCAAGTACTTGATTGATTAGAGACTTGATTTGATTCCCGACCACAGAGTACAGAGGTTTGACGAAATGTTGTCAATGCTTTTGACAACTGTTCAAAATTTTTTAAATGCAGATTAATTCGAATTTTACTGAAGAAGTCGTGGATAAAGTATAGTATTCAATTCGCGGTAATGCTCAAACACACTTGATGAATTACACCACTCGCCTGACGGCTCGTGGTGCAAAACTCATCTGCGTGTGTTTTGACCTGCATTACCGCTCATTGAATAATATACTATTTCCACTCCTACTAACTAATTTCTATGTGTAATGGTAGTCATAACACAACCGTAGACATGTCTATGAACCGAAAGGCGAGTGTTATAATACACCCGCTCATAACTCCCGCTAATAAAAATACCTAGGAAGAATGAAATTGCTTACAAAAAAATGAATAAAAGTAGGATCGATCCGGAACTCTATTTCAGCCATCAAGATAACGTTCTAGCGATTCATTCCATATTTATTCTTGGAAAACGTGAATTTTTGAAGTTGCCAAAGTACTTGATTGATTAGAGACTCTGATTTGATTCCCGACCACAGAGTACAGAGGTTTGACGAAATGTTGTCAATGCTTTTGACAACTGTTCAAAATTTTTTAAATGCAGATTAATTCGAATTTTACTGAAGAAGTCGTGGATAAAGTATAGTATTCAATTCGCGGTAATGCTCAAACACACTTGATGAATTCACCACTCGCCTGACGGCTCGTGGTGCAAAACTCATCTGCGTGTGTTTTGACCTGCATTACCGCTCATTGAATAATATACTATTATCCACTCCTACTAACTAATTTCTATGTGTAATGGTAGTCATAACACAACCGTAGACATGTCTATGAACCGAAAGGCGAGTGTTATAATAACACCCGCTCATAACTCCCGCTAATAAAAATACCTAGGAAGAATGAAATTGCTTACAAAAAAATGAATAAAAAGTAGGATCGATCCGGAACTCTATTTCAGCCATCAGATAACGTTCTAGCGATTCATTCCATATTTATTCTTGGAAAACGTGAATTTTTGAAGTTGCCAAAGTACTTGATTGATTAGAGACTCTGATTTGATTCCCGACCACAGAGTACAGAGGTTTGACGAAATGTTGTCAATGCTTTTGACAACTGTTCAAAATATTTTAAATGCAGATTAATTCGAATTTTACTGAAGAAGTCGTGGATAAAGTATAGTATTCAATTCGCGGTAATGCTCAAACACACTTGATGAATTACACCACTCGCCTGACGGCTCGTGGTGCAAAACTCATCTGCGTGTGTTTTGACCTGCATTACCGCTAGACTACATTAAAAGGAGCGGATTTGAACCAATCAGAGAGCAGTAGGGATTTTCAAATTTGACAGACGAAATCTGTTTACATTTTCGTCCGATGTCAGCTTGACTTTTGAAAACATTACGGTTTTTACCTATTTTAAACGTTTTTTAGAGCTTGAAATAATGGGATTCTCAATTAAAACTCAAGTAAGAGGAGATTGTTGTACACATTTCCGTTAGATGAAATTATTTCATTTTCGATGTTGATATGAAAATGGGCAATGACTTTGCTACTTAGAGGTAAACTCGATCCCTAATTTTCATTATTGAGAATCCCTTTGACTATTGATATTATTTCAGGTTTCATCTTATTCAGCAAGCCAGGGAAAATGTGCCATCAATTATTAAGAGCCTGAACAATGACTCTCAAGATGAAAAGAACATGCACACGAATCAATTGATATTTTCTAACGGTCTACATACATAGACTTCATTCAGCATCTATTTTTATAATCGTTTTAATTTTATCTTGCATTTTTCAGTTAGTTTAAAAAAATCAAGATCAAATGAAGTTTCTCTACCACAGAACTACTTATTATACCAGAAAAATATTATGCCATGAATTGTGATCCATATTTCCTTCTGTTTTATTATGATTCCAACAATAATTACTAGTTTTGTCCTATATCAGTTTACCCTGTTTTATTTTCTATTTGTTTTAGTGAAGTCCTTCAGCATTTGTGCAATAGTACCTTTGATGATATTCAGAAATTTTTTACTAATTAAACACATATTGTACTTCCCAACATTAATATTTTCAATGATCGAGAGCACTAAAAGATTATACCATACAAAGAATTATTGTTTACAATTGAATTATACAAAAATCAAGTTTGACTAATGAAAGCATGGTTAGTATCGAACTGAAGTTTCATGTTAAACGCAGACTCAGAATCAGGTTTAAACAATTTACACTTTTCTGAAACAATTATGCTTAACTTATTCGCTGTGGGTTGAAATGAAAATATTGTTATCGATTTCAATCCTCTTTCCGAAAAGAACATCAAAATATCTGGTACCTGTTCATCAAGACCCCAGGCCAAATTAATGAAAGCATTGATCAGGCACTAAAGGTAATCATTCATCAAATCTTTCAATATGAATAATTAATTTCCAATATTCCTGTACAGTTGTGAGAGTGCACATAATTGAAATACCTACATATAAGTAAAGGACAAGAATGTGAATTTGAAAAGTGATACGGTTCTTTCTTTTTGAATAAATATTAGATAGTGGTTCAAATAATGTGTTTTATTCTTCGTTTAGATACATCAGTTTTCTCGTTCATTCACTTCGATTAAGCCTGATAGAAATTTTATGCAGTAACACCTTCAATCGTTCACTTATTTATGAAAATATAACTTTATGTGCTTATTACATTCATAGTCTCTGCTAACATTATACCCAATTCAGTAAAAATTAACCACAAACAAATCCATCATCGAAACTTATTCATTTATCTTGTAAGATCAGCACATGATTAGATATCACAAGCTAACTACTAACTACATACTTGTATTCTGGGCAAAGAGTAAGAATCAAGTTAATTCAATTTCCACTAGATTATACTTTTACACATACTGAAAAAAACTTGACATATCAAATGCTTCTTATAATAACACAACGATTTATTCACATCCAACTTGAATAATGATAAGATTGACCGAGTCAAATGACCATTGACCGAAGTTCTTCAGCCCTCATCGAACTATTTTCTCTATTTGTGAATCATGTAGATATAAGTCCATCAATTGAATTTTGTCTTGATACATTGATTTCTCTCCTTCTTTATTGATAATTGGAATATAAGAATACATTTCAAACCAATTTGATGGCTCAAACAAGTTTCAAAGTACATCATTCCATTATATTCGTATTGATGGCACATTTTTCCTGGCATACTGGACAAATAAGATGAAATCTGAAAATCAAATGAATACTTGAAAATATTATCAATAATGGATATTAGGGATAAAGTTACCTCGAACAGTAAAGTCATAATTGCCCATTTTCATTATTTTCATACCATCATCGAAATGAAATAATTCCAGCTAACACAAATGCGTACAACAATCTCCTCTTACTTGAGTTATAATTGAGAATCCCATAAATTCAAGCTCCAAAATCCAAATAACGTTTAAAATAAGTAAAATCCGGAATGTTGTCAAATGTCAAGATGACATCGGACGAAAATGTAAACAGATTTCGTCTGTCAAATTAAAAATCCCTACTGCTCTCTGATTGGTTCAAAATCCGCTCCTTTTAATGTAGTCTCATTACCGCTCATTGAATAATATACTATTATCAGACACAAATTTCGGCTAAAAATCAGGATATTATCCTACCAATATTTCGGACAATTTGAAGGGCTCGTAGAGGATAAATGCGCAATATATCGAGGACCTCAAATAATACAATAAATTATGTCTATTGTGATTTCATGTACCATTTCAAAAATATTAAATATTAGTCGAAACAAGTCCGACTAAGCAGAAAGAATTAACGATGCCGCTTTTAGTAATATAAGCTTCACAGTCAATTCGATATAAATCATTCATTTAATCGCGTCCATTTATCTCTATTCATGAAGGAAAAGTTTCTAATTTTGCATAGATTGAATAATATTATTTTTCTCAACTTTTCAAAACTATTTCGATTTGAGTTGATATTAATATCTTATATTTCAGGGTACAAAAGTCTGAATTCCCTAATTAATACCGCCGGTTCGAGTCCCAACTAAGTTTCACTGTCCACTGAATTTTTTCTTTATAAATTCATCTAAATATTTGGACATACCAATAATTTAATTATTTTTGACTCCTTAATCCAAAACAATTTTTTTTTATTTATTATTATTTCAAAGATCTGAACGAAACATTTGAATGGCTGTAGTAACGAAACCGTTTGATATTTTACGATTCTGCTTTCATATTCGTCGTAGTATAAAAAGAAGCACTATTTTAGGTGAAATTTTTTTATCGCTGTAGACGTAAAAAAATATTTGTGAAAATATTTTTCACAGAAATTTTTAGTAAATTGTGTTCGTTCAGAAGATAAAATTCAATTTGACAACCGAAAAAAAATCAAGAACATTGCAGATTTTCCGCCATTTTGTGAGGACCCAAAAATACTGAGATTTGACCAAAAATTATCACTTTAATACACTTGTTATACATAATTGACCACACTTATCAGAATCTTGTTCGGAATTGGCGTTTGAAGATATGGGACAAGTTAAAAGATTTCTTGGAATGGAAATAACTAAACAGCTAAGCCATTAAGCCATTTTAACATGATGAAATGCAAGGGTGCAATATAGATTCTTCGAGTACTCCTGATACAGAATCGACAAATTTCCCCTACAGAAAGCCAGTCTGATCTTTGATGTATTTAACCTGTAATTGAAATTTTGTTTTGATCTATAGTAGGTTAAGAATTTTTCAATATATCCTCGTATGCAGATCGCTCATGAAAAAGAGTCAACATTCTTTCTCGACTGAAGTAATTCACAGCAATAAGACATCACTATCTTACGAACAGCCAAATGGTGAGGAGCAATTGATGAAATGGTTTAAATAATTAAGTTGACAGAGATGTTCTATTTCATCCGAATGGAGCATGTAAATCTCATCGAAATTCTATAACAATAAATTGCGATCTGGTAACGTAATTAAGAAGCAGGAATTCAGTAACGACTATCCATAGATGATCTTTTCGGGACAGTCTTGAATTGATCGTGCATGAGTTGTTAATCAAATAGTAAAAAGTTGTGATTTTGAAGGATGTGGTGAAGTTTTTCTTGGAAAATGATGCCGAAAAGACGGTGAGTAATGCACGACCTGATTCAGTAGGAGCATTTCAAATGTATCTCATTCTGATCTCTGATTTCTTAATATTGGGTGTAATTAGAGAATTCACAGTTATTTATTTCTTGTTTATTCACAAATACAACTCTCTTCTTCTATTCGCTTGTGCCGCTTACTTTTGACATAAGCTTATCAATTGTAATTATGACATACCAGATCAAATAATATTAAAATACAGTTAACATGATAACATTGACTATCAGTGATGATACTCAACAGTTAACTGTTTGATTTTCTTCAAATGTTACCTAACACATTAAGACCCAAATCAGAAATAATACTTTTTATTGATCTTAAAAACAGATCTATAGAATTGGAACAGAGTTTATAATAATATTCAGCCACATGAAAAATTTCGTGAGAATTGTTAAATTCTTTGACCCAAACTCCTTCAACTTAAATTTCGAACTTCAATCCGAAAATTGAAATAACATATGATGAATTTTTTGCGTGAACATATCCACACTTTTCCAGTCATAGTTTTTGACGTGGATACTGTCGATGTTGGGAGAGAGGAGAATCATGCGTTATTTAGTCACAGTGGTGCCAAATGTAACTCGTGTTTGATAATGAAACTAATAGCAACTTTACACATGAGACAACACGAACAATCTCATTGTCAATATCTATCTTTTTCTTGAGTTTTCGTCGAAGTATAAGAAAAAAATTAAAAACTGACCAGCCACGTTTTTAGCGAATTCTGTGTAGGGGAGTTATCGGTAGGAGGTATGTATTCAACAAAAATGTTTTTGCATCGTATTTTGAACACAGATATCAACCGTTCACAAAGTATTCAGAAGCACTACGAGAAATGTCAAAACTCTACTGGAACATATATATTATAATACTAACTAGATGGCGAACCTCTCAAAAATTTTGAGGCAAACGGCGGTCATTTGCAGTTTGGGGTGGACTTGAGAGGTGTCACTTTTTCTATGAATTTAAATATTAGAATTACCAATATTCCTTTATTTATTTTATTTCAACGAATAAAAATGAAAGGATTACCAATATTTTTAATAACTAATCACAAAAATCGAAAATATGTATTTATAATTTTAATAGTCAGAGTTCACAGAACAATAACATATAGAGTTCGTTTTACATCACTTCTTTCAAAGGAACGTCTATTTCAATCAAAATTCGAGCACAGATGGCATAAAACATCAAAATATTTGTGGTTCACCCCAAACTGCAAATGGCTGCCATTTGCCTCACTTTTTTCTACGTGACAGTAAGGAAGTTCGACGTCCAGTTAGTATTATAGGTCCATGCTGGAACATAGATACATAGAAATTTTATTATGGCAAATGCAAGTCTTGTGTAAAATGACAATGTATTTCAATCAGTAATTCATACACGATTCATATTGAGATCGTCGGAAAAAACTTGTGATCAACTCGGTTATTAATCGAGCTACTAATTATCTCGAACTATAAGCGCGTGAGCGGAGAGAACGCGTTTAAATATCTCGACCATTAGTCACTGTCTTTAATAACCTAGTTGATTAAATAATTATCATTCCACAACAGATTCAAAATTCAATAGTCCGAACAACTCTCCTCTCAACCAACTGCCCAATACGCCCAGGCATCCCACTATTCAAAGCTGAAATTTTCAGCCATATCGTTCAATTATCTTGATGCGCTAAACTCAATTCCTGAAAAGTTGAAGGTGGTTTTTGGTGAATGGATATTGCTCTCCCTAAGCATTTCATGTCTGGTGAGTTTGTTGGCCAGTTCATTCCCTGGATATTGTTCCCTTGAAGAATGTTTTGAAAACTTCGTGCGCGGTTTGGTTGGGCCTCATCACCCGATAAGTTATTCTTGAATTCGTTGAGCTAGGACTCATTGACATTTTTTAAGTTTCCTTAGCGAAAACATACAAAGTTATGTTTTTATTCTGATACGTCCTACTCAACTCTTCTAGTGAGTACCCTCAGAAGGGATCATACAGGGGCATGAGAGAATTTTGGACCTCTAAGTGGAGAACTTCTTACACTGTTGAGCTTGATCGACCACGCAAAAACCATCTCATTTGGTATGATGAGATGGCAAGCAAAGACATATCTATATATAGATCTTCTTAGGCTGAAATTCAACATAGCTATGCGGACCTCCTATAGATGTCACAAATAAAACCAGAATAAGATATTCACATTGCGACAATCAGACATCTGTGCGAACTCCTATTGCGACATCCCATAGATGTCACAATTATAACTGGACTAAGATATTCGCATTGCGACTTCTTATAGAGATCGCAAATTAAATCGCGATTAAACCTCCGTTTCTATTCGAGATACTGTAGTAAGAGTGTTTGAATAAACTCAATGGAATTATGATTCTTTTCGATATTCTCTATTCATTTTATATATTTTTGCAACACATTCACTTCCTATTCAAAAGAAAATATAAATTTCACAAAAAAAGTTTTTCTGGAAATCGAGTATTTGCTACGGAAATTGTAAATCACAGGATAAGAAACTAGGAAAAAATGTTGTACGGTGTGAGGCAGACAGCGCAGGTATCCATTTGACGAACAGCTCTGAACGAGGCACCTTTGAGCACTGCTCTTTTACCGACAAGCACACGGCTTGACTCGAATTGTGCGAAGCGAACGCCTCATAGCGAGCAACCCCGATATCCACAGTCCGAGGCCAAGCCGAATATGCGCCACGAGGCCAGCGAGCAGCCTCGCACTGTGGATACGGGCCTTCACGCGAACGTCTCATAGCGAACAGCCCCATGATACAAGAAACATTTTTATATTCTTATTTTATATTATACTAGCAGACCCAACAGACGTTGTTCTGTATACACAAAAATTCATTCAATTCGATCCAGCCGTTTAGTTGCAGAGTAGATGAATAACCTGAATAACGACTACAGCGCCATCTGTTGATCTGATTTGTGATCATAAACATACGGGCATCGGCAATCCACAATACATTCATACATCCCTCACACTTCGGTACCTTCTCCTACCCGCTAGTGCCTACCTCGGAGACGCATTTTGGTGCGATTTTATCTTCAACCTGCCATATCTTTTGATGTATTCATCATAATTGAATGATGTAAAAGGCAATTTCGTTCTGAATTAAATACTGGGTATGTATGTAGTAGCTTATAAGTTAACTCTTATTTGGCGAAATGAAAGTGGAGTTATAATTATTGTTATAATACCTGCAATCATGCCTAATTGCGCAGTTTTTGGCTGTAAGAATTACAGTAGAGTTGCAAAGGGAACCGAAATAAGGTACTTTTGCTTTCCAAAGTCGGAAGTATCCTGTCTGTATGTACTTCATTATCTAAGGAAAAAAATATTTTCAAAATGTTAGCAGATAACACGGTTGCAAAACTGAAAAATGGTATTCAGCTTCCATTCGATGTTATTCTTTGCTTGAGCAGAATCCGTCCCAACTTAAGACACCGGGATCTGAATGAGAAGATCAGTTTTCAGAATATGAAGAAAAAAATGGACAAAAAACTTTCCAAATTCACGAATTATAAATGAAATTCATAGAAATTTCCTAAACATAATAAAAATATTTTCATTTATTCGAAGTTTTTGAATAAAACTTGAATAATTTATTCTCTATTAACAAATACTCGTAAATACTTTGCACTAACATCCATATTTATACAGCTTCATTGACATATTCCAGGATCAACAAACAAAGACATCGAAGAAATTTCATTTGAAATAGTTAGTTGATTGCATTTTCAATGAAACTTGCGATTAATTGCATTATTCCAATCATTCCCTCGAATTCTAACACTTCCATCCCGCAAATGCAATGGAAATGCTCCGCAGTGACGTCACATCTCGATGCGCGTCGGCATACCGGTGTTTGTGTATTGTGCTCGGAGACGCATTTTGGTGCGATTCATCTTCAACCTGCCATATCTTTTGATGTATTCATCATAATTGAATGATGTAAAAGGCAATTTCGTTCTAAATTAAATACTGGGTATGAAGGACGTATTTAATTGGATAAAGATCAATAGCGTATTCATAAAAAAAATACTCCCAAATAATGCATAATTTGAGAAACATTCGGATACCTTTAAAAGGTGATACCGAGTAAACCTTGAAAGATAGATATATGCTATCGCGGACTTTTTTGTAGAACTGTTAAAGAGGTACATTTCCGTCATACATTCTTTCCATGTACGTCTTACGGTTTTCGCAGCGCACCTGAAAATAGCTGATTTTGGTACTCATATTTATTATCATTGAAGTTATAGTAGGTTCCTCAATTTTCTCGGGTGAAAAGTATAGCCTATGTTACTCAGGATAGGTAGCATTCTAAGGGTGAAAGAATTATCGAAATCGGTCAAGTAGCTTATGAGTTAACTCGTATCAACGCCACAAACCCATAAACCCATAAAATACAAATCTTTCCTCTTTATAATATTAGTATAGATATTCTAGAAGGCATTAGCAGTGAGCAGCCTTGCACTCGCGTCCCGCACTGTGGATACAAAGCACTATTAAGATACGCAACCGAGAAAAGTATATCAATTGTGCCTCAATTTTAGATCAGTGCTTCAATCGATTGTTTCGTTCTGGATGCCAAAGATTGATATTTTAATGGAAACTACGTTATTATAATTTTTATGGCCAGTTAAGCGATCGAACTAATTGGTACTTAAATGAAATAATTGACCCACTTTCTCTTTCATTGTCAGTAAATCCATTTATATTTTTATCAAAAACATATAAATTGATCATTTCAATTATGAAATTTATACAGGTACTGAATATATCAATAAAAATGAGTTTGATATAACTAAAGCGTGAGTGAAAACTGATTAGGCCACACATTATATTTTATTCGACCACTCGAAATACAATTCTTATTTCTATATTGAAACGATTGTTGAAAGGAAAAAGAAAAAATTGGACTTGAGTTGAAGAACTCAAATGAGATATTCAAGTTCCAAACCTCAAACGTATCATGAAATTGAAAGTTTTTTGCTCTTTCCGTTCAAAGGTTATGAGTATATTCACAGCCGTCTATAGATAGCTAGGGTATAATTATGTCCAGACTATAAGTATTGGCCAGAATTTTAATTTTTTGAAAATCATCTATGATACGATCCCGACGAAATTCAGAGCAGATATGCGCGTCATTGTTTCGGTTATATACTAAGGCGTTCAATATATAGTGAGCCAAACAAGGAAAAGAAATGAAGAAATTACTATTTATTCTTCAACATCTTCAACAATCGAGTTATCGCAGTTCGACTGTATGCGTTTTCGGATATTTCGAGAAAGTAGTACAAAACTTCAATTGTCAATAACTCCAAAATTGCTGAACCGATTTCGCCTGGTGAAAACTCACCATGGCATCAGCTACTTGAACCTTCCCTGAAATTTTCAAACCTCAACATCATCCGTTTGAGAGTTATTGAAAGGACATGATAACTTTTGACCTCGTATCCTTCATTAATGAGTCAACCAAGTCGTTTGAGGCCACTCCCTGTCTCAAAATTAGAAAATAATAGACACGAAAAACCCCAAGGAACCAGCTTCCAAAATGATTTAACTGGTCAGCTATTTGGGAATTTTGGAGATGACTGACTGCATTCTGAGATATTTGGTTTTTGTTCGTGATTTCTCTGATGAGATTCTACGGGTATACTGAACTAAACGATATTGAAGCACAAACTCAAAGATATAATTATGCGTATATTTCTTCAATAACTAAATTATTCTTTGTTGCAGATATGGAGATATAATCCCAGCATTCATTTTGCTTCTGCAGATTTCGAGAACTGCATCTCGTGAGTAACTTTTTTTGTCAATATTTAGCTGAAATAGCTAAATGATCACAAAAAAGAAGACTTGAAAATAACACTATTTATGATGAAATGCCTTAGAATTAGACCCAACATACGAAGAAGAGAATGTAGGACCATGTGCTAACTTTAGGGTAGGAGATGATGACTTACAAGCATATGATTTCATAACAAAATATCGTTTGGATTTTTTGGAATCAAAATTTCCTGGTGTAAGTAGAGTGAGAGGATCCAACAGATTACAGACAGCTTTCAGACTGGAAAAAGAGGCTGACCTTACTCTACCGACGAGGTAAGTACATCTTCAAATAAAATAGCTCCATCTGCTTCATAGCCCTCACCTAAATCATCTTTGAAGACTCAAACTTCTAGAAAACCATTCATTTAAAAATCGACTTTAGCTTTTCTCTTTGGGTTTGATAGGTTTCTAATTTCTCAATAAATCGGCATAATTCTTCCTCGAAGAACAGAACCAGATGTTCCTTATCACTTTCAACTTGAAGAATTGATATTGGTCCCATCAATAATTGTATTAATTTAGTAGGGCTTGGCTTTCAAAGTAACCAACTGATCTTCTTGGCAATTATTTGGCCTTTCAAGATCTCAAACTTTTTTTTGTCTTAGTTGAAGATCAGGGACGGGCCGAAGCAAATTTTTTGGGAACAAAGTCTCGAAAATTTGCCAACTGTGCATTGATGGCTTAGAAAACCGATGGTGGAAGAGGGTGGTTATTTTGGTTTGCGATCCAATTTTTTTTCTGAAAGCATTTAAAATAATAATTTAAAATTCTGTGGTGATACTATTTTAATTTTGCATTACCAGATCAACACAGTCTTCGTCTTGAGGCTTTTGAAAAATATGTTTGTTCTTTCGATACGAAAAAAGTGAAAAGACTTTTGACTCGTATATGATGATTACAACAAAAATCTATTTAAAGATATTAACTAATAATATCATCGCCATAGAAAATTATCATAGTAAGTTTTTAAATTATTAGAAGTTTAGATATGTGTTCTGCAGACATTTTTTTTTTTAAATCGTAAAATTATTCCAGTTTCATGAAATTTAGCAGACATGAGCACCTCATGAATTCGCATTTTAATTCTGAATTTCATATCGACAGGATAAGCAGTTATTGAGATAAGGAAAATATTCCAGTGACAATAACTTCGAAACTATTGAACTGGCGATCTCGCCGCTGAAGAGCTCGAATGAGATATTCAGGTCCACACCTATCCTGAAAATTTGAACATTTAAACTCTTTCCTTCCGAGGTTATGTGTGTTTAATTTTAGACCAGCAATATTAGCCAGAATTTTTATATTTTTCAAAATCTTTCGAAGATTCTGACGAAATGTAGGACGAATATATGCTCGCTGACATAGTTCATAATAAGTTTGACATTGATCGTATTCCATTTACGATTAAAATTATAGACATTTGGTGAAACGAACGCACCGCTGTTCCCTAAGAAACGAGCGCGCAAAAATACTGCACCTTTTTTTAAAGAAGTAAAATTCATTAATAATTCATAACATTTTTGGAATATGTATTCCAATTTAATTGAAATTTCTACAACTGTCTGAAATTTTGCCAACTGTTTCAGAATTTTTTCCGACTGCTTCGAAATTTTGTCAACTGCTTCGAGAATTTACCAATTGTTTTGAAATTTTTCCAACTGCTTCGAAAAACTACCAATTGCTTTGCAAAATTGCCAACTGTGATCAACATTAGGCCGGTCCCTGTCTGCATCAACTCCATTGAAATTTTCCAAACTTTTTCAAATTTAATCAACTATTTTGACAATTTTTCCAATTGTTTCGAGAACTTGCCAACTTTGATCAATATTGGTCACGCCTCTAGACCATTGATATTTGCCCAACTGCTACCATAATTTTTCTAACTGCTTTGAAAAATGTCAACTGTGATCAACCTGTATCAACTCCTTTGAAAATTTTCTAACTCTTTAAACATTTTTCCAACTGCTTCGAAAATTTACCAATTGCTCTGAAAATTTCCAACTCTGTTTAACATTGGGGGATCGTCCCCTTCCATCCACCCCCCCTTTCGGTCCATGTTGGAGATTCCTGTAAAAAGTAGGAATGAGTCGAATTTTGATATCTCAGTAGGTCCAACCTTCCTGATAAGGAATATGATTTAGCTATTAACTGATATTCGGTATCAGTGTAATCTGATCTGTAAGTATCAGAGAAACCCGCGAATTTTTTGACTAATAATTAAATATTGAAGGTTTTAGGGATATCTTTCCAAAGGGTTCCAGAAGAATTCTCCCTCATATGCACCTACCGTACTAGAAGATGGCCCCAAAATACCATATCATCTGTAAGAGTAACAGACCTTCAATTTAGACCTCAATTTTTGATTACTCTAAATCCGACCAATCAAACTGTTGAATTTTCTATTCCTAACTATGTAGGAAGATTACAAACTTTGGTATTTCCCTATGCCGAGGTAAATTCCATATGAGTCAAAAATACAATAATTCAGTTTGAGTTTTATAGATCTTCGATAAAAACTGGCATAAAATACACTTTGGTGTTTCAAGAGATCGGGTAATGCTATATATAGACTGCGTAAAAGTAGGCCAACAATTTATTGAACCGAAAGGGCCAATTGATGTGAACGGAGAAATTTCATTATCTAAAGTTCAAGATACAAGACAAACCGTTCCGGTGAGTAAACATCCAGAGTGCAATATTTGGGTACTTTTTTATGATACAAATATCTGTTACAGGTTGAAATACAATGGATGGTTATGAGCTGTGACCCTACCGCGCCAGACAGGGAAAGATGTAATGAGATTCCAGTAAGTATATTACTTCACGTCCTTTTCAAAGAGCCCTAAATATTCTCAAATCTACATATTAAATTCGAGAATTCGATAAACACTAGCACTGTGACATGTATATTTTTATTTATTTGCAATTTGGCTAATATAATCATTTATGAAGAAGAGGTTTAACGCGTAACATCGCCATGAATATCAAAATAGTGAAAGGAAAGCAGAGAATACTATAAATCGATTGAAATCAACCATTATTGAACTCATGCTTCGGAGCTATCTCATCCTCGTTCAAGACAAAATGCAAGGAAATGTTATCAAACACGAGCACCTATGGATGGCAATTTCGTTCTTATTAGGACTCATCAGCACAGGATAGCACTGAATAATACAAGGTATTTCTTGGATCTTACAGCGAAATGGCATCTTCTTTAAGGTATAAATATACCGAAGACGCCATCTCTAGTTCCATACGAAAACTTTCTTTCATAGCATGAACCTTGACCGAAGTAGCGAGATGTTTTTTTTATACGCATCTTTCGGGAAAAGACTGAGCTTATAACGCCCTTTCAACGCCCCTTCCGCCTTCGATTTAGAAGATCTTCTGTTTACCATTGTCGCATTGACCGAATTGTTCTTGCATTTCTCAAACTTCAGTTGACACCGTAGTAAATAATAATAAGAGGCTTAACGCGTAACATCGCCATCTCGCTACATCGTTAGAGGTTCATGCTATGGAAGAAGGTTTTCGTATGGAACAAAGGATGGCATCTTCGGTATATTTATACCTTAAAGAAGATGCCATTTCGCTGTAAGTTCCAAGAAATACCTTGAATAATTCAGTGCTATTCTGTGCTGATGAGTCCTAAAAAAGACGAAATGGCCATCCATAGGTGCTCTATTTGATACCACTTCCCTGCATTTTGTCTTGAACGGGAACGAGATTAGTTCCGAAGTATGAGTTTAATAATGGTTGATTTCAATCGATTAATATTATTCTCTGGTTTCACTAATTAGAATTATTTATGTTCATCTTGTGTTGCAAATGATCACCGGGTTCCAGTCTCCAGTCTATCAAGTGGAACTTGCATCTATTTTCTTCATATTTCCCGCAGAATAGTCGTATATGCCATATAAAAAAGCATACAAATAATAATAACATACTCGCAGTACATTCGCCAAAATTAAGGTTACTACGTTTTACATGTCCTGAAGAATTGACAGAAATTTTCATACCACAGAAGAGTACTGACCATACCACGAGATATTCTCTCTATCTTTTTTTGACGATAGGCCCCCTCAAGCCTTCTGACCCCGAAGTTACCCTCCATTATTTTGAGGAACTCATGTTTAGCTTGCTAGTGTTACATCATGCCATCCTCAAGATGATTATGTTCGAACAACGTTTCGATAATCGGAGTGGACCAGTTGCTTACTTATAGTATAATTCTTGCTGCACCTGAAACAAAATTATAGTCATCAATCATATAGTCATCAGAATTACGAAAGTATTCAACTAGTAATAATACAGGGTCTTTATGAATGATTGTAACAGCGCAGTTGGCTTTGGATTGCAGAATACCAATATCTAACCAATCAGAGCATTGCATGATCACAGCATTCTGTGGTTTGCATAATCCAAAGCCAACTGCGCTGTTACAATCATTTATAGAGACCCTGTATTATTTCGTCCTATTCTATCGGTTTGAATTTGAGAACTTTAAAATTTCCCAATAATCCCTTGCCTGTGCAATTTAGTGTCTTCTGTTTCCAGAAGATTCCTTCCAGACTGGTTACCACTTTAAGACCAGCTGAGGCTACTAAACCTTGTACTACTGTCTGCCCCAGAGGACTACCAGGATTGAATGGTACTCAAGTGAGTGAATTCTTCAAAACATTAGTAATTCATTACCCTTGAGTATGTATTTTTAAAGGGTCTTCCAGGTTTACCAGGACCAGAAGGACCCCAAGGTATTCAAGGTTTTCCAGGTACCCAAGGACCAAAAGGAGAGCGGTGAAATTGGAATCGCTGGACAACACATTTCTCTTTAAATATTTGGAATTTTGAAGGGTTTACCTGGACCTATTGGTTACCAGGACCAAGAGGACTCACAGGTTCCATCGGCCTCCAAGGACAGCAAGGTAGCGATGGGCCTAAGGGAGATCGGGGAGAAAAGGTAGCGTATTAGTCTATTCATTCAATGAATCATCTCAATGTGAATCAATATAAGTATGATAACACTGCTCATAATGTATTAAATTTTCCTACGATCCACTAGGGGGAGCAAGGAGAAAAAGGAGAAAGTGGTCGTGATGGAATACCAGGCCAGCCAGGTGTGCAGGGATTGCCTGGACCAAGAGGGCCGCCAGGGTATACAGTGAATGGAAGCGGAGATTCTATTCCAGGACCCCCAGGTCCTAGAGGCCTTCCGGGAATACAGGTATCTTGAACAGTATAAATTATTTCTGCCCTGTAGGAAATGTGATAAAATACAGGATCCGGAACTCGAAGTGTAACCATTTTCAAACCATCGACGAACCAGCTATTTAGAAATTTGCTAAGCGACACTAATAAGTATTGTTCACAAGCGTACAGAAGCATTTCGCTTAAGTTAACGCCAAAAAACGTATAAGACACTTGAGAGAGCGAATGATTTGCTTCCATAGAGATAGGATAGTATAGAGTTGCCATCATTGAAACAAACGTGGTAACTCGGGCCTATTGCACCAAAATACTTTGCAACTTTTCACTTGCACTTTGCATTCTGACAAATTTAAAAATTGAAAATTAATTATATTGCACAACATTTCTCCCAATATTTAATTTCTGCGGAGTGTTTCTCACTTTGCACTTGACTTTTCACATTGCACTCTTCAATTAAGTGAAAAGTTGCAAAGTATTTGGTGCAATAGGCCCCAGGTATCAGATTCGAAATATTACTACCACCTAACGTCAAATTTGACAATCGTTGAATTTTTTGTAAAAATAATGATTTTTGCGCCTTTTTCTAGTTGAATTGTGACCGCAGTTGAGCGCTTCCCAATCGTTTTCATTGAGCCTGATGACATCGAAGTTGATGCGACATATTATCAGGAAAGTGTTCTTGTCGCAAACCATAAGCGTTCCAACAAGACTCTGCACCGGCTCACAAAGCGCGAGTGAACCAAGAATGGTTGAAGAAAAATTTCATTTCTATCACACCCAGCCTCGAGACGCTGAAGAAAGCCATTATCCGCTAGTGAGCTAAAATACCGGCTGGTTACATTCGGGCAACTTACGATTCGTTTTTTTGGCCCTCTCAAGGCAATGACCACAATGAAAGGTATCTATGGGGTAATTATTTAGAACTTAAAGAATCGTGTTGGAGATGTGAAAAAAATGTAGGTTCTCACTAAGTTGGGTCCCAGATTACGAAAATGATGACGAGAAGTGTGCAATCCTCTTAGTTCTTCAAAAAATTCCAAAGTTTCAGTCAGCTAGGTGAGGTTATACATAGTTCTAGCCAATTTCCTCTATTTTCTCAAACAATACTCGTTGGAAATGTTTCATTCATCAATTTCTGAGAGTATTCTGCAAAATAAAGCCTTCATTTGGTCGAAATCGACGATTTTATTCATTGTTTATATTCATTGCGGCAGCCATGATAATTTGCCCTTTGGCTGTCATCCGTCGCGAATTGTGCAACGTTGCCAATGTTTCAAACTTGTAGTTAAATTTAGGTTGAGTAGTTCGAATATTATTTCAAGAATGTGTTAACAATTGAAATAATTCATTTCGCGACCCTTTTTTTATGAAGCACTCGACAAGAATGAATTTGATATATAAACCCTTGGGAAAATATTTCAGTTTGAGCTCCAGCAAATTAATATTAACCAGAAAATTGAAAAAGAATATCTTTTAATCTATCAATGTTAGTAGGAAAATAATTATAGAATGGCTTGAGTTAGAGTACCTACATTAGGTTAAATTATGTTAGCTAAGATAGGATCAGTGCCAAGTATTAATAAGAATGAATAAAATCGTCGATTTCGGCCAAATGAAGGCTTTATTTTGCTTGGTACTCTCAGAAATTGATAATAAAACATTTCCAACGAGTATTGATTGAGAAAATAGAAAAAAATTAGCTAAAATTATGTATAACCTCCCCTATCAGACTGAAACTTCGAAGTTTTTTTGAAAAAACTAAAAGGATTGTCGACTTCTCGTAATCATTTTCGTAATCTGACACCGAAGTTTAGTGAGTACAATTTTTTCACATCTCCAACACAGTTCTAAATAATAACCATATAAGGTTCTATACATAGAAATAGATGGAATCCCTCGCCCGCTGCGAGCGACTGACGACGTGCGGCTGACGTCAAACGGGAAGCTGTCAGCCGTAGTCAACGCGACTAAACGTCGCATGCGACTGTTAAAGTCGAATCCACACTATGCCGAACGACATCATTCGACTTGTGTCGTTCGACAAAGTCGAATAAGTGTGGACGTTGTAGAAGTCGAATCGAATCATTCAGTCTGGACGTGTCGACTGTCGAATGGGCCGAATGGGGTTCAGTTGCATCCAAAAGCGCTGCGTATTCACATGCCGTCGGATTCGGATTTGAACTGAATTTCTCCCGCGCCCCGGATCCGTGACGAAGACGTTCTTGTTGAAGGCTCGCTCACAACTGAGTCGAACCGTTTATCGTTCGACACGTCCACACCGATTGTCGAATCGAACGTGTCGCCCCGAACGTGTCGAATGATGTGGTTCGGCATAGTGTGGATGCGACTTAAGAGACCTATCCATAATTTTCGAATGTGTCATCATAGGGAAAGTTCTATGTGTGTCATTTGAAAGTTGACGGCGGCAGATCCGCGTCCGTCGTCGGTCGCCGACAGCGTGTGTTCAGAAAGACACGCGCCTAACCGAATTTATGGCCTTTTAAATAGGTTACGCTTCGAGTACCGGACATTGTAGAGACATAATACATAAACCTTGCTGAAACATACTTAAGTGAACTGAACATATTTTCAATTATATGTATATTTTTACGTAATAATTATTCCAAGGGACCACAAGGAATAATAGGTCCTATTGGTCCAAGGGGTCCACAAGGTCCTCAAGGTTTGCCTGGAAATGATGGAATCAATGGGGAAATTGGACCGAGGGGTTTTAAAGGGGAAAGAGGTGAACAAGGAGAAAGGGGATTTCCAGGACTACCGGTAAATATTGCTTTATTTTTTAGTCAATTCATCCTGAACAACATAAATTCGAATAATTTATATTTCGTTTTTCCGATCTCCATAAAATTTTAACGATTAATTGGCAATAATTTCCGAATTTACTCCTGATTTTTTGCTATTTTCTGAAGGGTTCACCTGGTCAACCTGGATCGAATATTGGGGGAGGCAATGTTATTTCTATACCAGGACCACCAGGTCCCAGAGGAGATGCAGGTTTCCTGGCTCGAAGGGTGCTAAAGGTGATGCAGGAGAAGTAGGAGAAAAGGGCGAAAGAGGTCAAAAAGGTAAGAGAAATGGGCGGGATTTTTTGAATCTCATAAAGAAGTTTTAAGGTGAAAGAGGTCAGGAAGGTATTCCAGGATTAGATGGTCTACCTGGGCAACCTGGTAGGAACGGTTCTCCTGGACTTGATGGTTCAAAAGGGGAACCTGGATTTGTTGGATCTCCTGGACCACAAGGTCCTATAGGTTTAACGGGACCAATCGTGAGTATTATTTTATATTCTTCAGAAATATAGATGTAGAATCGACATTTAATTTGTTGAGCTCATGTAAGATTGCAACATGCTGTTTCTTATGTTCAAGAACATTTTTAGTTGAGGAAAGAGATGGTAGTCGGGCGGAGCCAAATCGGGTGAATAAAGGGTGTGTTATAGTAATTCTAACCCAAAGGCCAAAATTACGAATTTTTTGCATGGTAACATGGGATTTGTGTGCTGGGGAGTTGCCCTGCAAAAACAAAACAACTTTGGATAGCTTTTCGCGTCTTTTCACTCAATTTTTTCCGTAGAGTGGTCATTAATGTCGAATAGTAATCTCCAGCAATTGTTCTACCCTTATCCAAAATATCAATCAAGTTTACTCCATGGCAATCCCAAAAAACTGAAGCAAAAACTTTTCCAGAAGATTTTTGGACACGAGCCTTCTTAGGTCTTGGGAAAAGAGAGTGTCGCCATTATATCGATTGTTGCTTTTTTTCTGGATCGTATAAATGTATCCAAGTCTCATCCATAGTAACAATTCGGTTTAAGAACTCTACGTCGTGAACTCCTCTAGCGGATTTTTGGACACGAAACTTCTACCCCTGCACGCTTTTGGTCAACATTGAAAAGTTCAGGGATCCATTTGCAGAAATTGACATAAACTTCATAATGAACGCGTGCGTATGAAATATTCAGGGCTTCAGATGTCCGTTTTAGATTAATTAGACGGTCTGATAAAATCATGTCACGCATGTTTTTGGGGACTGACACAGAAACTGGACTTCCCGGTCGGTCATCATCTTCAATGGAAAATTTTTCACATACGAAGGACGTTGATCACATTGATCAAGGATATTAAGCATATCTTCCTAAGTCTGCTTAACTCTTAACCCTTTTAAATACAGGTATTTGATGATGGCTCGGTAGTCCAATTCTACGATTTTTATAATTTCGATGGATATCTTTTTTTAAATTTATTGCGTAATTCTGGTTTACATTTTACACTGAAACTTCTAATAAGTTATTGTTCGTTGCAGTTGCATATTTTGTTTATGCAAGGAACTGATCTAGGCTTTTTAGATATCAATACATCCTCGTATGATTATATTTCTAAAAATAATCAATCAACAAACATTTTCATTAGGGGCCAGTTGGAACATCTGGGTTACCAGGGCCACCAGGCCTCAAAGGAGATGTGGGTCCACCAGGTCCTCCAGGATTACCAGGTGTATCTGCAGGTACTGGTGGTACAGGACCGGTTGGACCACCAGGTGAGAAAGGCTCTAAAGGTGAAGATGGTGAAAGAGGTGAAATAGGTTTTCCTGGATCTCCCGGATTGCCTGGCCCACCAGGATCTCAAGGAATACAAGGACTAGAAGGAATTGAGGGTAAACAGGGTCCTCCTGTGAGTGAATTCTCCATTTTTTATATATTCGGAGTCGTCATCATATATCGACAATAATTAATTTTGTGTCATAAAAAAATTAAGGAAGCCCTGAGCAGAGGCTTTAGAGCGCTCGTTCATTGGCGGAACAATGAGGCTTTCACCTCAAAATTTTGTATAGAACTTGAAGTTGATACTTAATAAATGAATAAAAAAATCTTAGTACGAACGGAATGATATTATGGATATAATTCGAAACCTGAATTTTATGTGAAAACTTGACAATTAAAACAAATATTGCATTAACGATAACGAATAATTGAAAAGACTTCGTTTAAATTGTAACAGGTTTTGGATTAGTTTAATAGGCAGTTTATTAAAAACCTGATACATCTGTAGAATGCTCCCTTTTCGGTCAGGGTTAATCTGTGTTTTGGAAATGTGTAATCCATTGTTCTGGTGTTCTGGCGAACTGTTTGCGGAAGATATGCTTCAAATAGGTTTCTATTTTTGAAAAGAAAAAGAGCACATCCAGAATATAGTCATTACACGGTCAATATGTTATTTTCAATTTCAATAATACGATAACTAAATTCAAATTGAGAATTCACGTTCGTAAAAAAACACATTCTTCCTACAGAAATGAAAAAGTTAATTTTTCCGCTCATCTTTAATTCGCTAGAGAACCGTACGCAGTACAAGTCAAATTGAATCAGTGGCTCATTTAAACTCAATTTCTATTATTGATTATTATTATAAACACTTCAATTTCACAAAGGGTCCCCATGGCCCTCCAGGAGAACAAGGACCACCAGGTCACGAAGGACCACGCGGCAGCTCCGGAAAAGACGGACTTCCCGGTGTACCCGGTGAACATGGCATCAAAGGTGATAGAGGACAAGATGGTCTACCTGGGTCAATTGGGCCTAGGGGTTTTACTGGCTCACCTGTATGTCTTTTTTATTAGTCGCTGAAGTTTTTTTGAAATAAAAAAAATATTTTTAGGGATTAATGGGACCACAGGGTCCTCCTGGAACACCTGGAGTTCCTGGTACCGATGGAAGACCAGGTCAATCAGGACCACAAGGTCCGCCAGGTTCTTGTTCTTGCGATACTCCAATTGGTAATTTGATTCTTGAGGGGAAGAGCGAACCGGGAACAAGTGGACCAAGAGGTTTACCGGGACCACCTGGAATTGTATGTACATTTTATCTATAAATGATGAAAAACAGTTAAGTGGAGTTTTTCAAAATAAACCAAATTATAATTTTCGAACTAATTATATAAAAATTTTATAAATGTATTGTACAGTGCATCCCATTTTGGGTGAGACTGCCAGGTTTCTCGCTTGTTATTTAAGATAGATCCTTGCGGTTTTCACGTTCCTGTCCTACTTTTTCGTGAAACTCAGATTGGTCTAATCAGATTTTGCATAACTGTTTCCGTTCGAGAGATAAGGGGCGATTTTGGAAATTGTTACTTTTTGGACCCCTCCTTTATCTCCGAAGTTATTAGAAGTAATGCTGAGCTGGAAACTACGTCTGAATCAGAATTCTGCGTAGATTTCAGTGGAGTACTCAATTTTTTTTCGTGGTATGGTTTTGAAGATTTAACACAAACCTTTAATTTGTTATGAAACATTCTATATATTATCACTTCGTTGAATTCGTTATTTTTTTCCTTCAAAATGATATAATATATCATTTTGAAGGGAAAAAACATCCTACCTGCATAGTATCATATTATGATACTATATAGGTAGGATGTTGAAAAATGTCAAAAAAACACAAAAATCAAATAATGATAATTTTTGTGAATGGCAATGGATTTTCCAGATAGAAAAATAATCAATTAGATAATTTTCATTTGTGATTTTTATTTATAATTGAGTGAGCAAACAAAGATAATACACCCATCACTAACATGAAAAACAAAACGTAGGTACCTACCTAATAGCAAACAAATAAATAATACGAAAATTCATCAACATTGCACAATATCTTACAGATTGAACTGTTCAAATTGCTGTCCATTTTCCCTAATACATAATTGACAAACCTTTTGAATACGCACTCAGGCGTATTATACGCCTGAGTGCATCTAAGATTATAAAAGGGCGGTTTTGTAAATTCTAGAAAACTGCCTCTGTTGATGCTGAAACTGTATATTTTTTACTTTTCAAATAGCCTCAAAAGAAAAAGTCTAATATGGACAGATCAAGTGATCTTGACAGCTAGATCAGATTGTTTTTTCTCTCTCCATTGCCTACTTGATGAAACAATGCTCCCAAATGCATTGTAGCCATAATAACACCAAGGATGTTTGTATCATAATGACCTACTACTTTTAAAAATCGAAAATAATAATCATCTAACTGAAATTTGGAAAATCCATTGCGCATTAACAAAAAATCATAATTATTTGATGTTTATTGTTTTTTTAACATTTCTAAACATCCTACCTACATAGTATTATACCTACATCAGTTAGAAGGGAAAAAAATAACGAATTCAAAGAAGTAATAATATACAGGGTGTTCCATTGAGAAAATATAGGTTGGTGTTGAATCTTCAAAACCATACCGCGAAATAAAATTGAGTACGCCGTTGGATTCTACGCAGAATTCTGATTCAGACATAGTTTTTAGCTCAGCATTACTTCTAATAACTTCGGAGATAAAGGAGGGTCCAAAAAGTAACAATTTCCAAAATCGCCCTGTATCTCTAGAACGGAAACAGTTATGCAAAATCTGATTAGACCAATCTGAGTTTCTCGAAAAAGTAGGACAGGAACGTGAAAACCGCAAGGATCTATCTTAAATAACAAGCGAGAAACCTGGCTGTCTCACCCAAAATGGGATACAGTGTACACTTAAAGGAATTCTTGAAGTCTTAGTTGCATTTTGACAGCCTGGTGAAAGAGGAGCTGCTGGTGAGAGGGGTCCTGAAGGTGCAACTGGATATCCTGGAATGCCAGGAAAAGATGGACCACCTGGGTTGCCCGGACCACCTGGTCAAAGGGGACAACCAGGAATGCCGGGAGTGGATGGAATTCCAGTACGTCTTTTATTCAGTACATGCTATTATATGGTTTATATCTAATTTTTCTTCAGGGTAAAAGCTTTACCGAGTCGGAAGTCAGAGATATTTGTGCTGCAGTATTGAGAGGTATATATGCTATATAACTAATTAATTTTTTTTCATTCGAGGACTTTTTCATTGAGAACAAAGGTAAAAAGGTCAGAAAAAAATAATCTCCTTGTTTTAGTGTAGTTATTTACTCAAAGTTTGAACTAAAATACAGTGGAACTTCCCTATAACGAATTTCGGCATTGCACCTTGAGTCCAAATTCCATGTTTAAAACCTCCTCTAAAACGAAGTAAAATCTCTCTATAACGAAATATTCAAAGAACATCACTCTTTGAATGGGTATTGGTAAGAAGGTAAAGGGGTGTTTTTTTTCTGAAATTTTTCCGTACTTACGTAATAAATCTCGACCTTGAACAAATCATCACAAGGGCAGAGAGATCCTTCTGAAACAGCTGTTTGGTTTCAATCTAACCGTTACGCTAGTGTGAAAGTTGAGCGAAAATGTCTGAAAGGAAACTTAAGTTTGAATGATTAACTAAAATTTATCAGTGATGTCGACCGCGACATTGGCGACTATAGAAACAAATTTTCTGTATAACGAAATTTCATTATAACGAGTTTTTTGCGGGTTTAGCGCTTTCGTTATAGGGAAGTTCCACTGTATTTATATCAAATAGCTTTTTTTTATGAAATAATCCATACCAGAGATTTATTGAAAAGATTCTTATTGTGAATTTAGTATTGCATTCAAATAATACAATATAAAATAATATGAATATATTCGATTTCTATAGGTGAATATGTATCAATACAATTGTGTGTTGATCTTGTATTTTCATTTAACTCATGATTTACATATGTTTTCGTCAGATCAACTGACAACGTTGTCAGCTACGTTGATTGGCCCTCCCGGGCCTCCAGGTAGATCCAAGCCTGGTCGGCCTGGACCTGTAGGAGCACAGGGACCACCAGGTATCATTTACCACCAAAATACACTCGAACTAATATCAACCAAGTTGTTATTTCAACAAATGGGATTCCTTGATATCGTTTTCTGAAACAAATTATCTTATTCAAATATATTGTTGTTTAGATACATTTTCTGGATTTCCACTTGTTGTGATAATATCTTCTGCTTCATGCATGCAGATCGAATGGATGAACTAATTTTGGGTTTGCGCGGACCCCCTGGATCGCAAGGCTTGACACGTACAGGTCCTCCAGGAAAACCAGGACCTAGGGGTATTCCAGGTTAGCATTACCGAAATTTATCCAAAATTATAATCATTGTTCACCGAAAATTATACCTACGAATTCTACTCTATCTCATAATGATAAGTAGAATCGAATAGGTAACGGTTCTTGATCATTCGAATCTCGAGTGTTCTCGAGAACCAGAATACAAAACTCGAGAATTTCTGGTTCTCGATCGTAACTTTCAATAATGAGGTATTTAATCAATTCTATTATTCAGTTTTCAAAATTTGTAAGTCGTAAATATGTAGAAACCACGGATATTGACTGATAACATCAATTCACAATGGTATTAGGTCTCTAAACTATTCTATTTTCGATTATATTTTTTAATATATTTATTCCTTTTAAACTTGTTTTCATTAACTGATTGTTTTCGGATCTTCAGTTTATGACACTGTTTTGATTAATCGAAAACGTGAAAAAATAAATGGTGAATGAGGGCACGGTTCGTGATCGATCCCATTCTAGAATATCTATAATCTTATGCTTTCCTCTGAAATCTGTTCAAAATTTCAGCATAAACTTTGAATCCACCGGGTCCGACACTCGAAGTGTAACCAGCCATTCAAGCCATCGACGCTAAAGTGATATCAGCTATTAAGTAATTTCCCAAGTTACAGCTTTAAGTATGTTTACAAGCGAATCGAAGCATTTGCCTGAAAGTTAACGCGAAAAAAAAATTTGGCAGAGCGAGGGATTTGCTTTTTTTGACGAAAGCGGTGGACGATATAGTTCACCTGACAAACCGTTCATCTGATAATCTGAATCATAGGTTGGCTACCAGGAACCAGCACTCGCCGCAAATAATGGTTTAGGCGCTGTAACAGCGGAGGTACATCTCCCAATCGTTTTCATTGAACCCATTGAGCTCAGCCCAGTCAGAGTTAATGCCACATAATATCAGAAAATTGGTTCGCAGACCAAAGACGTTCCATCAAGAACGCGTGAACAAAGAATGGTTTAAAAACATCGTTTTGACCTTATTTTCGACCACACATGGCTCTCGAGTTGACCAGACGTAAGCGAGGTTCGAACCAAAAAAATAGACCAGCCTCGAAACGCTGAAGATAGCCATTGTCCGTGGTTGGGCTAAAATACCGTCAAGTTAAGTTTGGGCAACTTAAGTTAACTTAACTTAACTTTGATTCTGAAATTTTGATGACAAAAAGCCTACTACTTTTTTCCCTTGTATAATAAATAACTATTGTTTTCGGTTCACTTCTATGGATTCCTTTTTCGTTCATTTTTTTGCATTACAACTTTAGTGTTGAAAAAACGATAACGCTGTAGGTTATGGACTTTCTGTAACAAATTTTTGTTCTCATTATTTTGACACGGAGAACAAATTGTTATGATGTTATGGCGAAATTTTCTTTTGGGGATTTCTATGGAGCAATGAGACCTTTGTTCAATATACGATTCAGCTATTTATAATCATTTCAAGTTATTTAATGGCGAATACTGAAATTACAGTCTGTTCACTGAATGAACGCCTTTATTATACGAGTAGATCTTAGATATGTTTTCGTCATTGATACCAGACAGCATTTTTTTTCTCTAGCTTCGCCATAAGAAACATTTACATCTTATGTGTTGACAAGACCTCATTGTCTCTCTGAATTTTGGAATTTTATTTTCTGTTTCGAGAACTCATGCTATTGTACCAATTTTTTTCGATATTACGTCATGGTAATCTTATGTCTGTCTGTAACTTCGAACTCTTCAATCGAATATTATTTTAAACGACAAAGTTGGACTCACTGAGAAAAAACTATTGTCAATTTCAATTATGCCCAATTCAAAACACGAAAACACTCGAAAGAAAAAACCAAGACATCAAAATCGAAATTAAAATAAAAATAAAAAATAGAAATTTGGATGGAAAATACAAAATTTCATTTGGAATAATGCTTACTGTTCGGTGCTAGTGTAAACAAATTACTTTCCAAAAGTGCTTAGTAATCGCGAGCATTCCGGAGCACTTTTCAATAAGGCTTAGTGCTTTTTGCTCGAACCACTTTTCTTCAGTGCTCGGCACAGGTCTGCTGGTTACTCGATTCATTCGAATTGATTCATATCATCAAACCATTTTTCTAGAAGAACTTACATAACATCATTTCAATTTACTCACTAATCATTGATGAATAAGCATGAAAGAACAATAAGATATTTCTCCATATGGGGCATGCAATTAATACCCTCATAAATTTGGTTTAGCGCTTCTTTAACATCCAATCAGTTCCAAAGAAAATATTTTGTTGAAATATTAGTTTAACCTTTCCATTCAGGCGATGCAGGAATACCTGGACTACCTGGAGAAAGAGGCTTTATGGGCTTACCAGGTCCCCAAGGACCTCCTGGATCTACCGGACCTAAAGGTGATCAAGGGGAAAAGGGAGAAAGAGGATCAGAAGGTGTTGGAGTAGAAGGACCTCCTGGACCGAGGGGCACTCCGGGTGAGATAAACATTAATATTTGAAATTTTCTTATCAGTAGGTATGTGAAGTTGTATTCAAAAAAATTTCATTTATTGGTTTCGTGCACTTTTAACAGCCGATGCACATCGGAGGTACAACAACCTCACTTTTCCTATGTAAATCATAGCAAAATCAAGAGAGATTTTGGTGTTCCTCAAGTGTTTCAGTTGATTTATTTCTTCTTTGGACTGAAAAATCGTGAAAATGGATCAAATTATTTATTGAGTTCGGATCATATTCATCGAGGACAATATGTAGAAAAATATCAATTTTGGGCATTCACCTTTATCTACTGCAGAAGACTTTTCTATCTTATGTGGCTTATTCTGGTCCATGCAGGAAATTTAATTTAATTTCCAACAAGGTCCTGCGCGACCCCTGTTCCATATTCAAAAATAAGAGCTGTTAGGGGTTACGGCTAGAGGGGTAGTCATTTGAACACCATTATTGTCTCCCTTTCAACGAAATTTGACCTGTCCTAGCGTTTTTTCGTTATTCCATCCCAAAGCTCAAAATTCGGGGTGGAAAGTTATGGATGGCCCACCCTGTATGGCCCTTGTGTGGAAGTTTCAGCCTTGAAATAACACATATTGATGCTTTTCTAATTAGTGAAACTTTTTGGTCCCTTAGAAGATTTGAAAATTCTTGAAGACCTTTCTCAGCTAAATTCTTTCAATTGTGTCAAATTTTCATCCCCCTGCGAAACTTTCGAAATTTCTTTTTGATTTTTGCCAAAAAATTGTAGTAATACTGTAGACAAGTTAGACAACTTTGTCCTTCTGTCCATCTGATCAGGAGAACTCAAAAAATATGTCGTGTTGATAAAGGGTTTTCCAATAAGAGGTGTTATTTTGAAAAGCCCGCTATTTCGGTATATGTTTCGTTTGAAGCTGTCATTTTTCAACGTTTGACGAGTAGAAACTACGCCATTAATAAAAATGAAACGCTTCAATAACGCATTGAAATTATTAAAACTCACTATAACAATGGTGAAAATTTGGCAGAGACGGTTCGTAAAACTCGAACATTTTTGGGTCGTCGTGAAGCACCTTGTCGGACCCCAATAAAGAAATTGGTGAAAAAATTCGAGCTGTTGGGACAAGTTAGTGATGTGAAGAATAAAACCCGTGCACGTTGCCCAAGAACAGCCGAGAATATTGCTGCTGTAGCCGAAAGTGTTGAAGACAACTCAGGTTTGTCCATTCCTCGTCGTTCTTTGGAATTAGGAATTCCATAAACGTCATTACATCGTATTTTGATCTGGAAAATGTTTACTTTCAACAAGACTTCTTCCTTTGGGGCCACGTGAATGAGAAGGTCTACGCCAATAGCCCAGCGTCGATTCAAGACCTCAAAGATGGAATTCGTGAGGCTATCGAGGACATAGGGCAGCCACTTTGCGATTTGGTTATGCAAAATTTCATTGAAAGATATGGTCCTGTGGTCGTGAAGTTATTTTCCACTATTAACGGCATAGCTTCTTCTTTATAATGAAATATACATCCGATCATTTATATTAAAAAATGGCATTTTTCTTTGAATATCAAAATAACACCTTATATTGGAAAACCCTTCACATCAGTATGTGTATGTTGTCTTGCTTAGTGAAACTTTTTGATATCCTTTATCTTATTACAGGAATCCAGGGGCCACCTGGTGAGGGTTTACCAGGAAAGATCGGTGATAGAGGAGAACCTGGTATGCCTGGTGAGCTCTTAATACCAAAAGAAACTATGACTTCTTACTTCATGTATTTTATTTTTAGGTCCCCCTGGTTTGCGAGGGGCGCCGGGTGCTCAGGGTCCACCAGGATATTGTGAATATTGCAATAACGTGCAGAATTACCAAGCGGGGTATTATGCACGACCTGGAGGAACGAATAAAGGTCCATAAGAATAATTATATTAAAAATAAAATAATAAGGAGCTCAACAAGTTATGAATTTCATTACCACTATCATAAATCGTGAGAGTAGTTAAAAGAGAAAATGAGATATTGAAACGAATTTAATGCAAATAAAACGATATTGTACAAAGGAAATTGAATAAAATCTCCTCATTAATTTTTTTAATTTTATTTATACAAAAAAACGGTCAGTTCCAAATTTGAATATGTATCAGAATTTTCTATGGTAGGATCAATCCATCAGCTCAATTTATATTCGTAGCAAAAACTGATTGGTCGACCATACTAGTTTCTTTAAAAAAAATACTTTCGAATATCAATCGAGTTACACATGTTTATTCTTTCTTAACCCCGCCTAAAACTCACGAGAAACTGAGAAATCTATCAACTTTGTTTTTACGAATGGCATGATCAATCAAAAAATTTAGTAAGCTCTGAACAGGTGCTTTTGAGCGCTCCTTCATTGGTGGAGCAACGAGGCTAATACATCAAAATTTTGTATAGGACTTGAGAATGATACTAAATATATAAATGCAAAATCTCAGCAAGATCGAAACAATATTTTGGAAATTATTCAAAAACTGAAATATGTACAAACTCGACAATTAAAAAATTAAATTCTATGGTTCTGATGATGCGAATTCTACAAGAACGTAGTACCTATATAAATTTTCATTCGCAAAATGAATTTCACTCGAATCGGATATCTTGTTATGGAAATATAAAGATTCTTCTTTTCAAACTTCTAATTGATTTTTCTATGGTTCTGATAATGCGATCCTTTTGAAATGTCTCATGAGCATTCAGTATACTCGTATCAGTCTTAATTCACGAAATAAATTTCGGTCGAGTCGGTTATCTTGTTTTAGAAATATAAAGAATCTTTTTTTCAATATTCCAATTGAATTTTCTATGGTTCTGTTAATACTATGGCCACAAAATTTTGCATGAAGCTCATTATGAGCATCTTCCATGCGGCTGCAAAATTTCATCTCAATTGGTTGCATTTTGTCTGAGATATTAAGAAACAAATATTTTGATTGGCTTGTTAACGAACTTTTTACAATTTTTGGGGTTCAGAGTAGGGACATCAACTTCAGGGACACGAACAGTTACTGAAGCATTTTTGTATATTTTTCATTTTTGTTATAATGAAAAATAATCCAATGAGGTATTCATCAAAAAATTGAAACAATTTTGATACGGATTTTCATGAAATCTTTTGTTTTGTTGTGAACATAGGTTTTCTAAAAGGATAATTTTATCTGTGTGGAACAAACGTAGAAGATACTACAATGATTGTGGGTATTTCAAGTCTCTAGCTCATTTCATTACTAAGTTTTCATAAAATAGATCAATTTACAAATTCGCTTTTCGAAAAGATTGGAAAGATTCATTTGATAACAGCATTTACCATCGTGAGTTTCTTATCTGCATATTTTTGGGAGATATGATCAATTCTTGGTTTGTCTGCCTAATGACAAATGTTATAGTTTTTGGAATTGAAAAACCGGAATTTTGTTGATATGATAACTTGTTCTTTTAAGTCCAAAATGACGTAAAGAATTCTTCAACTATATATGTACTCAATTATTTTACTGGTCATTAATAATGCCAAATTATGAAAATTAATTCCGTTAACCGCACTATTGAGTTTGGTCTTTCAAGGACACCGTCTTGTGTAAGGATTTAAGCGGTAGGAAATGAACTTGACAACAAATTTCTTAATTCGAATATATCTAACTAGATATCCTCTTGACTATATTTCATCTCCTCAAAAATTAAGGGAAATTGATAACAAGAATAAACTGAAATAGGTTCCTTTGTAATTCACTACTGAATTTTTCAGGCAGTTGAGCCAAAACAAAAACAACACCCACAAAGTTCAGAGTGATATCCTAATTCTAGGTAGTTGTTCAATCCATTATGAAAACTATCCAAACATTCTAATGGTTGTTGTACTTATTATCCATACTGTTCAACTTGTCTGCAGTGAGAGGTTTGGTATAATGTTTCCCTTTTTTGAGTGCTACATCGCTATGAGTGCTACATCGTTTTACCGAAATGTCTGTTTCTTTCGAATTTTGAACCGAAAATGGTCTCAAACGATAGGTTTCGGCTCGCTGATGACGAATCCGTGGTCAAATTCAACCTTCGACCACACCTAAAATTTTGCTGACATACTAAGGGTTAAATAATTACAGGACGGGCAAAAATGTAATTTGACACAATTTCTGAATGGTGTTTTGTTTATGGGCTACTCAATGTGACAATTTAACATTGCCTTAAATCCAGTACCTTTTGGTTTTTGAATATCTAAAAGTTCCCCCCCCCCTCCGAGCACATAATATTCATACCTAGTATTCGTTTTGAAGAGTTTCGAGCTCCTGAGCTGTTTTTCGAGCTTTTGAGTTACTCAGGAGCACGAAATATCTCGAAACGACTAGGCTAATTATGCTATACAGGGTGGCCGGACGATTGACGTCCAAAAGAAAAAAAACAGGTCTCTCGTCTCATGGGGTATTCGAATCACTCCCATGTATGTTACGCGATTTTTCACGGTTTCCAAGTTATGAATTTTTCATAAACTTTTGAGAATTTTCAACTTGACCATATTAAAAAAGATATTAAAAAAAAGTACGAGAGTTTTCTGATATATTTCTTTTGTAAATAAATCACCATGAAATGTTCTTTTATACATAAAATAACGAGCATCGTTACTTGGATAAAAATTATGGAAATGTTGGTCTCAATTGAAAAAGTTACGTATTTTGGTTCACGATCTAAATTTTCCGATTTAAATTAAAAATGTGAACAGGCTACTTCATGGTTTCTTAGTAGGCTTAAAAACTGCGCTCAACACTCAGCTTTCAGAATCATTAATAAAAAATGGTACTCAACAGTCTACTTCTGCTAGAATTAGCCTTCAAAGTCAGCGAGGTGGAAAAAATCAAAGAACTAGAAATTTACTCAAGAATTTTTTTTTGCCATTTTAAGATTTTCCTGATCAAGTTATGATATAAAATGCTGAAAATTAATGAAAATTAGCATTAGAAGAAACGTTTTAGATAGGAAAAAAAAGGTATGGCAATAAATCACACATCATGTAGATAAAAAGGAATTTATTTATAAAATTTACAATAGGTAGGTTTTCAAAAAGGCCACTTTCAGCCTCAATACACATTTAACACCTTCCCAAAATTTATTTATTAATTTATTTTTTTATTGTAATTTTTATAAATAAGTAATTTTTTTTATCTACATGATGTGTGATTTATTGCCATACCTTTTTCTTTTTCTCATCCAAAACTTTTCTCCTAAAGCAAATTTTCAGCATTTTCTATCATAACTTGATCAGAAAAATCTTAAAATGGCAAAAAATAATTGTTGAGTAAACGTCTAGTTCTTTGATTTTTTCCAACTCGCTGACTTTGAAGGCTAATTCTAGCAAAAGTAGACTGTTGAGTACCATTTTTTATTAATGATTCTGAAAGCTGAGTGTTGAGCGCAGTTTTTAAGCCTACTAAGAAACCATGAAGTAGCCTGTTCACATTTTCAATTTAAATCGGAAAATTTAGATGGTGAACCAAAATAAGTAACTTTTTCACTTGAGACCAACATTTCTATAATTTTTAAGTACATTTCATGGCGATTTATTTACAAAAAAAATATATCAAAAAACGCTTGTACTTTTTTTTAATATCTTTTTTAATATGGTCAAGTTGACAATTCTCAAAAGTTCATAAAAAAATTCATAACTCGGAAACCGCGAAAAATCGCATAACATACATGGGGTAATTCGAATACCCCATGAGACGAGGGACCTGTTTTTTTCTTTTGGACGTCAATCGTCCGGCCACCCTGTATATGTTGGATCCATGGAGGTAAAGGAAGGGAGCATATCCTATATTTCCTTTGTTCCAAAAGTGTCACATATACGGTATTCGTTTTGTGGAGTTTCGTGCTCCTGAGCTGTTCCAGTACTTGTGCGCAGCCAATGGCAAGCCGTATTTCGAGCTTTTGAGTTACTCAGGAGCACGAAATATCTCAAAACGAATAGGCTAATAGTGCAGTCATATTGGTATGAGCAACTTTGTGGTGGGAATTTTTTGGATCCATTAAAGCACCCATTCACTGAATAAGAAACCACTTTTAACTTACACTTGATAGCTTTCTGCTACAAACTGTAGGGAAAATGAACAAGAAATGAGGCACTAATAATAAAATTCATCGTTTAAAAAGTTCGAAGTCGGCCATATTGGCGTGTCCCTCCTTTGTTTTGTGTTGTTTTGTTTACGTAACACTTGTCAAACGTTAGGCTCCCTTCACTTCCTTCACCTCCATGGTTGGATCAAACTAGACTTATTCTACTGGGTGATGTGAAACTAACGTCAGTCGACCTTAGAGAGAGATCTCCTTTCAATAATCCACCTCACTAGAATTCACGAAAGGTTGAGCGCATAGTAGGCGTTTATTTATTTATCTGAAGTTGGCAGTATTTACTGTCATAAAGTAAAATAAAGTCATCGTTGCCGAATGTACCCGGTCTCGTCCGACGAGCTTGCGAGTTATCAGAGACCTCTATGGTTATATTGACAACATTGCGTATCAATCTAACAAGAAAATTAAGAACATAACATTATTTTAGTTTAGTTATACTAAAATTTTAATATACACAGTGAAATATGCCAAATTTCCATGGCCAACCGACGGCTCAAACTTTCGTCAACGAAGTATATGTATGGTCATTGTAGTCACCTCAAATATTAAAAATAATCGTCCCTAATCTTTGGAATACCTAGTAAGACAATCTTTTTGTAAAACTAATTTCTATGTTCTCCCTATAGTGACATCTTGGGAATCTTCTGCGATCCATTTGATGCAATAGAAAGAATTCTCTGAAAATAATGGCAACGGCCTAAGGAATCATTTTTGTCGAATAATAGAGCAGAATTACTGTGCTATAAATATAAAATATGTTCAGCGGCTGAATGCAACCCTGACGTTTCCAACGTACCGAGTATCTGGCTGGGGTGGCGCCATCTATAGTCCGTTCACGAAAGGTTGAGCCGTCGGTTGGCCATGGAAATTTGACATATTCCACTGTGTATATTAAAATTTTAGGTTATGTTCTTTATTTTCTTGTCACATTGATACGCAATGTTGTCAATATTGCATAGAGTTCTCTGATAACTCGCAAGCTCGTCGGACGAGACCGAGTACATTCGGCAACGTTGACTTCATTTTTCTTTATGACAGTAAATACTGCCAACTTCAGATAAATAAAGAAACGCCTACTATGTGCTCAACCTTTCGTGAACGGACTACATTTCACCAAAGTATAAAGTGAGTAGGTAAACCTCGTTGGTTGTCGTTCATATTCGCACGCGAACGGAATGTGTCGGAAGTTTATTGGGTCTGTAAAGAGAGAGATACCTACTCTGCGCCGTTCACGATAGAAAGGTCGTAGCGATAGGAGGGACTAAGGGGTTTCCTTTACTTCATACTCTCCTGACATAGACTATAATAGGCATCTGAAAATAAGAATGCATCGCCACAGTGGACATTCGTAGAACTATTAATATTGACATGGGAGAATTTTGTTGTATTGTTTATATGTAAACTTATTTGATTGAAATTTGAATTATTTACAATATATTAAAATTTCAGACATCTATAAATAGTGAACGAGTGTATAGTACAGTCAAATAGGGTTTTTAGCAGGAAAGTTTTGGGGTAGTTTTGATTTTTTCGATTTTTTATGTTTTTTGTAGTGCTGAATCCGAATCTGAGGTTTGCTAACAAAATTTCGTGAGGGAACATTGAAAAAAATACAAAAAAAGAGAAAAAATCTCATACTTTGGCAGTTTTCTGCTTATAACTCGGAAACTATCAACTTTTCGTGAAAAACCTTTCCATACAGAATGAAAGTACATGAAATTTCCTACAAATTGTATTACCACAGCTTGTTCTGCAAATACCCGTTCTGGCTCAAATTATAGTTGAAAATGAGGTATTTTCTATGACTCAATAAATGAAAAGAAATTAAATTCCGTGGTTCCGATAATGCGAACGTCTTGAAATTTTGCATGAACATTGAGTATATCAGTCTCGATTCACAAAAAAAAATTAACTCGAATCGGATATCTTGTTATGGAAATATAAAGATTCTTCTTTTCAATATTCCAATTCAATTTTCTATGGTTCTGTTCACACTATGGTCACACAATTTTGAATGAGGCTTATAATGACCATCTTGCACGTGGCCGCAAAATTTCATTTCGATTGGTTTAGTTTTGTCTGGACTATTGAGGAACAGAAATTTTGAATGGCCATGTTTTATGAAACATAGAATATGGCCATTCAAAGTTTTTGTTCCCCGATATCTCAGACAAAACGAAACCCATCGAAATGAAATGTTGCGGCCATATGCAAGATGCTCATAAGAAGCTTCATTCAAAATTGTGTGACCATAGTGTAAAAAGAACCAAAGAAAATTGAATTGGAATATTGAAAAGAAGAATCTTTATATTTCCATAACAAGATATCCGATTCGAGTTAATTTTTTTTGTTAATCGAGACTGATATACTGAATGTTCATGCAAAATTTCAAGACGTTCGCATTATCGAACTTCTTTTCATTTATTGTGTCATAGAAAATACCTCATTTTCAACTATAATTTGAGCCAAAACGTGTTTTCGCAGAACAAGCTGTGGTAATACAATTTGTAGGAAATTTCATGTACTTTCATTTTGTATGTAAAGGTTTTTCACGAAAAGTTGATAGTTTCCGAGTTATAGGCAGAAAACTGCCTAAGAATGAGATTTTTTCTCTTTTTTGTAATTTTTTCAATGTTCCCTCACGAAATTTTGTTAGCAAACCTCAGATTCGGATTCAGCACCCCAAAAAACATAAAAAATCAAAACTACCCCAAAACTTTCCGTCTAGGGGTTCTTTTGAGCACAAATTGGCTGGACTATGTATTGCTGTGTATATTATATGTTAATTTTTCTCAAAAATTGTAGGTGTCATCATTTATTTCAATTTACTTTAGCCATAGTTTTGTTGAACAGTTGAATTAACATTATATGATTAAGTTCAAACAGTACTTTTTTTCTTCTGAATAGCATTCTTTGGAGGCCGGTGGGTCTTTCTTTGTTTAGAATTCTTCGTCTCAACCTTTCCGTTTTACATTCTGGTTGTTCCTTCTTGGTAGTAGATTCAACAGGAAGATTTCTGGAAGGCACAGCAGTCTTTTGCAAGAGCTTCCTCTGTTGGAAACTGGGATCTGTAAACGATTAACCCCATGAATTAAATTTAACCTACAAGTTTTGTCTAATCCGTACTTACCCCATAGAAATAATCCTCATCTACAAAATGCAAGCAGCAAACTTTTATATTTCCTGTGCCTGGTTTATCTATTTCAAGTTTGAATTGAATGGCTTTTCGTCGATCCATCTATACACTCATCTCCTCGATTTACCTTCTACCCAAACACGAAACTTATCCTCAGCCTGAGAAATTGAATGGAAATGTATATTTTGATTTATTTTTTCCTAATAAAAACACTAAGGAACTGTGTAATAGCGGTTTGAATGGATTCATACCTGAAAAATGATTAGTAATGATAAATATTCACATAATTCACGACAACACAATGCAAAATAAAAGAATCATGTCAATATTAATATAATGGTTACTCAGATCGTCACCGAAGGGCTTATCGCTTAGCTTGATTTGGCTATAGTTTTAATATTCAGTTCGTGAAACAATTTTTACATTAACTTGTCCTACTAGATAGTTTATATACTATGGTATGGTTACGCACAAAACACATCATTAGCTACAGCGCAGAAAGTTAATTATTGTGCCAGTTGACCGCAATATGCAAATAATAATAATCTAAAGAGCATTTACTAACTTTTGAGTCCATTATTGGCTCAAAATCTGATACATGAAGACCATTTGGTACGCTGTTCCCTCTAAAAAAATCACACAAGAAACGAGATCGAAAGTTCGATTGCAGTTTTATATCTGTGTCGCTCTTAAATTAAGGTAGCGAGATTTTGTGAAACCCTAAAAACGTCTAAAAGCGCAAAACTTTTTACAATATAATATGATCATATACTCTCAAAATGATGTATGGAATGTATCGGTGAACAAAACACGCTGTACATATAATAATTACCATCACACATAAATCATTATTTGATATCAGGCACTTAGTAGGGGGTAGTCGTCATTCTATTGAAGTAGTACTAGCATTGTTTAAACCAGTGGTTCCCAAACTTATTTTATCCACCGCCCCCTTTCAATAAAAACATTGATCAGCGCCCCCTTAATATCAATATTGATAATTTAAGGTAAGCCACACATCAAAGAAAGGTGAATCAAGAAACATATTCTCATTTCATTAGTGTTTTGAATGGGAATTCGCAGGCAAATGCTCTTCAAGTGACATCAAGGAGAAAAACAAATCGTATTGAAACCTGCAACATGAAATATTTTCTGTTATATTTCTTGTTTCATGTTTCAATTTCTCAGAAATTTCTTCAGAAACCTGCAATCAAGTATACTTGATCGCACGTTTCAATACGGATTAGCTTCTCTCTCTGACGTCACTCGGAACGCATTTGTCTTCAGATTCCCATTCAAAACACTTATAAACTTGAGAACATGTTTATTGTTGTTTCAAATTCCTTTGACATGCGGCTTGCCTATTATTTCTACCTTTTTCTTTAATATAGCGAAGAAAGTTGTGCATTGAAATTTGAAATTGTGAACCTCTTTATTGAAGAAAAAGTTGATACAAAAAAAAATTTCAAAAATCCCAATGCGAAGTATGAACCTGGTGAGCTGTTACCAATTTTGTAATATTTGGTTCCATTTTTGTTAACAGCATTCTCAAATCACCGCGATTGACTACTAGATAACGGTTCTTTTTTTTGTTAATAAATTGTTAACTGCACTGAATCCGCACCTAAGTGCTCGCAATAATTATGTACCTATGTCTTCATCCTTTTTTACTGCTCCTGATACATTTGGAAACTGGATGAATTTCCCTCTTCCAAAATTTCGTTTGTACAGAAGGAGTTTTGTCACGAATGCAGAAATAACAGATTTTGTTTTTATTAAATTCAAAAGCACCCGTGGCCATCACCGCCCCCCTGGAACGCCACAGCGCCCACCAGGGGGCGGTAGCGCCCACTTTGGGAATCACTGGTTTAAACCATTCCTTAAACAATGGTACTACTGAAATAAGTTGTATGTATGTTTTTGAAATTTTTTATTTCCTTCCTTTTGATGCGTACCTACTTATAGTATTGAAAGAATGCTTTTGCTGTTTTTGAGCCATTTTACCGATCTCCAATGAAAAAATTCAAGAAAAGCCTTGAGCAGGAGCTTTTGAGCGCTCGTTCAGTGGTGGTCAATATAAAGATTTTTCTTTTCAATATTCTAATTGAATTTTCTATGGTTCTGTTAACACTATGGCTACGAAATTTTAGATGTACATTCAGTATATCGATCTCCATTCACAAAATAAAATTTAAAATATTTCATTCAAATCGGTTATCATGTTAGGGAAATATAAAGATTCTTCTTTTCAATATTCCAATTGAATAATTTTGAATGGCCATATTTTATAGAACAACCTATACGATTTGGCTGGTTAAAGAAATTAACCGAGGCATTTGGGATCCTAACTCACCCTGAAAATTATAAGTCTCTAGGCTAGGACAATCCCTTCGAAAGTTATGGTGCTAACGGTCGGACAGCCGGCCCCACGGACAGATTGAGCTTGACCACGGTTTCTTCATCAGGAAGTCGAACCCTATCGTTTGAGATCATTTTTGGTTCAAAATTAGAAAGTCACAGACATTTGGGCAAAAAGATATAGCACTCGTTTGAGTAACACGAGTGCTCAAAAATCGATTAGTTTTTACGAACAACCTGAAAGCTTGAATTTTTATAATCTGAATTGTCGACGCTTTCCTTAAGTACTACGCAATACATATACAGGGTGACCAGATTTGGTGATCCCTGAACTACAACCTTTAACCCTGAGAGATAGAGAAAAATGGATGGCACATTGATGTGGTGGTCTTTTTTTGAGAAACTCATTATGCCGTCAACCTCATTGCTCTATATGTTATTTTGTTTTCGAGTTATAAGCAAAAATTGGGCAATTTCAACTCTGGTCAAACTTGAAAGGAATCGATAACATCTACCAGACCAAGATTTTATCGATTTTGAAGAAATTTCTTTCCGAAAAAATACGAGCCTTGAGAAAGAACCACAAAGGGTTCGAGACGTTGGCGATGCATCAATAGGATAGATAACAAATAAAGGAAACTTGTCCAAATTCCCGCTATCATCATTTCACTGTTTACATCATTGACGCTTCTTATGTTTTTTCTCTCTTTACAAAAATATGCAACATGTCATATTTCGCTCATAAGTCAGTGGGGGCGCTTGGGGGGGCAAGGGTTGTCCCGGCCCCCCTAAATATACATCTGGAAGGAAATCACTCAGCAAAAATTAGATTAGGCCACTGAATTCCTATAAAAAAGTATCAGTATAATGTTTTTGTGTCAATTTTATAGCACCAACAGCATAATCTTGCTATTTCCTTCCAGAAAATTAAGAATTGTTGAAATAAATATTTTCATTCGAAATAAATCACAAGGATTAATAATTTTGGAACTGTAGAACGAATTCAGAGCTTTAAAAAACTCAGTTTTTTTATGTCAGTAATAAATCTCGTTTTCAGGGATGTCAAAACCTCATTTCCTTCTATAGTTCATCGTACGGAATACAGATCGTACGGATATAGGTTTATGAAAAAATCGGACATTCAACGTTACATCCGCTGTATACAATGTTAATCCCTGTCGACGCGAAACTTCCATGTATGCATATAATATGAAGTCGGTTAAAAACACTTCTCTTCTGTCTAATGAATAATATTAATTAACATTCGTAAGGCGGTAAATCTTTACATCTGGCAACCTGCTGTACAAACCAAAACCATTCTACGACCCTGAACTGCTAGAACATGAACATGGAATCGAGAAATAATTGGAATATCATATCGGCTCCGTCGCTTCAACTTTGCTCGCTAGTCCCCAGTTAGCGCACCGCGCAGTGCAGTGAGTGGAGACAAGTGTATATATGTTTATATATATAACTATCACAATCATGGCGAATCCGAGGAAATTTAGTGAAAAAATAGCCTTGCAGATGCATAGACAGGCCGAAGAAACAGCCAGATTTGAACAGATTATGAGGGAAGTGTCGGAGGCTACTGCCCAGGTGGGTCATTCGTATTTTATAACCTCTACCCGCCATATCAAGTAATGTGACGACGTAAACAAGACCTCAATTACAATTCGTCCCTTGAAAACACTTTTTGGGATAACATTATAATAGCGTTTCAGTTGCAGTGAAGAAAGGCCAAAATACGTTCTAAATCTATTATTGTTTTAATATTTAAAATCCCTCTGTATTGACAAGCATTCATTATCTCTGACAGCAAAGAATATCTGACACTCTCGAAGCAAAACAAAGTTAACAAACATCTATTTATTGAAATTTTTATGCATTTATTGGAATTCGACATAGTCTATCGTCCAACAATATTTTGTTTATACTTCCTTTCTAGCTGATCAATTATAATTAATCACGTAGTGGGTCAATTTTAAATTTTCAAATTCTGATTAGCATCACCTATTATTGTTGTTATTCGATTTACGATATCGATCTCATAAATTTATTACTTAACCTTTAGTTAATCGTATAAAACCACGTGTGCATTGAACGTTAAATGAGCTGGTTTCCGAAATAAACAACTCTGGAGAATATCAAAAACTTAACCTCCAAATAAGACAGTCCTATTCGAATTTATTCTTCCCTGAAAGGGCTTTCTATCGTTGTGGCAAATGAATACAAAATTCATGCGTAATTGTACATTATTAATTAAATATTCAAATCAATTTCACTTCCTTCACCCATTGAAAATATTCTTCCTTGTTTTGATACTGCTGAGAATAATTACGTTTATTTTCTTTTGTTCGGCAAGCTTATCATTAGAATTTTTCATTTCCTAAATAGATTGATAAATCACTAAATTCTCTAACAAAATATTGTCTGGTTAGGAATACATTGTTCTCATGTTTGAAAACGTTCATGATGAAGATTTTTTTCAAATTGAATTTCTTAGTATTATTCGAAATCTAAAGATATCCTAAAAACAATCTTTTTGTGTTATCTCAGCTGACGACTGGGATTTTGTGTGACTTCATAAACAATTTAGTTGTTTATTTTTTCAGTCATTTCTATTCTATATTGAGATATGAAAGAGAAATAGTTATTTTCCCATTTGATTAATTAATGAGAATTTCGAAAAAACTCGTGAAATACTTATTAGGGAAAATTGTATTTACTGAATCCCATAGAAGTATAGATATTTGATAGTGAATGGCCATTGACCTACGTTCTGCAACCAAACATTCGAAGTTGTGTGTATAATAAAACAATACTAATCTTGTTGCAACTTCTATAAATATGTTGAGATATTCATTCATTCTGGATTGGCAGAATCTTGTATTCTCGTCAAGAAGCTCTTACGTACAATTTAATAGAAACATACTATTCTCGTTTATGCACGTGTGCAATAATAGAATAATATGAGTGAGATTGGTAATTTTCATACAAAAATGGAATATGAAAAATATCTGGTGAATAAATTTGATGGGTATAGGAAACTGGAACTTCTGAATTTGATGTTTTAAATAGGTTCTAAATAATAATTCCGAATTCAATTTCAGAAGTACACTACGAAATATTTCGAATGAAGATATATTTGGGTTGCCTACTTCAGACTTAGTTCAAAAACTTAAAACGATATTGATGTTTGTGTTTTTCTTGGAAGTTATATCATCCCATCATTCTTCAAGAAGAAACAATTACCTAAATATGGATTCCATGATATACGAAAAATTTTTATTATGGAAGTTCTGGACATGATAATATACCCGAATAAATTATATTATTGTCGGACTTAAAATGGAAGAGAATTAATACTAAGAGAATATGAATACTGGGTGTCTCAAGAATTTCCCATACAGCCAATATTTTGGCTCTTAGACAATGTAGAAAGTTCAAAGATAACAGCAGAATCTCAGAAATCAGAATCCGTCGTTAAAATTTTGTGTCTAATCACCTCCCCTAAAAAACCTACCCCCAGAATTTTTTTCAACTGCACTCTTATATTTTTCCCTCGGAACGATTACTCAGTAATTGATGGCTCTTAGGTCAGTGGCGTTGCTAGGAGAAGGAGACAGTGGTGGCCCAGAATTTTCAGGCGAGAGAAATGAATGAGTTTATTCATTTTTGATTAGCAGAGGTAATATTTCAGGGGAAGGGCCTGCAAGAATTCAGGGGAGGCTTGTGCCAACCCTTGCCCCCTCTTAACGTCCCCACTGACCGAAGGGCGATATATGACATGTTATATATTTTTTAACTAGAAAACAAAAGTTCATGTCATAAACCATGAATGAAATCCTTAAGCAAAAATTAGATAAGGCCACTGGATTTTTACCAAAAAGTGTCCATAGAATGTTTTTGATTCATGTTCATAGCACAAACAGGAATGGAGATTGACCCAAGTTGAAATAGTCCATATGTCAAATTTGGCCTTAACTCGAAAACAAGAAAAGATGGATGAATACGATTAACGGTATAATTCGTTTCTCTTTCTCATAGAGTTAAACAGTTTTAGTTCAGGTTTCATAATTCTGATCACCCTGTACAAGTGCTTGACTCGTTTGAAAGTTCAGTGGAAGCTGGTGGTACAAATATCGAACATTTATTACTTTTAATTTGATTTTAAATAATTATTGAGTGGTTTTATTATGTTTCGAAGTTTCTTTGTTTTGTATATATTGTCCGTATTGAATATCTTGGAACACTAAAAATATTTTACTGAAAATGGCGGATGTGCCACAATTTATAGTTGTTTTATATTTTTTAATTCAAGGTAAATGATGAAATATTGTTTTTCTTTCACTGGAGAGTCGTTTCTTCTTCTTCTGAATTGGCATTCTGCCTATAAATATAAGGGTGCGATTACGCGTAAATTCAACCCTCTGAATTGATGCTCATCCACCATTTTTGCGAATTACGGTGAAATATTTCTAGTGGCTGGTTTTTAGGGATGGTTATAAGAAACAGAATTGCAACAACGGATTCTTTATGCCTTTCAAAATACTTTTTGTATAAACTTTTCATCCGCCGGAGAACCGAGATATTGGCTAATCAATTGTGTACACCATTCGTTTCAAACTGATCTCATTCATTCACTGCTATCAGCATTGTCTGTAAAAATAAGTATTAGTTAGTTCATCATTGATCAAATAGGAAATAATAATAAAAATAATTCAGCTGACGGTACCAAATCTTCGGAAATCTGCCCAGTAGTCACTATATTTTTCTTAATCGAGATGTGAGCATTATTGAAATGTTGCAAACAAAAAGTACGTATTGTAAACATCAAAACCTTTGTTTTTCAGATACGGCGTTTTCAAGTTTAAATTTTCTGATTTTATTTGAAGTTCACACTCAAATGGATATGCCAATTAGCGGTGATGGGGCAATGTTCTTTGAAATGATCGAAATGCGGAAAAACGTAAAACTTACTGAATTTTCGTTGAAATTGAAATTACCATTCATAACCCCTATTTCAGTTATTTTTTACCCAAATAATTTATGGAGGATGATCTCAACAGTTCAGGTTTGAGTGGCATTTCAAAAATGGGCTATACTTGAGATGTTTAAAGGTACTGCTGGGTTCGCTGTTTCGTTTTTGTTTCAGATATTACGGCGATAAAATTCAAGATCGGCCAAACTATCATATGGCATCATAAAAACGATGTGAGAGACAAACGAAATATAGCAGTTGCCCATCGTTTGTGAATCGGGTAATATCTCTCTTGCTGAATCTATTGTCAGTTCTTAACCTATAAATACATATCTCACCCTTTTAAACATCTCTGCTCAGATATATATCATTGTGTTTAGAATACCTAGTAGCATTGTTCTCCTTAAACAATGCTAGTAAGTAGTAGGGCAATCCCTTTTTAAAGCTCATAACTTAGTTCCCCCTAGCGACATCTTCGACTTTTCCTGTAAAACAGTTGAATTGGAAATAAAGAATTCTATTAAAATAGGGCGGATTTTCTGCGCTAGGTAGGAACACCATGTTCGACGGCTGAATTCAACTCCGTAAAGCCTTGTTCGCACTACGCTAGTAGTTTAGTCAAGGAGCTAAAAATTTAGTCACTAAACGTGTGTGAACACCAAGAATTTAGTCGGGTAGATTAGTGTGTAGTTTAGTCGAGTCGATCCATTTGGTTCTATTTTATCGGGCGAGTAGAGTACCCCACCAGTCCCACCACGCGATACTCTTCACTCGCTCACGGACTAGATAGGTCCGAACTGATCAGTTTATTCGAGTTCATTAGTAATATCATTTGCCGCGATGATGTCGTTTCGCTGGGCGGAAGAAATCACGTCAGAGTTCGTGCGTTGCGAGTTGTTCATCGTACAAAGCGCTACTCACTTGTGAACTTAACTCGAACAAAGTGCGAACGATTGAATGGAGAGTAGCTACTAAATTTCTAGCGGCTCGACTAAACTACTAGCGTAGTGCGAACAAGACTTAAGGCCGGCGCATACCGGAATCGACAAGTAGTCTCCGACGAGACACTTCTGTTACACCCCGATCACACTCAGCTCACTTCCACAGCAGGGAGCAGGAAAGTGGGCACTGGGTGAAACTTTCCAAGGAATGATGTGAATCAATGAGAGCTACTGCCATCTATGTATGTGTGTGTCACTTGTCAGGGAAAGTGAAAATATGTCATAACATAAACAATTTTCTGCATATGTATTTATGTGAAACATTTGAAATTTAACGCTTTTATCAAAGATTCATTATAAGCCACTATCGTGGAAATAGCAACAGATGGGGAGTGTGCCAGAGCCTGCTGAAGACATACTCAATGGGTAGAACACAGTTCACTGTACTGGATGGCTGTGGAAGTCTCAAGAGAGAGTTGAAGATGGGAGTGGCTCAGGGATCTGTATTGGGACCAATCATGTATCTTCTCTATGTTCACAGCTTAAGATTACTAAACCTGTATTCTAAATACCTTATGTATGCTGATGATACCGTGTTGCTCCTATCAGAAGCCAATTTTGAAAATTTAAAACGATATATTAACTGTGATATGCAAAGATACTTTGAATGGCTGTGTCAAAATAGACTAAGTATTAATACTGATAAGACTGTCTACATGTTAATGAAACAAAAAAACAAGAAGTGCTGTGATCTAGATATAACAATAAATAACATAAAATTGAAAGAAGTTAAAGAATATAAATACCTAGGATTAGTACTGGATAATAAATTAACGTGGACTAGAATAGACTTTCTTTTTGTAATTTTGTTGGGTTAAAGATATTATTTTTGTTGTATTTTCTGGTTTCTAATCAAATAATATAATTAGTAGGCCCTGGTGCCAGTATGTATTGCTGTTTAAGGGTCAAAATAAAGATTATTATTATTATACAGGGTGTCCCATTACTCGACGTGAACCCGGAACCGGGTGAAAAGGCAAGTAATGCTGGTTGTCAGAAAAATATTAAAAAAAATCTAAGTTGCATGATTTTAAAATAATGCGCATTTAAAAAAAACATGCAAAATTCCACACCCTGTGACAGTGTTTTCGCTCCTGTTGCCACAAATATCAACTTTTTCCAACTTTTTTCGTTGCTGTGTAACCTTGAATAATGCTTGTCTAAACTGTAATCAAAATTTTGATACCAGCTGATCTAGGTTTCATAAAAATAGGGCTTACTTCTCAGAAAAAAAATTCGAAATAAACAATTGCCTAGTTTCAACTGATTGTATTGAAAAAAAATGTACTACGTAGGTTTGGCATGTTTTTCCAAAGTTGGCGCATTTAGTGAGGATTCCAAAATGGTATAATACTTGTTTAATTGTAGCTGCCGTAGTTCAAATTTATTTTCGATTGCCTTTGAATACACTTTTTCGTTAACTGCTTCCAAGTAATAGAGTCCAATGGATTCAAGTCCGGTGAACGGGCCGGCCACGAGATTGGACCAGAAAGTCCGATCCATCTTCCGGGAAAAATGTTATCAGAAAAAAAATTTCCAGAGAAAATAATTTTTCCAGAAAAAATTAGTCCGGAGAAATTTCTCTGAAAATTTTTTTTCTGGTAACATTTTTTCCCGGAAGATGGATCGGACGTTCTGGTCCAATCTCGTGGCCGGCCCGTTCACCGGACTTGAATCCATTGGACTTTATTACTGGGAAGCAGTTAACGAAAAAGTGTATTCAAAGGCAATCGAAAATAAATTTGAACTACGGCAGCTACAATTAAACAAGTATTATACCATTATGGAATCCTTGCTAAATGCACCAAATTTTGAAAAAACATGCCAAACCTACGTAGTACATTTTTTTTCAATAGAGTCAGTTGAAACTAGGCAATTGTTTATTTCGAATTTTTTTCTGAGAAGTAAGCCCTATTTTTATGAAACCTAGAGCAGCTGGTATCAAAATTTTGATTACAGTTTAGACAAGCATTATTCAAGGTTACACAGCAAAGAAAAAAGTTGGAAAAAGTTGATATTTGTGGCAACAGGAACGAAAAGACTGTCACAGGGTGTGGAATTTTGCGTGTTTTTTTAAATGCGCATTATTTTAAAATCATGCAACTTAGATTTTTTTTAATATTTTTCTGACAACCAGCATTACTTGCCTTTTCACCCGGTTCCGGGTTGACGTCGAGTAATGGGACACCCTGTATGTTTGCAGGCGCGGATCCAGACCCGACTTGGGGGAGGGAAGTTTTAGATATTCAAAAACCAAAAATTACTGGTATTTTAAGCGATGGTAAATTGACTAAATTGAGTAGCTCCCAATCAAAACCCTATTTTTGAAAATATTCAAAAACTGTATTTATAGACATTTAAACATATGGATAAGCTTACACATATTTAGTATGTCAGCAATATTTTAGGTGAGCGAGGGTTTTTTTGGGGGGGGGACGTTCCAACAGTCCCCCCTGGATTTTCGACGTTTATCAAGCCAAGATATAGCTTTATCTGCATACATCCATAAAACACCAGTCGATCATTCTGTTTCACTATCTCGTTCGTAATCTATAGATATCTTTGTACATTTCCTGTTGCCTTCCGCTGTTCCACGTGCTGCCTCATGCTAGCTTAATTGGCGGTTTTCGGACGGAAGTCAAAGGACTGGCAGCACGAGCAGCATTGAGTGATTACATTCAGCTAAGTTGGTGTGTCTGCGCTGACAACAGAATCGCCGAACGCTCTTACGAAATTTATAATATTTTCTAAAATATTATTATTATTGTCGAGAAAATGTCATCCGTGGAGAGGAGTAAAACTTCGATTTTGAAAATATGATTATGTGCCTTTTATTTCCTCCAAACAGGTCATTTCACAACAATTCTAACAAATGTTTACATTTTTTATCAGGGGTGCGACCGAAATTATTCCAAAAATCACACGAGCTACAGTTATTTCACAGAAATTTTTCATTAAAATCAATTTAAAATGCCATTAAAACTGATAAAAAGAAGTATATAACTTTTATTCGGATTCAATGATTTTTAGCCCATCCGCCTTCAAAAGCCGATTACAACAAAAAAGTCGAAACAAGTATCTTTTTCCAATGACTTTCGTAAGACTGCGAAGTTTTCAAAAGTAGCGAAAAGCTAAAAAGACAGCGACGTGATCACTCCCGGCGTAGTCCGGGAAATACGTACCTACTTCCTGGACTAGACCAGAAAATGCTATTTTGTCGAAAATAAACGTCAGGAAAGTGGAAACATCCACGGCCTCCTAAAGTTTAGACGGTCGTGGTACATCGGACGGTTGCTGAAAAATATATTTATATTATAATACATTTATTTTAATTTCGATCATTTTATTGATGATAATACCCATGCCCAAATGTGCCCAGTTTAGGGAAATTCTCTGTGTATGATCGACGTCAATAGCTTAAATTGATAACTGAAATTTCTTCAACACCTCAAATAACAGCTGTGATCCTGAATTGCAGGTTGACAGGGTGCCACCTAGTGAAAACACACTATGTATTAATTCTCAAGCGCTGGGGGCATTTCGAGGGGGCTCCCTTCCGAATGTCTCTGCAGGAGATACTACTCATAAGACAAGTTCGAATACAGCTTCTTCAAATAAGGTGACTGTCATCACAGAGTTAGTGCTGGTTCATCGAAGATTATATTGTAAAGGCTAGCTATTTGCCTTCATTGGCTTAAATACACAATAAAAAGTCTTTAAAAATGATAAAAATAAAAAAAAATTTAGTGAAAACCCATTGAAAAAGGCAGATTATATAGCGAAAATGAAAGGAAAATTAATTAACATCTGAGGTGGGGAAGTGGTAGTGGGTGAGTTTTTAAGGGTTTAAGACGAGTGAGCTGAATTTACATCTGCCTTCAGGCCTGGTTTCTCCAAAAAAGTTATCGAATCAAGCTAGTCATTTTATGAAAATTGAACCAGCACTGAACTTTTGTGGTATAACCTTTTATATTTGTGTCTTATGTAGTTACCTAGATTTCATTAGTGTTGCACACAGTAGAGATTTCAGATTGCATGTGGTAAATATTCATTTTTGCGCACCCCTTAATGAATGTTTATGTTATCGGAAGGACAATGGGTCTGTTTTAAAGCAACTCCAGATTGTGCAAAAACGACTCAGAGGTACTATGGTGTATCTTGGAGTTAATATTGTCTTAATAGGGACTCTTTTCAACATGATTATCTCACTCGCGAAACTCCACTTAAAAAGTCCAGAATATGAAATCAAGGTATCTAAGGTGTCTTAATAGTCATATTATCAATGCATGGTATTTGGAGAAAGAGGCAGGTGTATAGAATAGTCATTTCGTCAATTATATGACTTGTCTGTAACACACAATTTCTTATGGTTTAGCAAAGGGAGAAAGAGTGATAAAGGATACGAATCAGTGGAGAAATAAATAATGTAAACAAGGGAGCTTCGTGTTTTCACTCTCATCTCAATGTTCTCGGTATGCTATTTTCTTTGTCCATGGTCGAAAGCACAGAATAATAACACACAGGGTTTTTTTTAAGTTGGCCTATCAGACGTTTTTGGAGAACTAGTAAATATTCTGAAATTTTAGGTGGATCCTTGAGGATGATTTTCAAGTCGGCAGTGTTGCCACATCTATCTCAAACGTTTAACTACTTTCTTATTTCAAATGGAACTACCGATATTTTCATTTATTTATCGATTCAATACAAAATTCGCAGTATAACCCACTAAAAAAATTCTCTGCCATGCACTGTTGCCAAGTTATGAACACATTCTTGAAATTTTTGACATCTGCATTGCAAGTTTCGAATTGCAATATCTCGACTATTTTCTATGCGAACGGAATCAAACTCAGTAGTCTTATTGTAGAAAATCCATGCATTCATGTGGTATATTCAGTAATCTGATACATCGTAAGGTTCTTCGAAAATTTTGATCCGAAAATGTGGAACTCAAAATTGAAACATTTCGAGTTTTTCAAATGGCAACCCCATATTTATTATACAGTATTCGATTCTAAATAAAAAATGAATGGCAGTCTCCTCTTACAATAATTCACTTTAACCAATCAGAGCATAGCATGATCCCAGAATTCTATGGTTTGCATAGGAGGCGGCAAAATGAGAATAATCCAAAGCCAATTGCGCTGTTACAATCATTTATAGAGACCCTGTATATCAATAAAACAGGATCTATGGTTACTGTCACCAAATTGGATAATAATTTTTCTGTTGTGTTCATAATTGGCAATGGGCAAGGTTTATACAACAAAATATTTCAGAAAAAAATTTCTTATCAGAAAAGTGTCTGAATAATGTTTTCGTTTAAAGTTTATAATACAAACAGGATAATGAACAAAGTTGAAATTGCCAAAACTTCAATGTTTGCTTATAACTCGAAAACAAAAGACGATAGAGCAATGCGGTTAACGGCAAAATGAGTTTCTTGCAATCTGTAGTTCAGGGATCACCACTTCTGGCCACCCTGTACAGAATCACTACTTGAAATCAATATTTATTCAAAAGAATTATTGATGTACCGCTAAACTCAAAAATCTATTATATTATATCCTCCATCTACATAGTTTCATACCAACCATATTTTATTGATAATTTAAATAATCGAAATATCCACTTCAAAGTACTTTTGTGAAATAGATATGCAATTTGCACCTTACTCACTTTCCTTACTCTTTATAATATTCTCCTTACTGATTGTTGAAGAGTAACGTCCATGATTATAAATATTGAATGAATTGTTTACAGGAATTTGGACTAGATTTTAGATGTTTTTTATTTTTTGTAATGTTTTAATCAATAGTTGTAGGAAACTCGATAACTGCAATTACTTAGCATACGTTTATTCAAATTAATTTCCATATTACAACTGACTGGTATAGGGGGAGGTCTACATATGTATTCCCCCAGATTACCATTCCATATTTCATACGCAAACTCAATATACATCACACTTCCTCTCTTAAGTTCTAACCTAACGTCTAAATGCTTAAATTTACCTAACTATTTACAATCATAACCATATCTGTCAACTGGTTTTATTTCTCTTTTTGGTCTATTTGTAATTAACAGGTCTTGTTTTATCTCTAACCTATTTTCCAAACAATTATCATCATTACTGTCTTCATTAACATTACTATTTTCTTTAATATCAATATGTTCCTTTGAAATATTAAAGCCATCCAAATTATGGGGTTGATAAGTTTTGCATAACTGATTGGCGTGCCGTTTCCAAGTTACTTTTAATTCTGGGATCTCTACAAAATATGTGCATTTGCCAATCTTCTTAATTACTATACCTCTCACCCAACTAACTTTATTAACAATTCTATAGTCTTTAGCCAACACTACTTCCCCAACAAAATATTTCACATTCTTACGTCCTACATAATTTCGATTTTGGCTACATTCTGCTTTCCTAACATTTTCGATTAATTTATTCTGTTGAATTACAGTATTATTCTTAATTCTATTTGGCAATAATAAATCTAACCTTGTTCTTAATTTCCGATTGAACATCAGTATTGCAGGGCATACCCCAGTGGTGCAATGTGGGGTATTTCGATAATCCATTAAAAATCTTGTGATCACAACATTGGAATTTAAGCTACCATTTGAGATCAAACTCTTTTTCAGAGCATATTTCACAGTCTTAACGCAATTTTCGGCTGCCCCATTTGAGGCTGGATGGTAAGGTGGAGTCGTTATGTGTTTGATGCCGTTAATTTCCATGAATTTTTGAAATTCTTGGGAAGTGAAACTTGTATCATTATCGGAGACGACACACAAAGGAAGTCCAAATGTTGAAAAAATTCGTCTTAAAACTTGAATTGTGTTAAATGAGCTGGTGGAGGATGTTTCGTACACTTCGACCCACTTCGTATGAGCATCGATCAAAATAAAATAATATTTACTATTTAACGGTCCCATATAATCAATGTGCAAACGTTCCCAACATTCTTTTGGATAATCCCATTTCTGTAAAACCCTTTTGGTGGGCTTGGAAGGAATTTAATACAGGAATTACATTGTTTTGTCAATTTTTCGATTTGTGAATCCAGCCCTGGCCACCAAAAATAAGATCGTGCCAAAGATTTCATCTTTACCACCCCCATGTGTGTCGAATGCAGTTCCTTTAAGACGGTTGACTGCAAACTTTCTGGAATCAGTATTCTATGATTCCAAAAGATACAGTCATCTCTGACCACGTACTCAAATCTCTTTTGAAAAAATGGTTTTAGTCTTGGCTCTGAACAAGAACGCGGCCATCCTAATCTGATATAATATTTAAGTCTTTCGAAAATTGAATCTTTTTTAGATTCTGTTTTGATATTCTCATAATCAATACGTAATTCAACACTATTCGAAAAAAAATGACAATAATCTACTTCAACGTCATCTCCCTCAATCGAATCATCACTTTCATTTACTTCACAAGGTAGTCTGGACAGCCAATCCGCTTTATTTTCCTTTGACTTGACATATTCAATCTCATAACTATAGTTACTCAATATAACGGCCCAACGTCGCAACCGATTTGCTGCGTACTCCGGAATAGATTTACTAGGGTTGAATATTGTAATGAGAGGTTGATGATCGGTACATAACTTGAATTTTCGATTGAATAAGTACTGGTGAAACTTAACCACCCCAAAAATTATAGCCAAACCCTCTTTTTCAAGCTGCGAATATGATCGCTGGGCACTAGATAAAGTTTTGGAAGCAAAAGCAATTGGCTTATCCTCCCCAGAAGGAAATGAATGGCTGAGCACCGCACCTACCCCATAACTACTGGAATCTACCGTCAATTTTAAAGGTAAATCAGGGTCGTAATGCACTAAAACATCCGCCGACATCAACTTTTTTTTATTTCACAAAAGGAATTTTCACATTCCTTTGACCACTCAAAAGAAACCCCTTTTCTTAACAATCTATAAAGTGGGTACAAAATACTAGACAAATCCTTGACAAATTTCCCGTAATAATTATTGTTCCTAGGAAACTTTGTAGTTGTGGTACATTACTAGGACGAGGGGCCTTTTTGATTGCCAAAATTTTATCATCACACGGATGCAAACCAACCTTATCAATTATGTAACCAAGATATTTGATTTGATTCTTAAAAAATTCACATTTTTCAATACTTAATTTGAAACCGGCTTCTTCTAAAATATTGAAAACTTGAGTTAATCTATTTAAATGCTCTCGATCATTTTTACCAGTTATCAATATATCGTCTAAAAACACAACGACACCATCTATACCATGAAAAAGAGAATACATAATTTTCTGAAATTTTGAAGGTGCTGATGATACACCAAAAGCCAATCTATTATACCTGTATAGCCCTTTATGCGTGGAGACTGTGAGAAGCTCTCTGGAGGATTCCTCTACTTCTATTTGTTGGTAGGCGTGCGACAGATCTAACTTTGTGAATCGCTCTCCCCCACTCAAGGTGCTGAATATATCTTCAATTCTAGGTAAAGGAAATTTATCCACTTCGATGTGGGGATTGATAGTGACTTTGAAGTCACCACAAAGACGCACGTCACCATTTTTCTTGAAAACCGGCACCACTGGCGATGCCCAGCTACTGTAGTCCACCGGTGATAGGATACCTAAAAAGACCAGACGATCAATTTCTTTTTCTATTTGATCTCTTATAGAGTAAGGAACAGGCCGGGCTTTACAAAATACAGGCATAACCTCAGGATTTTTCAAGTTGATTCTGGCTAACCCTTTATTGAATTTCCCTAGACCTGGTGCAAACAAATTTTGAAAATTCAACAATAAATTTCTAATTTCAACATTATCATTTTCAACGGGAACAGGTTTTTGATAATTTAAATTGACCACCGAACATTCAAAGAGCTGAAGGAAATCCCTCCCAACTAATGGAGGTCCTCCACCCTCAATAATATAAAAATTAACAGTCTTTCTGAGGTCTTTATACTCACCTCAGCTTAAATAGCCCTAATGGCTCAAGTTTCATTCCATTATAAAAATACAATACCTTGTCAGTGGGAAGCAATTCTCTATCAGGAAATAATTCGAAAAACAATTTTGTCGAAAGAGCACTTATACCCGAGCCTGTATCAATCTCAAAATTCAACAATATTCCATTAACTTTCACCTGAATACAATAAGGTTTGATTTTGGAGTAATTCAAATTATAAAGTTTCAAATCGTCATCTACTTGTTGTTGATCTTCGTCCGCTAAAAGTTATTATTAATTCTACTGGAACTTCTCCTCATAGAATTCAACTTCTTGAAACAATTTCGTTCAAGGTGACCTTTAACATGACAAAAATTACAGGAATAATTTGCAAACCGACACTTATCTTTGACATGTCCTGTGCGACCACAAACGGCGCAGAAGTCATCATCTCTTCGCTGTTGATTGGTCTGCTGGTAGCTGCTATGACGTCTTGGTTCACCCTTTTTGAACTGCGCTTGCTTTTTGTCACTTTCTTCATACTGATTGGTCGTACCTCTGCTGTCTCTGTCAGATCTGGTCCTATTGCGCATATAGAGCATTTCCTGTTTCATCTCCTTCTGCTCTGGATAACCATTATATGCACCGTCACCATCTTGATTCATCCCCAGGTACGACGTCATGGCCGCCATTTTGTGGTTCGCGAGAATTACCATGTCCACTAAGGAAGCCGTTACTTTTTCCTCAAGTAATCTGTCTAATACTGGTCCTCTTCCGAATCCACACAGAAATTTATCTCGCAATGCCATGTCTAGATGCGTCCCAAACTCGCATCCCACTGCCAATCTACGAACACGTGCTGCCCAGTCATTTACCGATTCGTTTGAATATCTGCTGGCTTCATAAAATTTAATTCTTTCCGCAAATGGTGTTTTAATCGGCGCGAAATGTTGGTCAAAACACTGCGATTAACGCTTCGAACGTCATATCTTCCGGTTTGGTGGGGCTACACTGATCGAACATTAGTCGATATGATTCTTCATTTAGCATATTTAAGAATATTGCACGTTTTTTATTATCCGTAACATTATTAGCGTCGAAATAATTGTTCAATCTCGCTTTATATATTGTCCAGTCCGATTGCTTGAAATCGAATTCTTGTAAATGGCCCAACACTGACGAAACTGCTTTTGTCGGCACTAGTATCACGGTTTGGTGGATTCGGCATTTTGTAGAATTCACTTTTATCACTCGTCGCCACTGTAATGTTTTAATCAATAGTTGTAGGAAACTCGATAACTGCAATTACTTAGCATACGTTTATTCAAATTAATTTCCATATTACAACTGACTGGTATAGGGGGAGGTCTACATATGTATTCCCCCAGATTACACATTCCATATTTCATACGCAAACTCAATATACATCACAGATTCTTAAATACTTGCAACGTTTCGAATCTTTTGTGATTCTTCCTCAAGGCTCGATATTAATTTCAATCAAAATATCGTCATATATTTCTTTCGTTCGTTTCTCTTTGAAAGTCAAAGAGAAAGTATTTAAGAAATCAAAATGAAATCTAGTCCAAATTCCTGTAAACATTCATTCAATATTCTCCTTACTTTTCGAATCTTTTTGTTCTGAGTTTCATTAGGATTTAAGGGTTATTTTCGAGAATCTACAAGATGTCCAGATTGGTGATCCCTGAACTTCAACTTTTCAATCTTATGAGATAGAGAATCTCATAATGCCTTTGACCACATTGCTGTATCATCTCTTGTTTTTGATTATAAGTCGAAATTGACATTTGGGCAATTTCAACTTTGGTCATTATCTCCGTTCCTATTTGTCCCCTCAGCAAAAATTAGATTAAGCCACTGGATTCCTATCAAAAAGTGTCAGTATAATGTTTCTGTTTCAAGTTCATAGCACAGGCGGGAATGGAGATAATGACCAAAGTTGAAATTGCCCAAATGTCTATTTTGGCAATTTGGTGGCGTCCGTACTGCAGCGGCACTGAATATTTTCAGATGAAAAAATGACACAACTGGTTTTTCCGACAATAAAAATTACTATTTAAATCCTTATTTAATTTGGAGCAAATTTGGTCTCATGACTTTTTGCTGTACGAGGCGCCGTTTCCGGTTAAAAAATAAAACACATTCATTTAGTTACGTTTCGTTCACAAAACTAGTCTTATTATTATTACTAACAACCAGGCGAACTCCGTTTCGCCACCACATGGCTTCGTTTTATATCATGTTTTTCTTCATATCTGAAAAGGAAAACTTTTATTTCATTTCACAATAGTAATGAATTCATTTCGATTACAAAATTGAAGTGTTTTCAGTTGAACTTCTCTAAGTAAATGAAAGTGAATCCAAAGTAAATACTGAATTGAAGCGTTATACGTGTCTGCAAACTATCCGTTTTTTTGAAGTGCTTTGGTAAACCATATTTTTGGTTTTTGGTCTGACGTTAACACAAACAAAGCGGATGGTTTCCCAACTCGTGAACACGCAACGTATAACTGCCCATGTAAAAAACAATAATTTTCTAGTCAGGCCAGTAGATCTACTTTTTAAGTAGATTTGTGAAACCGGTAGATCTACCTTTCTAAGTAGAATAATTTAACCGGTAGATCAATTGAACCGATAGATCAGATGAACAGTAGGTCATTCAAACCGTTTTGTATACGTCGATAGATCATCATTGGTTATTGATGTTCATAGATATTATATAGATATATTCTTGGGTATCTGTCTGACTACACTACACACCCTGTATATACTCAGAGCGTCTATTGAACATTTATAAGAAAAGTGATATTAATGTTCGTGTTATGAAGTAGAAAAGTACAATATTGACATTTTCATGGAAAGACCCCGTATAAATCCAAAGCATAATATATTTTAAATCCTACCATCGATAGTATATCATTTGAAATTCAAAAACTTCTTCGTTTCCGTCGGAATGTCCCTGAAATAATGCAGAAATTCAAATATTCGACATGTTCATAGGAGCACCCCCTATGAATCCGAAGCATACTATCTATATTTAAAATCCCACCTTCTGTAACAAATCACTCGAAATTCAAAAGCTTTCTGTTATAACGTAGAAATGTGAAATAATTGATAGATTTATAGACACACCCTGTATATATCTAAAACGTACCTATATAAAACACGCACATGAAAAATTTTGAATTATTTTCATCAGCTTTCTTTGAAACCTGGAAACATTTTTTTATCCAGAATAAACAGAACATGCCACGATGGTACACTACCGGGTCCACACACCTAGACGTTATTCGCTACACCACTTGCCTGGTAACACGTGACGACTGTTTATCTCAGACTTCAACGGGTTTTATTAGGAATCAAAAGACATGTAAACATATCAGAAAATCGAAAATAGTTATTTTGTATCTAGTGCGCGAAATGCTACTTTGGTGATCGAGAACTGATTTTTTAACGAGGCGCAGCCGAGTTAAAAAAATAGTCGAGATCACCAAAGTATTTCGCGCATGAGATGCAAACAAAATTTTTTCTACAAACGCTTAGCTTAATATGAAAAAAAATATTGAACTGGTTTGAACTGTTTTTCCAAATCAAGTAATTAGGTATTATAAACTATGGGCAATATATTCTATGTTGAAAGCAACACTCAATGTTAAAGAAAACGTGGATTTCAAGAAATTTACCAGGTTAAAATATAAAAATCCCATATAGTTTACATGCAGTGTGCGAAGTAAGTATTTCGCACACTACTTCGCGCACGGTGTCATAGTAACAAAGGAAAATGAAAAAAGGGTCAGTTCGCATATTCTTGCCAATGCGCGAACCTTGTCATTTTTTTACGTTTGTAGAAAAAATCTATTGAAATATCGATAATTATCATAATACATACAGTTTAATATCATTTCCTGGCGTATTTTTTCCTAAAATACGAATAATTTCCGAATTTTTTTCTCATTACGTTATTTGTCAGTGAAAAGGGAAATTCGGTTTAGTAGAAGCCTCAAATATCACTGCAACCTGAAATGATGCTTTTGATTGCTGAAATGTTAGGAATTCGTTGAATGAACCTCAAAGTTAATGATTTCATATGGACTTACCGATTCAAATAACGTTTTCCACTCGAAACGAACAAATGTTTACATCAGACGTACCTATGTCAAAAATATTTTGTTCTTCCTGGTTATTTCAGAATTCCTGGAACAAATATCTTCATTAATAAACGTTATAGAACTACTCAAAAACGATATTCGTACCTTGTTTGATTCGGATCTGTTCGTTTTCTTCTCAAAATTGCAAATTTCCTAGAGCTTTTTTGACCTCTAAACTGAATTGACAATTGTCACGTACTTCCTTATAATTTCATAGTTTCTGGAACAAATATTTTCAGTAATAAACGTTATACAACGATTAAAAAACGATACTCATACCTTGTTTCATTTGGATCTGGCCTTTTTCTTCTGAAATGAGGAAATTTTTCGGACCACTTCCCTCTCGTTAAGAGACTTGACAGTTGTCATTGAATTCGATGTCATAAATAATGAAATTTCAGAAATGTCAGAAATTTACCAATTTCTTACGTTCTTCACGATATCTTGAAATTTTTCCTGAATTTTCTTGGCTACAAACCTCGCGTAGCCCGAGACCTTTCCAACGAATGCAAAACCGCGGAAATCGGTTCGTGCGTTCTGGAGTTATAGCGTCAGGGAGGAAAACCCGACTTATTTTTATATAGTAGAAGAAGATGTACCCACCTTATCAAATTTTTTCATGCATGAGAATGTGTTTTATTCTTTTAACCAGAAACAGTGCCTCGTACAGCAAAAGGTCAAGAGACCGAGTTTGCTCCAAATTAAATAAAATTTAAATAGTAATTTTTATTGTCGGAAAAACCAGTGGCGTATCATTTTTTTATCTGAAAATATTCAGTAGGAACGTAGGAGCATCTCTATGTTCATTTCTTACTCTGAGGATGCGACATCCTCATTATTACAAATTGCTCGGCCAGAAAAAACACCCTTTGCAATTCAGACCATGATGTTACCAAGTGTCAGGTGTTTACTCCTCTTTTCTGTAGAATCTACACTCATCTGTATCTGATAAGTTTCTTCACACGGCAGAGTTCTATAAGAAACCCTTCAAAGAAGAGTGGCCTGTTTCGCTAAACTTCAGAAAACCCGTGGTTTCTTAGTACTGAAATGATTTAGGAATATTTTGAATGCTTCATCACAGAGAGGAGAAAGAAGAATGATAAGAGCACAATAAATTGAAAGTGTCTATTTGTTCTACTTGTAATTAAAAATATATACTTCAGTATATGTTTCAGAAATCCACTATATTTAATTTTATCTACATTTCATTAGTGATTATGAGTAATGTGAACAAGCACACAAAAGTTTCAACGATTACATACCTCGTTCAAAAAAGTAACGTAACTCGTCAATAATTCTTGTATGGAGAATTATTGAGGAAAATCTTTGCATCTGTCGGTTTTTAATTTCAAAAGCAAGTTTATGCTTTTTTGAATTTGATATCTTGAGGGGTGTGTGGCGTAAGGGGTGAGTGATTTCAAATTCAAAAAAGCGTGAGAAGACTTGCTTTCGAAACTACATATTCATGGATTTGTGAATTTCAGTATATTCATGATAATCAGTTCTACCCATAGATATACTAACCTTACATGGATGAGGCCTGTCATTCAACACTTTCGGAGAATGTGATGCCAAGAGAGAGATAGAGCTAGAGGTGGCAAAAGGCCCGCAAATCCCATTTGAGAGCCAATCATAGAAATGGAAGCGGCGAAAGAGAGAGACTCGTGATGCAAAAAGAAAGATAGAGCTAGTGGTGGCAAGATAATTGGATTAATTTAATTTTTTGAGAATAATCTGTTTTTTTGTTATACATACTAATATATAATATATACTAATTTGAAACACGTCTGAAAAATAGCAAGAAAACAAATTATTCTCAAAAATGAAATTAATCCAATTAATCTTGCCACCACTAGCTCTATCTTTCTTTTGGCATCACGAGTCTCTCTCTTTCGCCGCTTCCATTGGAGTTATAATTTCTATGGTTCTACCTAAACGAGTGCTATATCGTTTTGCCCAAATGACTGCAATTTTCTAATTTGGAGACAAAAAATCTCAAACGATAGGGTTCGACTCCCTGATGAAGAATCCGTGGTCAAATTGAATTCTGTCCGTGGGGCCGTACGGCCGGCCGCGTGCAAGATAACTTTCGAAGGGATTGTCCCAGACTCTAGAGACTTGAGATTTTCAGGGTGAATTCGGTTCCCAAATACCACAGTTAAGTTCGTTAACCAGTCCAATCGTACAGGTCGTTCCATAAAATATAGCCATTCAAAATTTTTGTTCCTCAATATCTCAGACAAAACGAAACCAATCGGAATGAAATTTTGCGGCCACATGTAAGCTGTTCATAATGAGCTTCATGTAAAATGTTGTGACTTTAGGGTAAACAGAACAATAGAAAACTATTGATTTTTTACATATTTCATTTTTTGGATAATTTCCAGAATGTAATTCCAAGGATGCTAAGATTTTGCATTCATATACTAAGCATGAATCTAAAGTCCTATACAAAATTCCTGCTCAGGTATTTTCTCAAGTATTTCAATGAAAACCTGCGAAACCAATTCTACTTTTAGGCACATCGCTGAATAGGTAATCAAATAACTTTTCATTTGATGTATCACAACACAACCCATATATTCCCATTTGAAAAAAATAAAACACAATTGCTTTTGAAATTAAAAATCGATGGGTGCGAGGATTTTCTTGATAATTCCTTTGTACAAAGGACGAGTAACTTCACTCCTTCCTCACGAGCACGATTACAATAATTTATAAAACCATAAAAACAGTGAACCGGTAGAAATAAACCAGATACATAACACGAAGTTGAGCGCATAGTAGGCGTTTGTTTATTTATCTGAAGTTGTCAGTATTTGCTGTCATAACGTAAAATAAAGTCAACGTTGCCGAATGTACCCGGCCTCGTCCGACGAGCTTGCGAGTTGTCAGAGAACTCATGCAATATTGACAACATTGCGTATCAATCTGACAAGAAAATAAACAACATAACCTAAAATATTAATATACTCAGTGGAATATGCCAAATTTCCATGGTCAACTGACGGCTCAAACAAACTTTCGTAAACGGACCATACATTAGATTCATTTGAGCGCTCGGTCTACTTTGTTTTGCCCAATGTCTGTAATTTTTTTTATTTTGAGCCGAAAATAGTCTCAAACGATAGGGTTCGACTCGCTGATGAAGAATTCGTGGTCATACTCAATTCTGTCGTTAGCACGATAACTTTCGAAGGGATTGTCCTAGAGACTTAAAATTTGCAGGGCGAGTTGGGTTCACAAATGCCTCAGTTAAGTTCGCCAAACCGTACAGGGTTTTCCATAAATATGGCCATTCAAAATTTTGTTCCTCAATATCTCAGACAAAACAAAACCAAATGAAATGTTGCGGCCCAAGATGCTCATAATAAGCCTCATGCAAAATTTGTTGCTGTAGTGTAAACAGAACCATAGAAAATTCAATTCAATTGGAATATTGAAAGGAAAAAACTTCATATTTCCATAAAAAGATGTCCGATTCGAGTGAAATTCATTTTGTGGAATGTGGATAAAGATCAAAATACTCAATGTTCATCAAAATTTCGTGGCTAAAGTGTTAACAGAACCATTCAAAATAATATTGAAAAGCAGAATCTTTATATTTCCATAAAAGGATATCCGATTCGGGTGAAATTTAATTTGGGTTCCTCAATATCTCAGTCAAAACGAAACCAATCGAAAAGAAATTTTGCGGGCACATGCAACATGCTCATAATGAGCCTCTTGCCAAATTTTGTGGCCATAGTGTTAACAAAACCATAGAAATTTAAATTGGAATATTGAAAAGAATAATCTTTGAATTTGCATAACAAGTCATCCGCTTCGAGTCAAATTTATTTTGTGAATGCAGATCAATATACTGAATGTTCATGAAAAATTTCGGAGGATCGCATTATCTGAACCATAGAAAATTGAATTATAATATTGAAAAAACGAATCTCTATATTTACAAAACAAAATATCCGATTGGACTAAAATTTATTTTATGAATAAAGAATTTGCAGTCTAATTGACTGTCAATTAGACAATTTCTCAAAATTTTTGTATTAACTAGTATAGTCGGTTGATATTTGGAACTAATGTTTCCCTTCCACAGATCGATCGATTTATATTCCAGTTTCATATTCGAAAATATGCTTCTTCGAAGCTGAGATTCAACACCCTGATCTTCATCCTTAGATGATTTTATGACATAAATTTCTTTGCACTATGGGTCTCTGACAAATTATTTCTGAGATAAACGATGATGAAATTTAGTGAAAAATTGGTTCTTTGGAAATACCTATTTTCGAAACCTTACAAGATTTTTGTTTATATTGTGGTAGGTTATGACTACTCATCAAAACACATTTTTTCAATCAGAAATTATTTTTAATCTTTATCAGTGGCGTCCGAATAAATTTGGTTTTTTTTCTGGAAACATTTTTTTCCCGGAAGATGGATCGGACGTTCTGGTCCAATCTCGTGACCGGCCTGTTCACCGGACTTGAATCCATTGGACTTTTTTAACTGGGAAGCAGTTAAAGAAAAAGTGTATTCAAAGGCAATCGAAAGCGAATTTGAACTGCGACAGCTACAATTTACCAAGTATTATACCATTTTGGAATCCTTACTAAATGCGCCAACTTTTGACAAAACATGCCAAACTTGCGTAGTACATTTTTTTTCAATACAGTCAGTTGAAACTAGGCAATTGTTTATTTTGAAATTTCTTCTGCGAAATAAGTCCTATTTTTTTTTAACCTAGAGCAGCTGGTATCAAAATTTTGATTACAGTTTAGACAAGCATTATTCAGGGTTACACAGCAAAAAAAAGTTGGAAAAAGTTGATATTTGTGGCAACAAAAGTGAAAAGATTGTCACAGGGTGTAGAATTTTGCGTGTTCTTTTAAATGCCTATTATTTCAAAATCATGCAACTTAGATTTTTTTTATTTTTCTGACAACCAGCATTACTTGCCTTTTCACCTGGTTCCGGGTTGACGTCGAGTTTTGGGACACCCTGTATTTGGTAGGGGAAGGAGGGGCAAGATGACGACAGTAAGATAAAAAAACTCATAAAACGATTATTTGATTATTTTACGGTGGTGTGAAAAAAAACTATTCTGTCATTTACTATTATTGAGTTTTCAATAAAAAATTTGTATCACTTGCAAGTTACTATTTGGAGTGAAAAATTTGAAGTTTATCTGCTAACGTCATTTTCGTCATCTTACCCGACGTGGAGGGTAAGATGACGAATTGTGGAGAGTAACATCAGGAGATACGTATTCTGAAAAACAAAAAAGGAGCTATATAAAAAAATTCACAAATCAAGGTAAAATGAATTTATTCTAGGTTTTTTTTTCATTTTCCTTTAGTGTCCATTCCTGTGCACTCTTCACATTTGCTACAGCAAAACCATATTTAATTTTTCCACGTTCACTGCAGATAATGCTCTTTCATCATCTGCATTCATTTTCAGAGTCAGCATATGTAGATCTATCGAGGAGTCAGAAGAATCGTTGAATTTTATTTTTCTTATTACTGGTTTTTGTTTTACTTTCTGTGCTTCTCTACTTTTTTCTAATCTCTCATTTTTTTTCTGATCTCGTAATTTCTTCTTCTCTGAGTATGCATATGATCAAACGAGTTTTGTTTACCTCATCAGGATATTTCTTAACATATCTTCTGAGTGTAGCTTCTGGAATTTGATATGCTTCGAAGCTGCATTTACACTCAACTCTTGATTTTTTATTTTAGTGAGTGCTCTTTTCATATTATCTTTCGACCATGATTGCATGTCAGTTCTTCTTGAATATTTTACCCATATTTATAATAAGGTCATAAAAATGAAATTCATCACTCCAACAAATGTTTTCAATACTCAAATTTTTCCTGAAACATGTAGTTTCGAAATAAATTAGACTTACAGAAAACGAAATAAAAATAACACTAAAAACAGTAATACTCGGACGGAACACATAATTGTCTCAACCAACACCCGACATGTATCAACTCCTGTATCTTACTGAGCTCTCGTCGTATTTTGCTGCCGATAAAAGGCATGAAGAATAGGACTATTTTTTCACGTTTGACAGAAGCTGATGCTCAAAGACTTATATATTTAGGAAATATCGAGAATTCGTCATCTTACCCTATTCGTCATCTTACCCTCCTTTCCCCATCAATCTCAAGTCCCGTATAAAAAATTTGAGGTACCTAATAGTCTTATTGCCCCACCAAAAATCGAGCGCTCAAAATCTCCTGCTCAGGGTTTTTCTTGAAATTTTTGATCTATATTCACTATCTCCCATGAATGAACAGATCAATCAATTTCCAAATAACTATCCTGAAATATTGTGATTCTTTTCAATGGTTCATTACTCATAGCAGTCATAGCTGTTATTAATCATTGAGTAACTTGTAAACAATTCATAAGAATACATCTGATGCCTTCTATACAAGATTTATCCGGATTTCTGGTCTTTATCGTGACACGATTTCAAGCAGAATACATTCACAAACTATATTATGAATCATCAATGGAAAATTTGTCGTATCTTGCTTCATTTGTATTAATTTTGCCCTTGGCCACATACTTCTAATAACAATATTAATCGGCTGCATAATTAACCTATTAAGGTTGGCATAATATAAGAAATTCTCAGATAATATGTTCGACTTAGTGTCATGCCGTAGAATAATGAAAATAATTCGTTGCATGTCCTATCCTTTCATAAACCTACTTCATTAGAATGATAAAATTCGAAGAAATGTTCCTTGATGATAATTTCTAATGATATTATGATGACAAACTATGTAGAAACATCATTCAAATCAAAGATTATAGAGTATAGACTACATAATCTTCGATTTCAATGTTTTGAAGTCAGGCTGCAGCCGGGTTTCACAAAACTCCAATCAGCTTGATTATTGAAAGTTCATCATTTCTGTGCAATTTCAGTTCATTTTCGACATAAACCATCGACTTAATTCATAATCAACGATTTGATTGCCCAATCAAGCTGTGTGAAACCCACGGTGAGCATTTAACGCATGTATCATCTTGATTTGAAAGATTCATTCAACCTTCATCCTCTGAACTGAAAACCATTGTTTCAAAATATAGTATGACAATAATTGTTTGAAAATCATAGAATAATATTTTCTTTTCCTTTACAAACAATTTTCATGACCTTGAAAAAATAACCGAGCAGACCCAACCAGAAGCCTGATTATATACAGGGTCAGGGTGTCCCAAAACTCGACGTCAACCCACCGGGTAAAAGGGCAAGTTATGCTGGCTGTCAGAAAAATATTAAAAAAAATCTAACTTGCATGATTTTAAAATTATAGTCATTTAAAAAAACATGCGAAATTTCGCATCCTGTGACAGTCTTTTCACTCCCGTGCCACAATATTAACTTTTTCCAACTTTTTTTTTGCTGTGTAACCCTGAATAATGCTTGTCTAAACTGTAATCAAAATTTTTATACCAGCTGCTCTAGGTTTCAAAAAAATAGGACTTATTTCGCAGAAGAAATTTCAAAAAAAAAATTCCTTGTTTTAGCTGACTGTATTGGAAAAAAAAATGTACTACGCAAGTTTGGCAAGTTATGTCAAAAGTTGGCGATTTAGTGAGGATTCCAAATTGGTATAATACTTGGTAAATTGTAACTGCTATCGTGGACAAAAATTTCTGTTTAGTGAAAAACCCAGTTTTGAACAAAATTTTCTTACTTGATTAAAAATATTCTAATGGGCGTGAGGTTTTCCAAAGAGTCGTAAATTGAAGCTTGAAATGAAGAAGTCATTCTAAGAAGTGTAAGCGAGAAAGGTATTGACGCCTAGTGACTGAGACGATTCGAAGTTAACATGTGGACAGGAATTTTGAATGGTCAAATAATTGGTCCTTTTGAGCTGTCTGATGCGTGAATGGCGTGGTCTACTTGGGCTTTCTACAGAACCATCTACTAATTTACTAGAAAACGTGCCATTTAACATCTATTTTTAATCAAGTAAGAAAATTTTGTTCAAAACTGGGTTTTTCACAAAAAAAAATTTTTGTCCACGATAGCAGTTACAATTTACCAAGTATTATGCCAATTTGCAATTCTCACTAAATGCTCCAACTTTGACATAACTTGCCAAACTTGCGTAGCACTTTTTTTTCCAATACAGTCAGCTAAAACTAGGCAATTTTTATTTTGAAATTTTCTTCTGCGAAATAAGTCCTATTTTTTTGAAACCTAGAGCAGCTGGTATAAAAATTTTGATTACAGTTTAGACAAGCATTATTCAGGTTATACAGCAAAAAAAAAAAGTTGGAAAAAGTAATATTGTGGCAACGGGAGTGAAAAGACTGTCACAGAATGTGAAATTCGCATGTTTTTTTTTAAATGACTATAATTTTAAAATCATGAAAGTTAGATTTTTTTAATATTTTTCTGACAACCAGCATAACTTGCCCTTTTACCC